>CM065397.1:22292500-22642500 GCA_033060915.1 Euryodendron excelsum
AATTAGTTAAAATAAAAAAAAATAGTTCAAGTGAATTGACTTAAAACTTAATTGAAAATAATGATTTTGAGACCTTCATTCCAACTATGAAATGAAGAGGTTCCAAATCCCAAATGAAGCAAAAATGAGTAACCATAGGGACATGGAAGCAAATTTATGATTGCCACCATTAAGAATTGAATAGGAAACCTAATAATATGTTCACAAGAAACTTTTGCAAAACAAAAATCATTAAAACAAAATTTTACTGAAACCCATATCAAAAATCCAGTGGATACTTTAATAGTAAATATTGGATGCTTAATTCAAAATTTTTGAGAAATAATAAGGAAATATAGATGAGTTATAATTTAATACACGAGTTATAGTTGGGTCAATTGTAAAGTGTTATGGAAGACAAAGTTGCAACAAGAATTTTACCACAATGTGGAAAAGATTGCTCAAGCGAGGACCAAGTCTTGCTCGAGAATCACCAGACCAAAAGTGAAACATTAAGATTGCTCGAGATCCGCTCAAGTCTCACTCGAGTAAGGTTGGCTTCAAACTAGTTAAAGAATTCCAGTAAGCTTCGTTTGACTCTTGCTCGGATGAAGTTA
This sequence comes from Euryodendron excelsum, assembly GCA_033060915.1. Taxonomy (NCBI): domain Eukaryota; kingdom Viridiplantae; phylum Streptophyta; class Magnoliopsida; order Ericales; family Pentaphylacaceae; genus Euryodendron; species Euryodendron excelsum. The sequence goes on from CM065397.1 coordinate 22,293,097, forward strand.
GCATGGAACTGATTGAAGATTTCGAAAAACATACGCTGAAGCCAAGGCCGGCTCATGCCTTAGGGATCAAACCAATCGCCTACGCCCCTCAATATTTTAGTACCACTAATTTTTAAAATATTTTGAATTATAATTATATTTTAAAATAATTTTTACATATTTTCTTTTGTAAGAGGCCCCTCATCTTAACAAAAAAAGCCTACTAATTAATTTTACAAATTAGTTGAATAAAAGGGCAAAGTCTGGTCTGATTATGACTTCTTGATAAGATAAGATACATTAAAATTTCAATCCTAAATAACTCTTTATTACTCTGCAAAATAAAAAAAATTCAAAAGAAGTCAATCTCGGCCCAAACTGAACATAAATTCAAAAGAACTCTCTCTCTCTCTCTCTCTCTCTCTCTCTCTCTCTCTCTCTCTCTCTCTCTCTCGCCCAAACTGAACATAAATTGTCAAATCTTATCAATCTCAAATAATTCATCATCAGTTGGCTTGTTAATATAAATTTTTATTATCTTATATAGTTCATATTTTCTACTGACATGTCCTCCTTTAGTACTATTCTTTTTGGGTTAGTACAATATTATTCTTCCTTGTGTTTAACACCATCGGAAATTAATATTTTATTATCGTTGTTGGATATCTTATGTTTATCATTACTTTTTTGTAATTTATCTTAGTCCACTTTTTTTGGTTCAAGTAATGTTCTGATTTGGATTCTATTACCTTGCACATACAACTCCTATATAATTGTGGTCTGATTTTGTACCTAGGGCACATGGGATATTGAGACTGAATGCCTCAAAGTTTCCATAGATTACTCATACCATTCTACAGCTTGCTAGTAGCCTTGGAAAATTTCATTTGAGAGGAAGATTATTTTGGTTCATTTTGAGATGGTGATCATGTAGTAAGGAGTCAAGACGCGGTGTTCAAGCATGAGAGAATAGTGAACCGTAAATACAAGCATGAATAATTCAGCCATGGGATGTAAGTTATATCTTGTTAACTGTTCATTGTTCATAATGCCTAGTCAGTTTTGTATTGTTTTATTGATGACATTTTTGTATTTCCAATCTATTTCCAGGTGATAATTGTGTGTATATTCTGTGATTACTTATGTTTCATTTTACATGTGATTTATGGTTATCGAATTGCACTAAACAATTAAACTGGCTAACAACTAAATTAAAACCTATACCAATTCATCGATAGATCACACGTTTAGAGTTTTTAGTAACTAATGAGAATCACATGCAGGGGCGGACCTATGTTATGGGCAAGGGGGTGCCCAGGTTTTGGCCAACACTCTTATTTAGTATATATTTTACAATCCTAGCAAAAAATTAGTATACTAGCACCCCTAATAATTTAAAATCCTTCTTGATGTCAAAATTCAATAAAATAAAATGTTATTATTGTAAAAAATTTGTACAAAAACCTAACCCTGATAATATGGTGACATATTAATTTGTTTTGTAATAAATGGCAATCATCATATGTATTTTTTTACAAAAATAAAAGGCTATGACTCAATCAAATTATTATGTATAAAAATTAAGTGCGAATATTATGTTTGTATAGTATTATCCTACAGTAAAATATCAAATTTTTTGTATAATGGACTATTGGTCCTATGCATTTTTTCTCATAAAACCTAACCCGAGAACACCCAATGGAGTTTTTATTGTGCACCAATCCAATAACCAAATGACTTGTTTATAGGTTGATCAAAATTATGTTTCACAACAAAATGAAGAATGCTTTTCTCATGGGCTCTTTGATTTTGTACACTGAAAAGAAAATTACACTAAAATTTAGTATAGAATGTATCATAAACAAGTTTCGATTTTTAAAATAATCTCGAGTTTTAATTTACCTAATGATTAAATCGAAATGTACAAAAAATAATTAACTTTTTCTCTGTATTTTGTTAAGGCTGAATTAACATTAGTTCTTTTTTTTTTTAATAAAATATAATTTTGGATATGCTTGACTTAGAAAAGTGAAAAAAAAAAAACTTTTGAAGTGTAATAAATTATATAAATAAGTGAAAATTTGTGATTAAAATTTTGGAACCCCTCAAAACAAAATCCTAATTCTTCCCCTAATCACATGTGAATCACTATAATGAATAAGAAATGTACCATTGGTAGATGTTGCTTTATACTAGTTTCCAAGTTGTTACATAATGTTCTTTTAGTTTTCATCAGGTATTGGAGATGTCTCTCTAACACATTTGGAATATTTTTCTTACTTCAAAAGATTACTGTACCAACGCACTTCGAAGAAAGTATGTTTCCCATTTGAAAACGGTTTTGTGATAACTATGGTTCATGTTAGGTACCCATTATTGTTAGTTTGACTTAAACGAGTAGAAGTTACTTTATACTAGTTTCCAAGTTGTATGACTAAGAAATGTATCATAGGTAGAAGTTACTTTATACTAGTTTCCAAGTTTTTACATAATTTTCTTTTAGTTTTCGTCAGATATTGGAGATGTCTCTCTAACACATTTGGAATATTTTTCTTACTTCAAAAGAGTACTGTACCAACGCACTTCGAAGAAAGTATGTTTCCCATTTGAAAACGAGTTTCGTGATAACTATGAATGACATTAGTTACCCATTATTGTTAGTTTGACTTAAACTAGTTGAATCTTTCGTGGGCTGCAACTAGAAGTTGCAGATAAATAAATAAAATCAATATATAAATTCCCCTGCATCTTTCAAACTCAAAATCCTTCTTAGGAAGAAGAGTTTACATTGCCTAGTTGTCATGAGTCGAATGCTTGTCATTCAATTTAAAAGTCTAAGTTATTAGGTAGTGCTATCTAATTCCTATGTAAACTCATGGACCTCTTGTTAGGGACTGTAAAATTTCTTACAACTAAGTTATAGTGCATACACATAATATAAAAAATTATGATCTGATTAGCAGAGACTAATCTATATGATTATAATCATACTTTCCAGATCTCTTTGATTTGATCTCGAATAGCAGCAGATATTAACTTCGAAAACTTTTTGTTTTGATGTCAAACAACAAGCAACAGCAACAGCAACAGACATAAATCATCTGCTCGAGTTCAACCTTCAAACTTCTATTGTATCTCTCGTACAGTTCTTATTTCAGAGAGAGTGGACTTGTAGCTAATAAAGTTGTTTTCTCTCACAAAAACGTGTATCTCTTAATTATGAGTAAGTGTAATCCTAGCTACTCTTAAAGTGCGTATATATAGAAGTCACAACATGGACCATAGAGTTAGTATGATTAGGGCTTGTTACACAATTAAAAATTCTTAATCCAACTAGAATTAATCACTATTTATATAAATTATAATTTATAAACTAATGAATTATAATTGCACTCTCTATCATACTATAAATTATATTTCGAGTTTTATATTATTAAATACTTATTTATCTCACCATGTTATGATTACAGATACCCGTCTATTAAATTAAATTACTGACAATTAAATTTAATAGGTTTTTTTATTTCCTTGAGACCTTTCACTTAAGTTATTTGATATGTCAAATTCATAATCCACTTGCAGGGTTTGACATAATCAAAACTTATAAGCTCATTCAAGGGAGTATCATCAATCTCTATACTTATATGTGGATTCCATCAATAATTAATATTCACAAAATACGTAATGTTATTATCCAACTTACTGAGTTTATTGATTTACAAAGAATCTCACTCTTTTGTGAATCAAAACAATAAAACTACATACACATTTCTATTTATTATATTAGAATTAAGAGTATAAGCACTCATAATAATCATGAGGTATTAATTGTTTTATATAGTCAGTATAAAAATAATTAACTCAACACGGTCATGTTCAATACACATAAAGTGTACTAATGCAAAGAGTTAGAATTATACCGTTTTTCATAGTCAAGACAGACCTATTAAAGTCTTGTGCTACAGTGCTACTAATAGTGTGTCCAGTTCTATATAAAACTGTGAACGATAAGCTTATATTTTATAAGAACCAATGATCTGATCTTCTGTGTGTAAGCAGTATTCTATACACAAAATCATCTACTATATAAAATAAGAGACAAACATAGATAATCATCTCATACAGATTCTTATTAAAATGGAATAACTAATTTATTAATAAATACAAAAGCTATAATACAAAGTATGTCTTTTAGTATAAATTCCTAACACTTCTCACTTTCTATCCGATGTAGGATCATAACACACTCTCCCCACCGGAATTCGCGATACCCTCAACGCGGGTTGAACCACTTTACCTACTCTTATGAGCGCTTGATACCACTTATTGTGCGTCGGACGCTTGCTATGTAACATAAAAATTTAATCTATTAAGTAATGCTGCCTGCCTCTTATAAGTGCATAAATTTTTCATTTCTATTCGACGTGAAATTGTAACACTAATGCATGAGTACATGTGATTTCACATATCCAATTAGTCCAAAGTTTAATCGGATATGAGAAAGATTCGTACACCATATTAGCTAAAACAATTGGGAAAAGGAAAAGAAATAATGTAGGCATGAATTAAATGTAAACACGTTTGCATTAAAACCAATACACAACTAAAGAAAACTGAACAGATTATGCAATCTGGTCACGGCAATTTTCAGATTTTTCTTTCAATATTTAGAATTTCGCAAATTTTGGATATTCCTCTCATTTGACTTATATCAGGTATATAAGATTTGAGTGCATGGATTTAAATAAAAAATAAAAATAAAAAAAAACAACAAACCCAAAAAGGGATTTCGCTGTGAGATTGCTCCCAAGAGAAATCTCCTTTCTTGGGTATTGCGCATACAGGTCACTCGATACGTGTAATGACAAACCGCCGACTCCCACAACGACAAAGCAAACCTACTCAAAAGCCATGACGGAGCAGACTCGCATACAAAGTTTAGATACGGTTCATTCAGATAATAATGGCTCGTGCTACTAACTAATTGTACAAACGATTGGGTGGCTAGGTCTAGCAGTTGAACCCAACCAGATAGGAGATAGGTGGTAGCTGGAAAGCAAACCCGCTGACAAGCTAGACTAACCCCAGGGTTTGTATTTTTTGTAGTGGAAGAAGGTGAGTGCCATTTGACTTTCAATTCTTCAATAACCATTGTTCCAGACAAAATTGCAGTCAAACATAGACTTGTGGGTGCCGTAGTACTGCCACCACCATCTTTCATGGTTGCATTCATTTGGCTGTAGCTAGGTATAGAACTAGTAGGTTGGGTTTCACCAGCCAAAGCAATTGGTATCTCATTGCAAACAAATGAAATTCTACAGTACACAACGCAAAACAGAGTGTACAATGAGCACCCAGTTTGTGGTCACAATTGTGGCACGTTAAAAGTTAGTAATAAAATATTTTTGGACTTTATTCTAATTTTCTGCAATTATTTTAGTCGGTTAATCAAATAAACAAATAAAATAAAGAAAAAGCAACAAACACGCGAGCTACATTTCTTGTAACCCAACCACAATAGATTGACTAAGGCTTTTGGCATAGTCATCACCCTGACTCTACTTAGGTAAGGTGAGAAGTTTGATTTGCGGCAAGAGCGTAGTACTTAGGATAAAAAATATTTGCTCCTCCTGTCTATTCTACTTTATAGAATTTAGTTTACTAACTTACAAAATAGCACACTCCTTGCTAGATGTGCTTGTAATTGATCCATTCTCAAAAATAAATAAATAAATAAATGTGATCATATTGTAACAATTGTAGATCACATTTGTGATAATTGTAACTCCAATTTGTGATAATGACAAAATGTAAACATATTGTAACAATTATGGATCACATTTATGATAATTGTCTCAAATTTGTGATAACTGTCTTTTTATCAACAATGTTTTCAAAATTGATAATTAAGCTTTTTTAAATTTGAAAGTTGAGATCGCATATATATAGGTATTGTTAAAACACTTAAGGCACGGAGAAATTATCTAAGGTGATCGTCATACCAAGTCATCATGCTTATATGGCTTGACAACTTATTCATGTTATACTATGTGTAGAGATAGATAACATATTTTGAAAAATTATAGGCAGTATTTAGTTGTATGGTAAGGTTTCAAATTTAAAATTCCTGTAAACAATTTCACACCTCACACCGCGTTGTATGACAACCACTTGGATAATTACTCCAAGGTATGGCAGAATTTTAAGAGATCATATAATATCAAAACTGATTTGCACTAAGGGGGTGTTGGATGGGCAGTTTATAAACCATAAGCTACAACCTATTTTTAAAAGTCTTATAAAAACATGTAAACTTCATAAATGACTTTTTAAGTAGAGAATTGAAAACAAGCTTTTTAATTGGTTTTTTTTTTTATTTTGTTAAGGATGAGCTAAACAACATTTCAAATATAAGCTATAAGTTATAAACTAGTGTAAGTGGGATTTTCTAGGAAGGCTAGGCCGAACTCTCAAGCCCACGTAAATGAGTCCAAACTCTCTGCAAGAGAAGAAGGTTAGAATGGGTCGACCTTTGGTGGACCGATGACACTCCGAAGATTAAGTTAGCAAGCTTAATCGAGACTTGAAATGAATAAGAGCTGTGAATGCTTGGAGTTAGTTGTCCATACCTGGCTCTCGATGTCTTGGGTATTTATAGCGTGATCGATGAAGTGTGTTTGGCCTTGGCCTTCCAGCAAGTTCTCATGGCCTGCTGGGTAAGCATCATCATTGATGTCGCCTAACTGCGTGCAGGGCCTGACTCACCTTAGCTGGGGATTCCGGCTGATCGGACGTGCACGTCGACATTGCGTGGAAAGCCGCTCGTGCATTTAATACGAGTCAACTCTGCATTTAATGCTCGAAGACCGCTAGCAGTTTGGGCTTGTTATTCGCGGTTTGGGCCATGGCGGGAAGGAGGTCGGCGGTTTGGGTCGGCCCGTCCCTTAACTCTGATTTGGGCTGCCAAGCAGCCGAACTTTAATTCGTGTAAATTGGGCCTCACCCGTTAGGTTGGGCCGCGTGCTATTCCCCCACAATTGCCCCCCCAGCCTTTGCGTTGTTTTGACTTCTAAAACGGCTAAGGGTTGTAATGGTCATCTGGCCATGCGGATGGTGGGAATTTTAAAAGATTCATTGATGGGGTGTCATCGAATCGACGACCGATGCGACGTTTCGGCAGAGCGTCATGATTGCTGCCGTTTTGCCGCACACGAACCGACGGCTTTGATGTATATAAAAGGGTGATGCCTGGTTTAGCAAAAGGCACTTCGTTTTTTCTTGCCTTTTTGTCTAGCGTGTGCGTTAGCTATCTTGACACCTACCACTGTAAGTGTTTTTCAAGCCTACACTTCTTTCGCTTTTCTCTTTGTTTCTTGGTGCTTCAACGGTTGCCCCTCGATGGCATCTCGTCTTCGAAGAATGCTAGATGGTTCGGTGGCTACCGTCACATTTAGAGCTAGGTTTGACATCCCGGATGAGATCGGCTTAGAGTTAGTCGACCCCAAGGACTACCGTATGGGAGAGACCGGAAAAGGGGTGCCGTTCCCAATCATCACTATTGTAGAAGGGGGGCTTAGGTTTCCCCTCAATCCTCATCTTCATAAGTTTACAGTAAAGAATAAGGTGTCGCCCTCCCAGTTGTTGTCGAACGTTTATAGGATCATCTTTGGTATGCTTGAGATTAATCGGCGCATGGGTATGAACCTGGGGCTCGCCAAACTGGATTATTGCTACTCGCTTTGTAAGGTCGGGGGAAGTTACAAAGTTTACCTCCGAGCCGTGGATAAGTCCTTAGAGTTAGTGAAGTGTTTGCCTTCCTCCGGGAAGGGCGTTGACAATATAAGGGTTTCGGTAACTGGCCCTTGGGAGTTCGGCAACGTTCCTGAGAAGGAAAGGCCGGCGATCCAATGCTCTAGAGTGCCCCTTGAAATAGGTTTGATGCCAACCTCTTATATTGTGTGTTGCTTAATTTCTGATATAGAACCGAATCTGATTGTGGCATTTTTGCAGAAGAGAAGGAGAAGCGGTCGAAAGGACGTGACTGACTCATCAACTTTGCCCATCTGAACAAGGTTTTGGACTACCTCAACGAAGGCAGATTGAGGCACGTCGCTCAGACTGTGCACGTTTTGCTTGCTTACCCTCTTCGATATTCGACCTTCACCGCCAATACGGGTGTCCCTCAGAGCGTTCTCGCGAGATTGGTGAAGGAAGGTGCTGAGGGAGATTTCGAGGAGATTCCTACCGGCATTGCAGTTGAAAGGGCCCGTAGCCCGACTAGGGTGACAGTTGCAGTTGCTCCTCCGTCGGAGCCCGTCGTCGAAGAACAACGCGAAGCGCGATCAAAGTCCTACAGCTCGGCATCGAGTTCATTGCCACACACGGTTCCAGACCACCGAGTTAGGATTCCGGTCAGAACCCAGGAGTCTACACCATCCCCCAGCGAAGAAGATGGAATGAGTTTGAGAGAGAGGATGTTTGCCACTGCTGGTAAGCCATTGAAATCAGCCGCTGCAACTTCCACCGACCCTCCAACCGCCGAACTGGTTACTGCTCCTGTGGAGGAAGCCTCTCCCGTTCAAAAGAGGCCTGAGACATGGCAGCAGAAGAAAAGGGGCCTAGAGGTGACCGCGCCGCCCCCAGCACCCAAGAAGCTAAAAGGAAAGGGTGCAGTGGATGAGGTCGGCGAAGCTGTAACCATCACGCCGGACATTTTAAGCCGACCTCTCACGACAGCAGACTCGATGATTGAGCAGACTGAGGTAGCTTTCGGTGTTATGAAGAGCGTTCTTCAGAAAAAAGATGTGGCCAAGTTGGGTGAGACAAGCGACGCAACCGTTTTTATGGGTGCCTTCCATGATTCACTACTGGTAAGTCGGCCTCGTCTTTTAACCAGTTTAAAGCTTCTTTTGGGCACTTGTTTCTAACACGACCTTCTCCTTTTTGTATAGGGTTGCTTGAATTCCTTAGAGGCGATGACCCGTTTTCAGAAGCTTGTCGAGTTGCCCAATGAACTCATTGAAGAATATGGCCGCTTAAAAGACGAGTGGATCGATGCCAACAAAGATCGGATCACCTTGAAGAAGTAGGCCAAACAGGCTTCTGTCGAACTTTTGTTGATGAAGGCAAACTTTGAAAGGAGAGATAAGGAAGTGACCGACCTCCAGAAGAAATTCGATGTGTAGTCCGTGAATCTATACAAGGCCAATGCGGAGGTTGAGGCATTAAAAACCGAGGTGGCCAAGCTGAAGGCCAATGAGGAGGTGATATTAAAGAGAGGTGAAGACACGGCGGCCAATCATCTGGCCCTTGAGATGGCGGATCTAAGCCGTGTCATATTTCGGCAAGGCTGGAGCGGCGCCCTTCATGTTGCCGGCTTGGATAAGTCCGCCGATATTTGGCGTCTATGCCCAGATTACTTCGATACCACTGAAGACGACGTTGTGGACCCAAAGAAAGTGATTGCTAACGTCGAGTATCAAAGACAACTCGCTCTGGAGATTACTGTTGAAAAGGATAAGGCAGAGAAAGAGAAAGCTACTGCCGAACAGTCCAAGTCTGCCAAACTGTCCGTAGATTGCTCGGTGGAGACAACTATGTTGCCAGGGGATAAGTCGGCATAATCATTGTAGCTTTTCCTTCTTTTTTATCATGTTTTAGTAATCAACCAATGGCTATTTTTAATGGAAAGCTTTGTTTCATCTCTTATCTAGATACTTTCCAACCTTGAATCTACCTGATTTACTTTAAAATTCATTATACAGTATGATTTCCATTATTCCAATTTCTTGGTAACCTTCTATGGCCGATCTACCCAATTTGGGCAGAACCAAGTTCACACTTGGTTTTTGTGGCCTTCTTTGGCTTACCTGTCCAATTTGGAGAGGACTAAGTTTTTACTTTTGGTTTTTTGTGGCCTTCTTTGGCCGACTTGTCCAACTTGGACAGGACCAAGTTTTCACACTTGGTTTTTGTGACCTTCTTTGGCCGACCTATCCAACTTGGACGGGACCAAGTTTTTACACTTGGTTTTTGTGGCCTTCTTTGGCCGACCTGTCCAACTTAGACAGGACTAAGTTTTTACACTTGGTTTTTGTGGGCTCCTAGAGTGCTTTGAGTAGATTTGTTTGAACAACTTCATTTTCCATTGATCTCATAAAGGCTTTATACATTTGTTGAGCTGTTACATCATATGGGGCTCCTTGCTACTGGTAAAATTTCTTCAAATTGTTCGCATTCTAGGGTCGAGGTAATTGTCTCCCATCTTCAACAGTCTCTAACCAGTATGCGCCAACGCCGACCTGGGATGTCACTCTATAGGGACCCTCCCAGTTGGGGCTGAGTTTTCCATCTGCTGCGTTCTTAGTTGCCCCCAGCACTTTTCGTAAGACTAGGTCACTTGGAACAAAGTTTCTCGGATGGACCCGTTTGTCTTAGGAGCATCTTAACTGTCGCTGATACTCAGTAAGTCTAATCAAGGGTGCTTCTCTCTTTTCTTTAGCGAGATCCAAATCCTTTGCCAGCGTCTGGTCGCTGAGCCCTATGTTGAAGGCTATAGATCTGATAGTTGGTAGCCCCACCTCTAAGGGTATGACTGGTTCCACCCCGTATACTAGAGAGAACATGGTTTGGCTAGTAGACCTCCTTGGGGTTGTTCTATAGGACCACAGAACGTTGGGTAGCTCCTCCGTCCACTTCCCTTTGGCCCTTTCCAGTCGCTTTTTAATTCTGTTAAGCATGGTTTTGTTCGAAATCTCGGTCTGCCCATTGCATTGAGAATAGCTTGGTGTTGAGTAATAGTTCCTAATCCTAAGCCCTTCACAAAATGATCTGAACATGTTGCCATTAAACTAGGTATCGTTATCCGAAACAATGGCGCGAGGTATCCCGAATCTTGTTGTTATGCTTCTCCATGCGAACCTTTTAGCGTCGACCTCCCTGATGGTTGACAAAGGCTCCGCTTCTACCCATTTAGTGAAGTAGTCAATTGTCATGATGAGGAACCTTTTATTGCTCGGAGCTCGGGGCAAAGGTCCGACTATGTCCAGTCCCCAATGAGCGAAAGGCCATGGACAGGTAATGGTTACAAAATCTTCAGCTGGCTAGTGGATGATGGGAGAGTACCTCTGACACTTGTCAGACTTTAGGACGTACTGGGCTGCATCTTTCTGCATGTAGGGCCACCAATATCCTTGTGAGATAGTTCGGTGCGCTACCGATCTTCCACCGATGTGGCTTCCACATATTCCTTCATGGATTTCGAACAGGATGCCTTGCACTTTATCCGGATGGACGCAGCGCAAGTATGAACCCGTGAAAGAACGTCTGTAAAGCTCCTTACTTGGTGACAGCCAATATCTGAGAGCTACGTGTTTGATTCGCCGAGCTTCATTCTTGTCTTCTGGCAGTTTTTCTTTGTTGAGGTAGGAGATAATTGGGTCTATCCAGGATGGTCCCAACTGTTCTACAGCTAGGGCTTGCTCTTCCTCCTGAAAGATACTGGGCCTGGCCAGGGTTTCCACATTGATAGTCCTTTTTGACCCCGACTTCAGGGCTGTTACTAATGTCGCCAGAGCATCTGCATATGAGTTGTTATCCCGGCTGATTTGTCGAAACTTGTACCTGTCGAATTGGCCGAGCAGTTCCTTGGCTTTGGCCAGGTACTGCGTCATTCTATCATTCTTTGCTACGTATTCCCACGTAATCTGGTTGACAAAAAGCAGGGAGTCCGAATAAATGACGATCTCGGGAATTTTGAGTTCGATGGCTCGATGTATTCCGGCGAGCAAGGCCTTGTATTCAGACTCATTATTAGAGGCAGCGAATTCAAGCCTGATGGCTTGTTCGATGGTTAAACCGTCTGGTATAATGAGCACTATGCCTGATCCTGCCCCCCGGTCATTGGAAGCTCCATTGACGTAGAGTTGTCAATGAGTACTTTGTTCCCAAAGATCCAAAGGGAGGTCTTGGTGTAGTTGGGCAAGGACCTGGTCGGTCTTTGGTGGTAATTCAACGGAGAATTCGGCAATGAAATCGGTAAGGACCTGCCCTTTCATGGCCGATCTGGGTTGGAACTTGATATCAAACTCTCCTAATTCCACGGCCCAATTCGCCAGCCTTCCAGAGAAGTCGGCCTTTCTGAGGAGAGGTTTGAGCTGGTGGTCCGTGAGGACGTTGATGGTGTGAGCCCGGAAGTAATGCACCAACTTACGGGATGCCACTACTAGTGCGAGTGCTAATTTTTCAAGGGGTAAATACCTGCTCTCTGCCCCGATAAGTGTTTTGCTGACATAGCAGACATGTAATTGCTGCCGATCCTGTTGCCTGAGTAGGACGGCGCTGATTGCATGTTCCGACACCGCAAAGTAGATGAAGAGCTCCTCATGTTGGAGTGGGGTGGAAAGCAAGGGTGGTTGGGTCAAGTATTTTTTAAGATCGCTGAGGGCTAAGTCACATTCTGGAGTCCATTGGAATTGTTCTCGTTTCTTGAGAAGCTAGAAGAATGGTCAGCATCTGTCCGATGATCGGCTAATGAACCTGTTGAGCCCGGCGGCCATACCAGTTAGCTTTTGTACCTCTTTGACATTTTTCGAGCCTTGAATGCTCTGGATCGCACTGTTCTATCTCGGATCCACCTCAATGCCCCGATGTGTAACCAAGAACCCCAAAAATTTGCCCGAGCTGACTCCAAAGATGCATTTTAAAGCATTAAGCCTCATTTTGTACTCTTTCAGGATGCAGAGTAGCTCTTCTAAGTTGGTCTGATGAGAGTTGCTGAGCTTGCTTTTTACCACCATGTCGTTGATGTAGACCTTGACGGTACTGCCGAGCTGCTTTTTGAACATCTTTGTCACCAACCGCTGGTACGTGGTCCCAGCGTTCTTCAGACCAAAGGGCATAACTTTGTAGCAATAGATACCCCTTAGAGTGATGAAGGTCGTTTTCTCTTGGTCATCAGGGTGGAGGGGAATCTGGTGGTACCCTTGGTAAGCGTCCAAGAAACTCATCCTCCCAAAGCCAGCTGTTACATCCACAAGCCGGTCAATCTTGGGGAGGGGGAATGGGTCTTTGGGGCATCCTTTGTTGAGGTCAGTGAAGTCCACACAGACTCTCCATTTGCCATCCTTCTTTTTCACCACCACTGTGTTTGACAGCCAGCTTGGGTAGTTGATCTCCCAGATTGCCCCGGCTTCCAAAAGCTTGTCTGTTTCTTCTACAATAGTGTCTACATGCTGGGTTGCCGCCCTTTTCCCTTTCTGGACCACAGGTCGGCACTTTGGGTCAACATTAAGCCGATGACAGGCAACATTGGCATCAATCCCAGGCATGTCATAAGGTGTCCAGGAAAATACTTCCAGGAAATTTGTCAATAACTTGATCAAGGATTTTTCCTCCCATTTGGATAAGGAGGTGCTGATGACGAAGTACTTATCTCCTTGTTGATCAATGAATATATTCTTTAGGTCCTCCACGGCTTTGTTCTTAGGTGTCTGTCCCACATCGTCGATGGTTGGAGTGTCTTCGTACAACTCCATCATTTGCACATTCTCAGCCTTTGTCTTGGTTGTGCACGCTGTTAGGAAGCACTGTTTGGCAGCTACTTAGTCTCCTCTTATCTCTCATACTCCACCAGGGGTCGGAAATTGAATCAGTTGATGGTAGGATAAAGGAATGGCCTTCAAAAGGTGTAGCCAGGTTCGTCCCATAATGGCATTGTGTGGGGAGGGCATGTTAACAACTAAGAATTATGTTTGTAATGTGATTCCTATCGCAGTTACTAGAACCGTTACCTTCCCCATGGGCCAAACTGGATCTGAGCTGAATCCGACCAAGGGGCTAAGTGATGGCTGGAGGTCGGACTCCTTGAGTTCTAGTTTCTTGAACAGGTTGTAGTACATGACTTTAGATGGACTTCGGATGAACTTCCTTGATCAATGAGCAATCTGTTCACGTCACAATCCGCCATTTTTAGTATTACGATCAAGGCATCATTATGTGGAGTCTGTACTCCTACGAGATCTTCATCTGTGAAGGTAATGGACGGATGGAATTCCCCGACCTTGACTTTCTTGCTCGGTGGTTGTACCTGCATCACTTCCCTTAAGTGTGTAGCCTTTTGTATCTCGGCTCGGTATCTATATGGGTTGACGCTCCCCGACTCAGCCGAACCGTGTAACACATTCATTACTGGGACCAGTATCACATCTATCTCCTTCTGGGCTGTGTCTTCCAACCACGGTTGCTCGGCTTCTTTCTTCGTCTTTTCCCGGTCAATGAATTGGTCGAGATGGCCAACCCTAGCCAAATCTTCCAAATGGGTTTTCAGGTGCCAATATTGCTCCGTCTTGTGCCCCTTTTCGCGGTGGTAGGAGTAGAATTTCTTCTGATCTCGAGCTGTCGGGTCTCCTCCTAGCTTCAGCGGCCACTTGAAAAAGGGCTTGTCACGGATTTGGGGCAAGATTTTATAGATGGGGTCCTTAAAGACCGTATAGACCCCCTCGTTCACCTTTTTCCCCCTGTTGGTATCTTCTGTTCGTGGTTTCTTGGCATCCTTCTTTTTTATTTTGTCGGCAATAGCGTCGACATTTACCGAACTTGGCTAGGGCATATCTTCATCCAATCGCGCGTAGCGCACGATTCTCAACATCAACTCATGTATAGTGAGGGTAGGCTTCTTCATCAAGGACTGGTGCAACTGATGCTTCTTAGGCAGGCCGATTTTGAACTGAGTCATAGCCAGTTGTTCGCTGCACTCGTCGATTTCATTGTAAGCCTCCCAGTAGCGTCATGCGTATGCCCGCAATCCTTCCCCTTCTTCCTTTCGTAGGGTCAGTAGGAAGTCAACCTCCTTCGGATGCAAGCTGTTTGCTATGAAACGAGTGGTGAACAGCTTGGCAAATTGCCTCCAGCTTGACACAGATTGAGATGGCAGCTTGTGGAACCATCGCAAGGCCACACTTCCCAGACTTAAGGGAAATATTCGGCACATCAACATTTGGTCCCCACACCAAACTACCATCATTTGTTTATAATGTTGAACATGGTTAATCGGGTCGATCTTCTCATCATACAACGTGAACTTTGGTGGGGTGAATTTTTAAGGAATCGTGTAGGACTCGATCTCCTCCGTGAATGGCGAGGATGTGATTTGGTCTAGGGCCCTCTTCACCAAGTCGTGGGTAGTGCGCTCCTTGGTTTGTTACTTCCTATCCTCCTGCTTCTCATTGTACCATTTATCCTAGTCTTTTTTCTGTTGAGCGCCCTCCACATGCTCGTCATTTGGCGGGGTCTTGCTCCTATCCCTCCGCCGATCTGCTTGCCTATCGTCATAATGCCCGGTGCTAGAGGTGTAGCTCCCTCTTAACCGCGGTGCTGGATCATTCCTGCAGCCAGTACTCCACTCTTGGCTAGAGGACCTTTCTCTCCCACACCCATTTCTTCCAGAGAATGCCTCCCTCATGACCCGAACTTGGGAGGTGAGGTAGGCAATCTTTTCTTCCCGCCGCTGAATTTCCCTCTCCACCGCACGAAGTGTGTCTTCGCTTGGGACTCGCCCACTAGAGGGCGATGGGGCTAGGTTCCGGCGGTGGTTTCTGCGGAAGTTTTTATCCCTGACATAGTCTGTATTCCTCCGCATTCCGTTCGGTGCTTCCTAGTGGCTTTCGGCAGGTGTTCGTATTTCCGACCTTAATGTCCTTCCTTGTTGCCGATCTACTGGTGTAGATTGGCAATGCGTAGAGTTAGTCTGATCTTTGCTGGAGGAGGCTTTGCTACCTCTCCCATCGTGGTTCTATCTTCTTTCTCATCGGTCGTTCAGGCTCATGGTTTTTCTAAGCCTTCCCACATACGGCGCCAATTGTAAGTGAGATTTTTCAGAAAGGCTGGGCCGAACTCTTAAGCCCACGTAAATGAGTCCAAACTCTCTACAAGAGAAGAAGGTTAGAATGGGTCGACCCTTGGTGGGCCGATCACACTAGGAAGATTAAGTTAGTAAGCTTAATCGAGACTTGAAATGAATAAGAGCTGTGAATGCTTGGAGTTAGTTGTCAATACCTAGCTCTCGGTGTCTTGGGTATTTATAGCATGATCGATGGACTGTGTTTGGCCTTGGCCTACCAGCAGGTTCTCATGGCATGCTGGGTAGGCATCATCATTGACACTGCCTAACCACGTGTAAGGCCTAGCTCACCGTAGCTGGGGATTCTGGCTGACCGGACGTGCACGTTGACGTTGCGTGGGAAGCCGCTCGTGCATTTAATGCGAGTCAACTCTGCATTTAATGCTCGAAGACCGTTAGTGGTTTGGGCTCGCCATTCGCTGTTTGGGCCATGGCGGAAGGAGGTCGGCGGTTTGGGCCAGCCCATCCCTTAACTTTGATTTGGGCCGCCAAGCAGCCCAACTTCAATTCGTGTAAATTGAGCATCACCCGTTGGGTTGGGCCGCGTGCTATTCCCCCACAACTACTAAAGTAAATTACGTTCAAACACCATAATCTGCACACTATCTTTGTTAAATATAAGCTATATGTTTGCTATGGTAGTGATCGGTCAATTGGTGTCAACGGTCAAAAAGGTGGCTTGGGTTGTTTTTGTAATTATACAAAAATTTTAGGGGGCTTTTTGTAATTATCTAAAAATTTGTTTAAAAGATCAAAAACCTTATCTTTTTCTCTCTTACTCTCATGCACACTTGTGGAAAAATGAGAGACTTAACTCTCTGATTCTCTCTCGTTTTCTTTTGCTCCTTCTTCCCTTCATCCACCATTTTTTTTCCTTAGAATAAGATTTTAATACCTCTCCTTAAGGATTTTGTGTTCATCTTGTCAAGGGTTTTACCTTGGTGGTTTGAAAGGGAGCCTCCGGTAACTTTGGGTTCACTCATAGTGGCTATCTGCAAGGTGATAGGAGGTTACATGTGGATTTTGCTATTGGGTTAATATTTTTGAGTTATTCATGTTGCTATGGTTGAAATCATACCTATAGAATTTTTATGTAAATTTTTAAGTTGTATATTAACATGAAAGTTTATTATTATTTGATTTATTAGCTTTCTTGGTTGATTCTTGCTATATTTAGCATTATATGTTAATTAATTGACTAGGAATAACCTGTGTCTACGACACTCCCAACAAATTTTGAAAATGGTAACAAATTAAACTGAATTTCTAAGGCCAAACCATTTGAACTAACTACATCCGAACCAGTTACACCATCGTCCCACTTTCACTTTACCCGCACCATAAATACCTAGGAGCACCATCAACTTCCCACGCACACCACATTTCCCTCTCTCACACCCTAGGCTAAACCATAACTCTGGTGCCATGAATTCTTGCATCCTAAGTATTGCAACCAAACCCGAATCATTAATTTTAGGTTATTTGAAATGTTAGTGAATTCAGTTTGAGCATTTAAGGGGCCAATTCAAATACCAAAAACATATGATAAAATAGACACAAAAAAAACTTAAATTCCAAGAAAATCAATGTTAAAAACTATAATTTTTGTGTATGAGTTTAACATCTATCCACCTGGTTAACACATATAGTCCCTAACCTAGAAGGCTCAGGTCCAAATTTTTTACCTACCTCTTATAGGATGGCTAGTATACAATCCATTGCATAATTTAAAAAAAAAAATTGAAAAAATGAAAGGATTGGATTGTTACCCATGCCTACGGCACTCCCCAACAAAATCTAGTAATGGTAATGACATATCCAACATGAACATCCCAAATGAATATGTATTGATGGTGTAACCCTCCTCGCATAGCTCTGGTGCCATGAATTCTACTATTTCAAGTATAGAATGTGCAAAGTGGTGTTCGCCAATTATTGCAAAGCCAAACCTAGATCACCAATTTTCACCCATTTGAAAGGATAGAGAATTAGTATGAGCATTCAAGTGTCCAATTCAAATACCAAAATTATAGGAGAAAATAAACACAACCAAGAAAACTTTAATTTCCAAAAAAATACTTAGTGTACCTTACCAATGTAACCATTGATGAACATGCTACAATCGAGATCTCTGTGAATGATTCATAGGTCATCCAAAGAGTGTATAGAATAACAAATGGAATGCTTTATTGTTCAGAAAATAGAACAACTGAACTGAATAAAAAAAAACTTTAAAACTTAAAAGCATTGCTTTATTGTTCAAAAATTACTATTGTAAATACAACTAAGGTTCTTAGGAAAATCAAAACTTGAAAGAACATAATTGCTTATGCCATTACCTAAAACAAACTCACATCAAACAAAATATTTATAATACATTGTTAAAGTTCAAATCACCCTTTTTTTAAAAAATTACTTCCTCAAATAGCAAAAAGCTGAAAATGAGAAATCTAATTCAAATAACAAAGAAGGAAAAAGAAAAAGAGAGCAAACCTCCAAGCAAAAATTAATTCACACCTACCATAGCAAACATGGTCCTCCACAGTGCCTACACACCACAAAAATCTACACACAATCAACCAAAAGAAAGAGACCATTAGATTTGTTGTAGACATTTATCCCCTTTGCTCTTTGATTTCAAAAATTACAAATTGAAAAATTAACTGGAGTATACAGTTTAGTAATGCCAAAGATAAATAGAGTTGTTTTACATTCACTGTCTTCTTTTCACCAACTCCAGCGGTGGTTGTGTTTCTACATTACAGGCTTGGCTGGTCGTGGTCATGGAGGTGGGTGTGATGTTCAGTCATGGAGCAGAAAGAAGGGAAGGAGAAATGTAATAAAAGGAGAAAAAGGCTTGACTGATAGGACTAGGGCTGGTTCACCACTGACATATTTGTTAGAGAAAAAAATTCCTAAAAAATGGAAGTTATTTAAGTTAATAAATCTGTTATTTAATGCACTCATCACTATATTTGTAAGTAGAAATAAAGATCCGTAGAATCAAAGTCCTATCAAAACCTACAATTTGCAGCTTCACTTCTACCTTTTGTGACATTTGCAAAATCAAAGAAGTTTTAAAAATCTCAAGGAAAGCTAATCATATGAAATTTTCCAAGAAACCTTCAAAATTCTAGTCATTAAGAGACAGAGAGATACACCACATACCCCTTTGGGTTTGCAGTGAAAAGATAATCATAGGCTAAACCTCTTCAATTTGAACTCCAAATCAGTAAGCCAACAAAAATGGAAAAAAAGCTAACACAAATGAGTGGAGGGCATGGGTCGCAAGAGGTGAAGGTTGCCCTGGCTTGAGAAGGTTGCTGGTTTTTATAGTGGCCTGTCAAAGAGAGAGAGAGAGAGAGAGAGAGAGAGAGAGAGAGAGAGAGAGAGAGAGAGAGAGAAATTATTGGGAAAAGTAGGTTTAGTAGAGAAAGAAAGGATGTTGTTATGGTGGTTTTAGAGAAAGTGTGGATTCTAGTGTGAGAAGAGAGGTGGAGGTGATGATGGCTCACTGGGGGGAGAGGAAGCATTGAAGGTGGTTTTCGGTGAAGGAGAGAAAAGGTAGTGAGCATGGTGGGCAGAAAGAGAGAGACAAAGATATGATGTGTTCGGGCATGAGAGTTGTTGGTGGTTAGGGTTAGCAGTAAACATTGATTTGGTTGCTTCTATGAGAGAGACACATAAATTGTGTCTGTAGAGTGTAAAGAAAGTATGAAGGAAGATAATAATTTTGATTTCAAACCCTTGAAATGTGGGTGTGATCTCAGCCTTTGAAGTTTATAGAAATAGATCCCAACCATTGAAGTCAAATGATCTCTGACATGTTTTCAAAATATTTGAAAAGTGATCTCAACCTTTGAATTTTGTACAAATTGAATCCCAACCCTTCAAACCAATTGATCCTATGCATGCCACGTAGGACAAATGTCCCATCAAAATTAAAAAAAAGTCATCTTTTGTTATACAGATGCTTTGTGGATTATTGAATATTTTGAATGAAAACTTTAGGTTTTACCAAGTTTAATTACTTAATAAAAATTAAGAGTTTTGCAATAAAATAATTAAATCATGTAATTGGCTTAGTATTTGTTTGATTCATATGCGTGTGAGTTATGTTTAAGGTGTTTGTTGGTTTAAATTAATTAATTGGATAATTTCGGTTCTTGACATAATGCAAAATGGATATAAAATTAATGATTAAATATGTTTGAACGTTTTGAATAATTATGAGTGACTATGTTATAGATTTCGTGACTTGGATAATATTGGTTTTTCTTTTGTGTGATGTTTATCTTGGTTGAGACTTGGGTTAAAGTCCATCGGTAGTTGGGCATGGTCAGACATAGACTTGAAGTATTGACCCTAGGATTTGCATTAGAATAAAGACATGGTGTCTCATTTGGCGGGATACACGTGTCTTTTGGGTGTGGCCTATAAAGAGTGGAATTACTTAGAAACATGTGTCTTTTAGGTGATATCACATAAAGAGCAGAAAATGTTGTAGGTTGAATTATATTCCCTCCTCAGTATGATCGGTTGCATGCTTGCACTTGTATTGGGATAGACTTGGGTGAGTCTTGATATTTTTATTTATTTATGTATTTATGCATTTATCATTTCAGTTTTGGCTTTATAGAGTCAGCTTGATCTTATTGCTATTGGTGACTGGATTTTTGTGTATTGATATTATAAGTGCTTGACTTTTATTTAGTTTGTTCATGTGTGTGCTTGGAACGTATCATTTGGCATTGGATTGAGAGTTAGGATAAAGAAACACAATTTCTTTACCCTCTTGCATCTTTATCTATACACTTGTATATATCACCTCATCTTTATTAGCTCGATAGCATAACCTCCTACTTAAGTCTTGGAAATGCTCACCCTTCAACAATTGCCGGTGAGTCCTCAGGCAGTAGACTTAAAGACATGGATTAGGATATTGGAGTACTACATCATATTTTGACCCTAAATTATTGTATTTTTGAGTTTTAATTATTTTTCTTTATTGTTGTATTAAACTCCTATATTTTCACCCATTTTAGTTGAGATTTCAATTAGATGACTGTATTATTATTATTTTGTTGCATTTAGAGTTTTATTTTACGTTTATAAAATACTATAACTTAGTTCTTATAGTTTGGATTGGAGTTTGGGTTGTGGTTGGAGTTTGAATATTTTGGAGACTTGATATTTTCTTTGAAATATGTTTTAAACAAGTTTTTATTAAACTAAAATTGTTAAAAATATGAATGAACCCATACACTTTTGTTTCAAAAATTTTCAAAATAAAAACTATCTTTAAAATAAATTTCAAAACCTATTTTGACTAAAATCTGACGTGGATTCAAATTTTGACTTGAATTTTCCAATGTTATACTGCTATCCCTTGAATTTTGACTTTTAGAAAACTAGGATGTGACAACTTGGTAGTAGAGCACTGGGTTTGAATACATGGTGATCGTGGGAAGAGGCTTTACTTCGATGTGGGTTTGGATATGTGTGTTTCATGTATGGCATGTGATTGGTTTGTTGAGATGGATATTATTTCATGTATTGTACGCATTTTGAGGATGATGGGATATATGAGACGGGTTATATGATAAATGTGATGTAATTAAAAGTGAGTATGTTATCTATGCTCTTTGTAATGAGTATGATATATTGGGTCGTATTTAAAAATTTTGAGAAAGTGGTAACATATTTTATGTTATGTACTAAGAGTACTATGGCATAACGTGAGTATAAATTGGTTACTGTGATATACTTGGAGTGTATGTCATAATGTAGAATTGTTAAATTTACAATGAAAATGTATGGGAAGTTATGAGATGTCTTTAACGTGTTTATTGCTAAAGTGAAAATACAATAATATGGGTGTGATAGGGTGTAAAGGATATATTTAAAGTTTGAGTTTAAAACTTGCAAAGGTGAGGCATTCATAACATATGGGTGTGGGCATTAGGAAGATTAAATAAGAAGGTCACTTTGTTAAGATAATATTTTGTTTAAACTTGTTATTTTGAAGATACTAGTACTTAAAGGATTGTATGCATGAGAATTGTAAATCTTGAGACTTATTTGCTATAGTTTGATATTTGTTATGTGAAATTTTATAATGATTAATTTTGAAAATTTTGACAACATTATAAATGTTAAAAATAGGAGCAGAGTATAATTTAGCTTATTTACAATTTGTAATATATTGTAATAAAATTTGATAGCATATTGTTTAGCCCATTTGCTAAAACAATATTTTATGTAACTGTTGTACCTTGACCACCATAACTCCCTGATGTTTTTGTATTTTTTAAAAACTATTTTAGTGAGAGATACTATTTCAAGTTAGCTTCATTTTGACTCATCATGGGTATGCTATGGATTGAAATTGAGAGAGTTATAAAATTTTTTCTTTAGGATGCTAAAATTTGACCAACTTGAATTGTTTTAGATATATCATTTTTGGAGATTTTCAAGATTTTTTGCCTTGCATATTTTCATAAAATAAATTTTAAAGTTGAGACTGCTATGTAGAAAAATTTTCCTTTGCCAAATAATTTTTTTTAGTTAACGTACTTGTGTTATTTTTACCATTATTGTAAATTGACTGGTTTTAACAAGACTTCATAAACGATTTGTCAAAAAAAAAAAAAAAATTTCTTACTTGGAATTAATTGGACTCACTTATTTCCCTTACTTTATTTCCATTTTCTATTAATCTTTTGTATATGGGCTAGTTGTTATAACTTGTTTAATAAGTGGAGTGAGTTGTATACATGATGGGTATAATCTTTGTATTATAGAGGGGAAAAAATTATGTTAATTAATTGGGGTTTGAAAGAATTTAGGATAGTGATAATTATGTGCCTATATAGTGTTTGATAATATATGTGTGTAAGAACTTGTTCTTTATTATTATAATGTTTGGTTTGAAATTGCATACAAGATAGTGTGACATATGGGAAGAAATTGAAAACTTGAGCTAAATGGTAAATAATTTTGGCTGAGAATGTTAGTTTGTTTGTAACCCATACAAATTTCAAACCTCAATAAATGGAGCACTAATATGGACTATTGCACAGTAGGTGTTGAACAAGTTGAGTTAGGTGATCTTGTCTCATTTATGTTAACTCAACTGTGTACAAAAAATGGGCAATAAAGGATGAGAATAATTAAAAAATTTACTGATGCTAAAAGAAATGAAAAATAGAATATTTGCTAATTATGTGTAGTGTGAATTACCATAAGTTTGATGCAACGTGTTGATGATTGTGATATGCTTTGTGTTATGAGCTTGAGAGTACATTGAAAACTCAGTCAATGTGCATGGGCATTTGAATTTGGGTATCATGGTACATGAACGAGATGTTAGAATAGTTAAGAAAAATAATGGCAAAACGGAAAGGGGTACATGCTTGTGTAGATGCCTATGGTTAAGCGAATGATATAATCAGTGTGTTGTGTATAATATGCATGCTTGATATGTGAGGTGTACTATCAATACATTGATTTCGAGTTGAGTTATGTAGTATAATTTTGGAATGACTAGGGTGGTGTCAAAGATTGTGGGTATACTAGTTTATGACTAGAAGCATTGGTTTGCGTGTCTTCAGTATTGTGTGAGTTTGTATTTGAATCATGGGAGTGATATGAGGAGTCAATTCAGGTGACGAAATATGTGTTCATAGGTTGTGAATGGGTTATCAGGACTATAATAAAACAAGCAAAGTTGTTTTTATGTGTATGTGACACGTGATTTAGATGGAGATTATTATTTTAAATGGTCATTATGCATTGATACGCTAATTGGATGTAAATAGGCAACTTGAGAAAAGAGACTTAAGGTATTTAAGCAGTTGAAAATAACGTAAAAGATTCAGAGGGGATTCCGTTAGTGAGTTGTCAGTTATGTACCATCAGGTGGACTGAATCAGGATTAGGTTGAAACAGTGAGACAATAAACAACAAACAGTGAAACAGATAGATCTTCCTAGTCAGAGGGATTTTAAAGTATTGGGCTAGGCTAAAGAGGTAACAACGTCAGGAAGATCTTCAGTGGTAAAGAGTACAGATTCAGACATGCAATGTTTCGAGCCACTCAGGGGGGATGGTACAGGTATAATGCAGGCATGATCATTTTAAATGTCATTCATGCATATTATTGTCATATGTTAGAGTCATGTTCCAATCAATTGGAGTAGGATGTCGTGTATATATCTTCATGATACTTGTTATCACTATATTCTTGTCATTACATCATTATATTACCTGTCATTGCATCATTATATTCAATATTTGAATGGGGATAAGTGTTATGAGTTCGCGGGCACACGAGATTAGGAAGGTTTGCAGCTTGGTGTGCTGTGTTATTTTAGTTGAGATGATCTTGGGTTAACTAGAGATCTATTGGGTGAATCTTCTGGTATATTTGAGATGGTATGTATGTGTTGGGTTGGGTTGAAATATTAGTAATGTCGAGCCTTAACCTTAGGGATTCTTTTGTTGACATGCAGGTAAATGAATAGAACATGGCTTATTGTGAAAACATTCAAGTTCTGGCTATGGTGCATGGAGGTGGTCTTGGTTATTCATGGGGTTCTGGTTTATTATCTTGCTTTGAGATCTAAGGTGTATGTCGAGCCCCAATTTTTCTTACTCAAAAAAGACAAGTGAGAAAAATACAGTATTCTTTCGTTAGAACTTATCTTTCTAGAAGGACGAGTGTAACTAGGTTTGAATTGAAAATTGATTTGTTTAAGGGCTTTTGGAAAAAAATTTGAAGTCGCCACCTAACTTGATTAAAGTGAGTTATGTTACCTAAAAACTAAGCACAATCTGAAGATTACACTTAGGGTTTTTGAAAAAGTTTTGAAAAACTTCCTCAAGAGAGGGTTGTTAAGAAAACGGGTTGTTTGGCAACCTTTGAAAATATTTAAGCCCTTTTTTGAAAATAACTCCATTTGGTCTTTGAAAACAGTGATCTAAGTTGGAGGTTGGTTACGTGTAAGGAAGACGCACTAAGCCATCATCCTACCCCACCCTTGCAGTACCTAAATGCCTATTCACCCTAGGTTCACTCATTAGAGTCTTTGATTAATAAATGTCAAAAACTATCCACTTTAGAAAAGAATTTTTAGTAAGAAGTTTAACATGATGCATAATGTGCAAGTGCAAGAAAAGACATTGATTGTGAAAATAGATTTGAAAAGAACTTGATTTGATTTGAAATGAATTTAAAAATAGAAATTTGAAAATAGATTTTTAGATTTGGAAGTTTGAAAATTGTTATAGAATTGGAAACTTAAAAGAGGTTATGAAAATAGAAGCTTGAAAAAGATTGTGAAAATAGAAGCTTGAAAAAGGTTGTGACCGCACTCATGAGAGTTGCCTACATATCCCTTTTTGAGAATTAGGTCAATCGTAGTTCGAACAAGAATCCGATAGAAAACAAAAGGTTCAATTTGAAAGAGAGTTTGATTTGGAACTTGGATTTGATGATTGAAAATTGAACATTGATTTGAAATTGACTTGGAAGAGATTTAAAAAAGATTTTACTCGAATGTTACAGTTGGAGAGTTAGAGTTTGAGGAAGATTAGATTTAGGAAATCTTGGATTTAGGAAAGTTTCAAAATAGGAAAATTCCGTTTTAGAAAAGCTTCATTTTAGGAAAGATTTCGAATTAGGAAAGTTTAAAATAGGAAATGTTTTGAAATTAGAAAGTTTTGAATTTAGAAAGTTTTAACTTACGAAAGCTTCAAATTTAGAAAGTTTTGACTTAAGAAAGTTTTGAATTTAGAAAGTTTTAACTTACAAAAGTTTCGAATTTAGAAAGTTTTGACTTAAGAAAGTTTTGAATTTAAGAAGTTTTAACTTATGAAAGCTTTGAATTTAGAAAGTTTTGACTTAAGAAAGTTTTGAATTTAGAAAATTAGAATTTTGGAAAGATTCAAAGTTTAAGTTTTAGAAATACTTGAAATTAGGAAAGATTTGAGTTTAAGAAAGATTTGAAAATTTAGACTTGGAAAGTTGAAATTTGGAAAGGTATGAAATTAGGAAAGGTTGGAATTAGGAAGATTAAGAACCTTAAAGTTTAAGGAAAGATTTAAAAGTTTAAGTTTTGGAAACTTAAAGTTTAGGAAGGTATGAGATTAGAAAGGATTGGATTAGGAAAGATTTGGATTAGGAAATATTGGGATTCCTATTTCTTAAAACAAAATATTGGAATTTATTTCTAAAAGGAGGTGATTTGATTTATTTTCAAAAACGGAGGATTGGATCTAGTTTTCTAAATGGAGAGATTGAATTTGGTTTCTTAAAATGGAGGATATGATTTGACATGGAATTGGAAAGATGAAGTTTTGAAAATCCTAGATTTTGGTGTAGAAAATAGAGTTTAGAAATGTATGATTTTGATGTAGAAAAGAGGATTTAGTAACCTAAAGTTTGATGTAAAAAAGGAAATTGAAAATTAGGGTTTCCTAATTATGGTTCTAGGGCTTAACTTGGACTCCAATGTAAAGAATTTTTGAAAAGTAGAACTTTTTGGGAAGGAAGATTTTTAGAAGGAGATCTTAACAAAGAATTTTTAGAAAGTAAACTTGAAAAGAGTTTTGGAAAGGAGATTTTGGAAAGTAAAACTTTAAGAGAGTTTATGGAAAGAGGGCTTTTTGGAAAGAGAACTTTTTAGAAAAGGGATTTGAAAAGAAGCTTTAGAAAGTGGATTTTTGAAGAGATCTTTTGGGAAGGAGTTTGAAAATAGCTTTTAGGAAAGTGAGTTTTGTGAAGGGAATTTTTAGAAAGCAATTTTTAAAAAGCAATTTTTAAAAAGAGATTGGAGAGTGTTTTTTGGAAAAGAGATTTTAGAAAGCAGATTTGAAAAGAAATTTTGGAGAGGATTCAAAAAGAGGTTTTGGAAAGTAAGTTTGAAAAGTAATTTGAAAATATATTTGAATGTGGACTTTTGCAAGCCTCTAAAAATATCTCACTTTTCTAAAAAGATTCTAACCATAAGAAGATTAGAACCATTCTAGGGTTGTGATTTGAAAACAATAAAGATTTAAAAATATGGACCATGAAAGTCCCTTTAAATGTAACACTTTCCTAAAGCAATCCTAACTATGGAAAGGCTAGAATCATCTTAGGATTATGATTTTGAAATCAAGTCTGGAAAAAGAAGATTTAATGCAAGTTTTGAAAACGATTTTTGATGCAAATTTTGAAAACGAGTTTGAAAACAAGTTTTGGAGAGATGCATGAGCATGATATGCATAATTCAAGTTGGAGTCGTGAACATACAAGGTTAAAAGCTTCACCACATAATCAAGGGGGCCGAACCCACGTGGTCTCCAATTAGACTAAGAGAAAGCCCTCGGCACGGTGAATTTCAATAGCCTAATCCTACACATGAACCGTGGAGTCCCTTGTTTTAAGCATGCAAGAAAGGGGAGTAGAAGATGGGGATTAAAATAGAAGAAAACTCAAGTGGGTTAGGAGAGAGAAGAGAGAGGGGGGAATTGTGTAAATGTAAATAGAAAGCCTACCCTGTGTCTTCTTTATTTTGCTTGCTTGCTTTGCTTTGTTTTACTTTGGTCTTTGGAAGCTTGCTTTGGCTCAATCTTCGAGAGCTTCCAAGTTGCAGCATTTCAAGTCTTCAATGGAGGCTTTGGAGGCTAGTATATGAGCGTATATGAGTGTATGTATGCTAGGGTTTAAAGAACCAAAAGAAAACTAGGGTTTGGAAGGACTTCGAGCTCTGTATATCAAAGAGCAGGGTTTTTGGACTAAGTTTGTAGACCTTTTTCACGTTTGAGAAGGCTCTGTATTTATAGACAGAAGACTGAACCGTCGCCTGATGCAGTGGCGCAAGGCCAAAAATCCTACTAGGGCCACTCCTAGTGGCGCCGGTCACTTAGGAAACTTTTAAGGTTGGCAAGCAACATATCTTTCAAAGATTTGGGTGCTTGCACTAGTGACTACCATGTAATTTTTAGCCTGGCTTCACTAGGAGTGACTCCTGAAAGTTCGGGAATGATTTGAAGGACCAAGAATGGCCCGAAGGGCTAGAAAGGGACAGAAACCCTTAGAAAGTACCTAAGTCTGGTCATTTCCTAAGCCAGTTTCTTGATAAAGTACCTAAGTCTTCAGAACAGTAAGTCCACCCTTCCAATCCTTAGGAAATGGCCCTAAGGGCAGTCTGGTCATATTTCACTAGAGTGGGCTAGCAGGCACTGGTGTGTAAGCAGCCCATTTTTGCCTGCTCGGCAGTCTCTAGTTCGTCCAGACTTGTATTCAAGTCAATATGGACATATTCTAATTTAAATCAGCTTTTCAAAGTCTAATCCAGTCAATTAATCACTTCACGGGCCCATTGGGCCCAAATAGAGGCAAAATGACCAAAATGCCCTTGGGGCATTGTTTGGTCCAATTCTAGTAGGCACGTCTTTTGGAAGATGGTAAGTCCCCTTTTCAATCCAATTCCAGTCCAATTCCAATTCCAATTAAATTTGGCACGTCTTTCGAGAAAGTTGATTCCTCGAGGGGGTATGTCCATCTTGTCCGGCACGTTTCCGACAGAGCTCTTCAGAATGGTAAGTCCCTTCAAACCTGTCGATCGAGATGAGACCCCAAGTCCCCTAGATGGTAGAACGGTCCACTTTTGGAGCCTGCTAGCCCGCGAAATGAAGAAATGTCAGTTTTGGCACGCCTTTCGAGAAAGTTGATTCCTTAGGCGCTAAGTCCACCTAGCAGCTTCCTAAGATTAGGCAGTCTCTGGAATAATCGCGACCCATTAGAGTAACGAAAATACTCGTAAACATCGCAACCGTCAGAGTAATATAAACACTCGTAAATAGGTCGACATTAGGAATTGCCAACAAACTCCTATGTCACGAGACCATCGTCAGAGTGACGGAAACACTCAAGGCCCAGATCAACACCAGTGCTTACTAACCCACTCCGGTAAAAATGACCAAACTGTCCCTAGGGCCATTTTCAATACGTTTCTCGAGAAAGTAGATAAGTCCTCAGAACGCTAAGTCCACCCTTCCAAGATTGTCTTAAAGACAATCCGGCATGATTAGGTGTCTTCCAGTCTGTTTCGAGCCAATTCCAAGACATTCCGGCCAAGATGACCATTTTACCCTTAGGCATCTGAGCGCCCCAAGAACCACACCGGCTCTGGGTATCAAACCGATAACCTCCCGGGGTTGCTTTTGATAGTGTCCCTGGCCTTCCAATATATTTCTAGGTCATTCCTCTGTCTATAAATACAGTGCCTACTCCAGCGTGAAAAAGGTTCGCAAACTCAGTTTAAAAACTCTCATCTTTGATACAAAAAGCTCGTAGCCTCTCCCAAACCTAGTGTTCTTTAGGTTTTCCAAAACCCTAGCCTCCATACACATACCCTAGCTCTCATACACTCACATACACCCTTATAAGCTCCTACATTAGCTTCTAAAGCCTCTATTGAAGACTTGAAGTGCTGCAACTCTGAAGTTTCCGAAGATCCAAGCAATCTCTTGAAGATCAAGGAGATGATCCAAGCAAAGCAAGAAGAACAAAGTGAATAAAACCAAGCAAATAAAGGAAGACACAAGGTAGGCTTCTTATTTACGTTTACGCAATTTCTCCCTTTCTCTTCTCTCTCCGAACCCACTTGGATTTTTTTCTATTTTAATCCCCTATCTCCTTCCCCCCCCCCCCCCCTGTTTCTTGCATGCTTGAAACAAGAGATTCCTCGGTTCATGTGTAGAATTAGGCTATTGGAAGTCACCGTGTCGGGGCCTTTCTCTTAGTCTAACCGGAGACCACGTGGGTTCGGCCCCCTTGATTATGTGGTGAAGCCTTTAACCTTGTCTGTTCACGACCCCAACTTGCATTGTGCATATCATGATCAAGTATCTCTCCAAAAGTTGTTTTCAAACTTGTTTTCAAAACTTGAGTCGAAAATCATTTTCAAAACTTATGTTATAATCTTCTTTTTCAAAACTTGTTTTCGAAACCACAATCGTAAGGTGATTCTAGTCATTCTGTGGTTAGGGTTGCTTTAGGAAAGTGTTACATTTAAAGTGACCAATATGGTCCATATTTTCAAATCCTTCTTATTTTCAAAACCACAATCCTAGAATGGTTCTAACCTTCTTATGGTTAGAATCATTTTAGGAAAGTGAGACATTTTTAGTGGCTTGCAAAAGTCCACATTTAAATCTCTATTTTAAATTTACATTCGAAAACCTCTTTTTGAATTCTCCTCAAAATCTCTTTTCGAATCTACTTCTAAAATCTCCTCTCTAACATACTTTCTAAAAACTCTCTTCAATTTCTTTTCTAAAATTGCTTTCTAAAAACTCTCTTCAAAATATCTATTTCTAAAACTTCTTTTTAAACTCCTTTTCGAAACGCTCTCTTCAAAATTCGCTTTCTAAAAACACTCCCTAAGTTTCCTTCCCAAAAACTCTTTCCAAAAACTCTCCTTTCCAAAATCTTTACTTTTCAAAATCTCTTTTCTTAGAGTCCAAGTTAAACCCTAGAGCCAATGATTAGGAAACCCTAATTTTCTTTCCTAAAACATGATCTTAATCTTGCCTCAAACTTTAGGTTTCCAAATCCCGTTTTCTACATCAAAATCATATATTTCCAAAACTTATTTTCTATACCAAAATATAAGATTTTCAAAACTTCATCATTCCAAATCCATGCCAAATCTAATCTCCCCGTTTAGGAAACTAGATCCAAGCCTCTATTTTTGGAAACAAAATCAAATCATCTCTTTTAGAAATGAAATCCAATCTTTTGCCTTAGGAAATAGGAATCCCAATATTTCCTAACCCAAACTTTTCCTAATCCCAATTCTTCCTAATCCAAATCTTTCCTAATCCAATCATTCCTAATCTCATACCTTCCTAAACCTTAAGTTTCCAAAACTTAAATTTTTAAATCTTTCCTTAAACTTTAAGCTTCTTAATCTTCCTAATTCCATACCTTTCCAAATTTCAACTTTCCAAATTTGAATTTTCAAATATTTCCTAAACTTAAACCTTTCCTAATCTCAAGTATTTTTTAAACTCAAACTTTGAATCTTTCTAAAATTTCTAAATTCGAAACTTTCCTAAGTTAAAACTTTCTAAATTCTAAACTTTCTAAATTCCAAATCTATCCTATTTCAATGCTTTCCAATTTTGAAACTTTCCTAATTCAAAGCTTTCCTAAATCGAAACTTTCCTAAAATGAAACTTTCCTAATTCGAACATTTCCTAAATCCAACTTTCCTAGTCTTCTAAGTCCAACATTCTAGTCAAATCTTTCTTAAGCCTCAAGTCTCTCCTAAATCCTATCTTTCCTAAGTCTAGGTTTTCCAAAACTCTATCTTTCCAAAACAAGTCCAAATCCTTTTTTCAAGTTCTATCTTTCCAAATCAAAGTCCAATATTTTCAATTCCAAATTCCAAATTCCAATATTCTATTCTAAGTTCCAATCAAACCCTTTTTCAAATCAAAATCTCTTTTTCAAATCAAATCTTCTATTTTCAATCTGACTTTTGCCCAAAGTACGACTGACCTGATTCCTCAAAAGGGATACGTAGGCAACCTTCATGGGTGCGGTCACAACTCTTTTCAAATCTCCAATTCCATAACTCTTTTCAAACTTCCAATTCCAAAAATCCATTTTCAAATCTTCAATTTCAATTTCCAAAACTTTCTTTCCAATTTCAAACTTCAATTCTTCTTTTCAAATCTATTTTCGAAGTCAAATCTTTTTCTTACACTTGCATATCATGCATGATTCTTTTAAATATTCTTTTCTAAAGTGGATATTTTTGGACATTTATTAATCGAAGACTTTAATGGGTGAATGTAGAGTGAATAGACATATAGGTACTACAAGGGCGGGGTAAGGTGATGGCTTAGTACGTCTTCCCTACACGTAACCAACCTCCAAACCTAGAATCATTGTTTTCAAAGACCAAATGGAGTTATTTTCAAACAAGGACTTAAATATTTTTTAAAGGTTACCAAACAACCTGTTTTCTTAAAAACCCTTTCTTGAGGAGGTATTTTCAAAATCGTTTTCAAAAACCCTAAGTGTAGTCTTTGGATTGTGCTTAGTTTTTAGGTGACCTAACTCACCTTAATTAAGTTAGGTGGCGACTCCAAATGTTTTCCAAAAGCCCTTTATTCAAATCAATTTTCAATTCAAACCTAGTCGCACTCATTCTTATAGGAGGATGAGTTCTAACGAGAGAGTATAGTATTTTTTCCATTTGTGTGTGTATTCCTCAAGTGCAAAAAATCTGAGCGCGACATGGTGTAGACCTGGATTTTGAGTGTTTCTGCCACTCTAACCGTGGTCTCGTGACATAGGGGTTTGTTGGCAATTCCTAACGTCGATCAGTTTACGAGTGTTTTTGCCACTCTTACGGTTGTAAAGTTTATGAGTACTTCTGTTACTCTAACGGTTCGCGATCATTCTAGAGATTATCTGATCTCAGGAAGCTGCTAGGTGGACTTATCGCTTGAGGAATCAACTTTCTCAAAAGGTATGCCGAAACGGACATTCTTCATTGGCAGGCTAGTAGGCGCCAAAGGTGGACCGTTCTACCATTTCGGGGACTTGGGATCTCATCTCAGTCGACGGGTTTGAAGGGACTT
Organism: Euryodendron excelsum; assembly: GCA_033060915.1. NCBI lineage: Eukaryota > Viridiplantae > Streptophyta > Magnoliopsida > Ericales > Pentaphylacaceae > Euryodendron > Euryodendron excelsum. Next base: position 22,325,621 of record CM065397.1, read on the forward strand.
ACCGTTCCAAAGATTTTTCTTGAAAAACATGCCAGACAAGATGAACTTGCTACCTTGAGGAATCAACTTTCTCGAAAGGCGTACTGAATTTAATTGGAATTGAAATTGGACTTGAAATTGGATTTAAGATTGCAATAGGGACTTACCATCTTCAAAAAGACATGCCCACTGGAATTGGATTGAACAATGCCCCAAGGGTACTTTGGTCATTTTGTCTCTATTTCGGCCCAATGGGCTCGCGAAGTGATCGATTTACGGGATTATATCTAAAAAACTGGTTTGAACTAGAATATGTCTATATTGACTTGAATACAAGTCTTGGACAGACTGGAGACTGCGGAGAGGGCAAAAGTGGGCTGCTTACAGTGTATATGTGGATCTGTTTTGCATTGGAAAATCGTAAGATTTGTCCTAGTACTCTCATGGTGGTTATGCAATGGATGGGTATGAACTTGCACTCTATTTTCCAATTGTTAATAGCTAAGGAATTGGTCCCTAGAGGCTGTTTGGTGCTCTTGGTCCTTGTTTTATTATCCCTTTTTACCTTTACAACAATTAAGTTACAACGTTGTAGTTTGTGCTGCAGATGGGTGTGATAATCATTACTGGGTCATGGGATTTGAATTGTTAAGTCATGTAAAGAGTGTAAGCACCCCATTTTTGACCGCTTGGCAGTCTACACTCCGTCCAGACTTGTACTCAAGTCAATATGGACGTATTCCAATCGAAATTAACTCTCTAAGTCTAAATCTCGTCTATCCATCGCTTCGCGGGCCCACCAGGCCCAAATAGAGGCAAAATGACCAAAATGCCCTTAGGGGCATTGTCCTTTCCAATTCTAATTCCAATCCCTCTCTCGAGACAGTTGTTTCCTTGAGAAGGTAAATCTATTCCAAATCAGGCGCGTCTTTCCGAAGACGGTAAGTTCCCTTTCCAATTCCAAATTAGGCACGTCTTTCCAAAGACGGTAAGTCCCCTTTCCAATTCCAAATCAGGCACGTCTTTCCGAAGATGATAAGACCCATTTCCAATTCCAAATTAGGCACGTCTTTCCAAAGACGGTAAGTCCCCTTTCCAATTCCAAATTAGGCACGTCTTTCCGAAGACGATAAGACCCATTTCCAATTTCAATCCCTCTCTCGAGACAGTTGATTCCTCGAGACTGTAAATCTACTCCAATCAGACGCGTCTTTCCGAAGACGATAAGACCCCTTTCCAAATCCAATCCCTCTCTCGAGACAGTTGATTCCTCGAGACGGTCCGGCATGTTGTCCGAAGAAAATTTCTTTGGAACGGTAAGTCCCTTTAAACCTATCGATCGGGACGAGACCCCAAGTCCCCTAGACGGTAGAACGGCCCACCTTTGGCGCCTGCTAGCCCGCCAATGCAGAAATGTCCGTTTAGGCACGCCTTCTGAGAAAGTTGACTTCTCAGGCGCTAAGTCCCTTTAGCAGCTTCCGGAGATCAGACAATCTCGGGAATGATCGGGAACCATCAGAGTAGCTGAAATACTCACAAACTTCACAACCGTTAGATTAGCGGAAATATTCATAAGCAGGTCGATATAAGGAATTGCCAAAAAACCATTGTATCATGAGATCGTCGTCAGAGTGGCAGAAACACTCAAAATCCTGGTCAACACCGGTGCCTACTAGCCCACTTCGGTGAAAAATGACCAAATTGCCTTTTGGGTCTTTTTCGGTATGTTTCTCGAGAACACACCTGAGTCTTCAGAATGGTAAGTCCAACCTTCTAGGATTGTTTTAAAAGCAATCCGGTATGATTAGGTGCTTTCTAGTCAGTTTCGGGCCAATTCCGAGACTTTCCGGTCAAGATGACCATTCTGCCCCTAGGCATTCGAATGCCCCGGGAACCACACCGGCTCTGGGTATCAAACCGTTAATCTCTCGAGAATGTTTCCTATACTATTCTCAGCCTTCTTTTATCTTTACGGATCATTCCGAGTCAGTTCTGGCAAACCTAGTGCATAATGAGCGTTTTGCCCTTGGTGGGCCGGTCGCCTTTTTCTGACCACACCGGCTCTGGGTATCAAACTGGTAACCTCTTGAGAATACTTCTTATAGTATTCCCGACCTTCCTCTATCTTTCTGGATCATTCCGAGTCAATTCCGACAAACCCAGTGCAAAATGACCGTTTTGTCCCTGGTAGGCCGGTCACCTTTTCCAACCACACCGGCTTTGGGTATCAAAGCGAAAACCTTTGGGAACATTCTGAATAATGTTTCCAAATTTTTAGTCTTTTCCAGGACATTCCGGGTCTGTCCCGGCAGCTTCCCGATCTAGTTGACCGTTTTGCCCCTAGTGGTCGGTCAACACTTCCGACACATCCTATCCTCATTTTTCAAGTCAAATACCTTTAGGACACTATTCTAAGTGTTCCTGCTCTTTTCCTGCCTTTCGGGTCAACCCCAGTCCTTTAAATCATTCCCGGACTTTTCGGAGTCACTCCTAGTGAAGCCAGACAAGAAATTGCATGGTAGTCACTAGTACAAGCGCCCAAATCTAGTCAAAGATACGTTGTTTGCCGACCTTATGTAAGCACCCCATTTTTGACCGCTCGGCAGTCTACACTCCGTCCAGACTTGTTTTCAAGTCATTGTGGGCATATTCCTATCGAAACCAATTCTCTAGGTCCAAATATCGTCTGTCCATTACTTCGCGGGCCTGTCAAGCCCAAATAGAGGCAAAATGACCAAAATGCCCTTAGGGGCATTGTCCTTTCCTTTCCGATTCCAATCCCACTCTCGAGATAGTTTATTCCTCGAGACAGTTCCAATCCCAGGCACGTCTCTTCGGACACGGTAAGACCCCTTTCCAATCCCTCTCTCGAGACAATTTATTCCTCGAGACGGTTCCAATCCCAGGCGGGTCTCTTCGGAGACGGTAAGACCCCTTTCCAATCCCTCTTTCGAGACAGTTTATTCCTCGAGATGGTTCCAATCCAGGCACGTCTTTTCGGAGACGATAAGTCTTCTTTCCAATCCCTCTCTCGAGACAGTTTATTCCTCGAGACGGTTCCAATTCAGGCACGCCTTTTCGGAGACTATAAGTCCCCTTTCCAATCCCTCTCTCGAGACAGTTTATTCCTGGAGACGGTTCCAATTCAGGCACGTCTTCTCGGAGACGGTAAGTCCCCTTTCCAATCTCTCTCTCGAGACACTTTATTCCTCGTGACGGTCTGAGTAGCGAAACTATCCACAAAACCGTTATAGTAGCGGAAATACTCACAAATAGGTCAATATAGGGAATTGCCAACAAACCCCTGTGTCAAGACGACCGTCGTCAGAGTGGTGGAAACACACTCAAAACCCAGGTCAACACTAGTGTCTATTAGCCCACTTCGGTGAAAAATGACCACACTGTCCCCTGGACCTTTTCCGAGACTTTTCGGTCAAGATGACCATTTTGCCCCTAGGTATCCAAACGCCCCAGGAACCACACCGGCTCTGGGTATCAAACCGGTAACCTTCTGAGACTGCTTTTTATAGTATTCTCAAATCTCCCTTTATCTTTCCGAATTATTCCAAGTTAGTTCCGGCTAACCCGGTACAAAATGATCGTTTTGCCCCTGGTGGGACAGTCTCCTTTTTCGACCACACCGACTCTGGGTATCAAACCGGTAACCTCCTGAGACTACTTTTTATAGTGTTCTCTACCTCCCTTTACCTTTTCGGATCATTCCGAGTCAGTTCCGGTAAAGCCGGTACAAAATGACCGTTTTGCCCCTGGTGGGTCGGTTTCCTTTTCCGACCACGCCGGCTTTGGGAATCAAACCAAAAACCTTTGTGAACATTCTGAATAATGTTTCCAGATCCCAAGTCTTCTTCCGGGACAGTCTGAGTCCATCCCGGCAGTTTCCCGGTCCGATTGACCGTTTTGCCCCTAAAGGCCCGGTCAACTTTTCCAACACATCTTATCCTCACTTTACAAGTCAAATACCTCCAGGACACTATTTTAAGTGTTCCTGCTCCTTTCCGGCCTTCCGGTTCATCCCCGGTCCTCCAAAATCCTTCCCGAATTTTTCGGAGTCACTCCTAGTGAAGCCAGACTAAAGATTGCAGGGTAGTCACTAGTATAGGCGCCCAAATCTAGTCAAAGATACGTTGCTTGCCGACCTTAAACCTTTCCTAATTGCCTGGTGCTTCTAGTAGTGGTGCCAAGCTAAAAAATGGCCTGGCGCCACTCCTAGTGGTGCCAGTGTACAATTTGGCCTGGCACCACTGCAACAGGCGCCAGTGTTGTCTAACCTCTATAAATATAGAGTCTCATTCAACGTGAAAAGGATCCGCAAAATCAACCTAAAAATCATATAATTCGATATACAGAGCTCGAGCACTTCCAAAACCCTAGCTTCCTTAGGTTTTCCAAACCCTAGCCTCCCATACACTAAACCCTAGCCTCCTATACATCCCCATACACTCATACATTAGCCTTCAACCATCCTTTGAAGACTTGAAGAGCTGCAATCCAAAGCTTGAAGACAACTCTTGAGGATTGAAGATGAAGATCAAGACAAAGACCGAAGACTGAAGACAAGCAAGGCGCGCAAAATAAAGAAGATACAAGGTAGGTTCTCCATTTAAATTTCTGCACTTCCCCTTCTCTCTTCTCTCTCCTATCCCACTTGGGTATTGTTTTCTATTTTAATCTCCTATCTCTTTCCCCCCCCCCTCCCAATTTTCTTTGCATGCTTGAAACAAGGGGATTCCCAGTCCATGTGTAGGATTGGGCTATTGGAGAGTCACCATGTCGGGGGCTTTCTTCTAGTCTAACCAGAGACCACGTGGGTCCGGCCCCCTTGATTATGTGGTGAAGCCTTAGCCTTGTATGTTCACAACCCCAAAATTGTATTGTGCATATCATGATCTTGCATCTTCCCAAAATTCGTTTTTAAACTCGTTTTCAAATTTGTTTTCAAGATTGCATCAAAATCTCTTTTTCAAAAACTTGTTTTCGAAACCACAATTCTAGGGTGATTCTAGCCTTTCCATGGCTAGGGTTGCTTTAGGAAAATGTTACATTGAAATTGACTTTTATGGTCTATATTTTCAAATCTTATTGTTTTCCAAAACCACTTTCTTAAAGTGGTTCTAGCCCTCTTATGGTTAGAATCGCTTTAGGGAAGTGAGACGTTTTTACACCTTCTAAAAACTCTCTTTTCAAAAATCTCTTCCTAAAAATCTCTTTTTCAACGTATTTTCCTAAAACTCTCCTCTCCAAAGTTGTTTTCAAAAACTCTCTCCAAAAATCTATTTTTCAAAACTCCCTTTTTCAACTCCTTTCCAAAACGTTCTTTTCAAAATCCACTTTCTAAAAACGTTTCCTAGGTCTCTTTCCTAGAAAAACTCTTCCAAAAATCTTCCTAAAAAACTCTCTTTCCAAAATATCCCTTCTAGAAATTCCCCTTTAGGATTTTCCTTCTAAAACTTATTCCCAAAAATACGTTTTCCAAAAACTCCTCTTTAAAATCTTTTTCCAATAACTCCATCTTCAAATTCACTTTTCAAAAACTCCTTCCTAGGATTCCTTTATAAAAAACCTTCATTTCCAAAAACGCACTTTCCAAATACTCTTGCCTTAGAGCCCAAATCAAGCCTTAGAACTCACAATTAGGAAACCCTAATTTTCTTCCCAAAAACATGATTTTCAAACTTGCCTTAAAACCTAGGTTTCTAAAACCTCTTGTTTTTACATCCAAACTACACATGTTTCCAAAACCTATTTTCTACGTCGAAACTACATTTTCGAAATCTAGGGGTTCTAAAACTTCCCTTTTCTAAATCCTTGTCAAATCAAATCTTTCATTTAGGAAACCAAATCCAATCTCCCCGTTTAGGAAACTAGATTCCATCCTCCGTTTTTGAAAATAAAATCAAACCTTTGCTTTTAGAAACCAAATCCCATCCCTTCCTAATGCAACTCTTTCCTAATTCAAATCCTTCCTAAACTTCCACTTTCCTAAACCTTAAGTTTCCAAAACTTGAACATAAAAATCTTTCCTAAATTTTAAAATTCAACTTTCAAATCTTTCCTAATTCAACCGTTTCCTAATTCTACCCTCTTTTCAAATCTTAACTTTTCAGATCTAAGCTTTCAAACTTTTCCTAACCTCAAACCTTTCCTAATCTCAAGATTTTCTAAAAGACTCTAAAACTTTCAAAATCTTAAACTTTCTAAACGTCAAATCTTTCTAAAATTCTAAGCTTTCTAAATTCAAAACTTTCTTAGGTTAAGACTTCCTAATTTCAAAACTTTCCAAATTCAAAACTTTTCAATTTTTAAAACTTCCTAATTTCAAAACCTTTCTTAATTCAAAACTTTCCTAACTCTAAACTTTCCTAAACCAAAGCTTTCCTAAGTTGAAACTTTCCTAAAACGACACTTTCTTAATTCGAAATCTTTCCTAATTTCAAAATTTTCCTAATTCAAAACTCTCCAAAAGTGAAACTTTCCTAATTCCAAAACTTTTCAAAAATGAAAACTTTTCTAAAATGACACTTTCCTAAAACGGAACTTTCTTAAATCGGACCTTTCCTAATCCGAACTTTTCCTAAATTCAATCCAATCTTTCCACCTCTTTCCAAGTCAAATCCAATCTTTCTTAATCTCAAGTCCTTTCTAAGTCTCATCTTTCTTAAGTCTAGATTTCCTAAACCTCCATCTTTCCGAAACAAGTCTAAATCGTTTCCAAGTTCTACGTTTTCAAATCAAAATTCAAATTTTCAATTCCAAAATTCCAAATTCAAATTTTCAATCCTCTATTCTAAGTTCAATCTCTCAATCTTCCAATTCAATTTCCAATTCAATCTCTTTCTTCCAAATCAATCTCTTTTCAATCAGACTCTTGTTCGAACTACGACTGACCTGATTCCCCCAAAGGGATACATAGGCAATCTTCATAGGTGCGGTCACAATACTTTTCAAACTTTCAATTCCACCCTCATGGGTGCGGTCTCCACATTTTCAAATCTCAAATTCCAATCTATTTTCAAAATTCCAATTTCAAAATTTCTATTTTCAAATTTCTACTTTCAATTTTCAAACTTTCCAATTTCAATTCCATCTCTTCAAATCTATTTTCAAATCAAATCAATTTCAAATCTATTTTTCAATTCTCTTAACTTGCACTTGCATATCATACATCATGTTAGTTTCTTTTCAAGCATTGTTTTTCAAAGTGGGTAAGATTGAACTATAGTTAGTCGAAGACTCTCAGAGGTGAATTTAGGGTAGATTGACATGTAGGTACTGAAAGGGCGGGGTAGGGTGATGGCTTAGTGCATCTTCCCTACACGTAACCAACCTCCGAACTTAGAATCACTGTTTTCAAAGACCAAAAAGGAGTTATTTTTCAAAAAGGGCTAAATGTTTTCTAAAGGTTGCCAAACAACCTGTTTTCTTAAAAATCCTCTATTGAGGAGATATTTTCAAACCCTTTTTTCAAAAACCCTAAGTGTAGTCTTCAGATTATTCTTAGTTTTTAGGTGACCTAACTCACCTTAATCAAGTTAGGTGGCGACTCCGAATCTTTTTCAAAAGCCCTTTATTCAAACCAATTTTTCAATTCAAACCTAGTCGCACTCATTCTTTTAGCAGGGTGAGTTCTAAAGAGAGAGTACAGTATTTTTTCCGCTTGTGTGAGTATTCCTCGAGTGCGAAAAATCTGGGCGCGACACCTTAATAGTTTCCTAATTGATTGACGCCACTCCTAGTGGCGCTAGAAGCATTTTTGGCCTAACATCACTGCAACAGGCACCAGGTCTATCCCATCTCTATAAACACAAAGTCTCCTCCAGCGTGAAGGAGGTTCGCAAACTTAATCTAAAAACCCTAATTTTCGATACATAGAGCTCGTACACTTTCTAAACCCTAGCTTCTTTAGGTTTTCCAAACCCTAGCCACCATACACAAACCCTAGCCTCATATACACTCCTATACACTCTCATACACTTATACACTAGTTTCCAACCCTCCTTTGAAGACTTGAAGAGCTGCAATATCAAGTTTTGAAGATTGAAGTGAAGACCAAAGAAAAAAAAGCAAGGCGCGCAAAGCAAGCGAAATAAACAAGACATACGGTAGGCTTTCTCTTTAAATTTCTGCACTTCCCCCCTCTCTCTTCTCTCTCCTAACCCACTTGGGTTTTCTCTATTTTAATCCCCCATCTCTTTCCCCCCTTTCTTTGCATGCTTGAAACAAGGGGATTCCGGGTCCATGTGTAGGATTGGACTATTAGAGAGTCACCGTGTCGGGGGCTTTCTTTTAGTCTAACTAGAAACCACGTGGGTTCGGCCCTCTTGATTATGTGGTGAAGCCTTAGCCTTGTATGTTGACGACCCCAAATTTGCATTGTGCATATCATGATTCTTGCATTCTTCCAAAAGTCGTTTTCAAAGTTGTTTTCAAACTTGGTTTCAAAATTGTATCAAAATCCTCTTTTTCAAAACTTGTTTTCAAAATCAGGATCCTAGGGTGATTCTAGCCTTTCTATGGCTAGGATTGCTTTAGGAAAGTGTTACATTCAAAATGACTAATATGGTCCATATTTTCAACCTTTGTTGTTTTCAAAACCACTTTCTTAAAGTGGTTCTAACCTTTTTATGGTTAGAATCGTTTTAGAAAAGTGAGACGTTTTTATACTTTCTAAAAAACTCTCTTTTCAAAAGTTTCTCTTTCTATAACCCTCTTTTTCAGTATGATTTCTAAAAACTCTTCTTTCCAAAGTTGTTTTCAAAAACTCTCTCAAAAAATTTATTTTCCAAAACTTTTCTTTTTAAACCCTTTCCAAAACGCTCTCTTCAAAGTCCACTTTCTAAAAACGTTCCCTAGGTCTCCTTCCTAGACAAACTCTTTCCAAAAATCTTTCCAAAAACTCTTTCTTCAAAACTCATCTTCTAGAAACTCCTCTCTAGTTTTTCTTTCCAAAAATCCTCGTTTCCAAAAAACGCACTTTCTAAAAACTCTTTCCTTATAGCCTAAGTCAAGCCCTAGAATCCACGATTAGGAAACCCTAATTTTCTTTCCAAAAACATGATTTTCAAACTTGCCTTCAGACCTAGGTTTCCAAAACCCCCTGTTTTTTATATCAAAACTACATATTTCCAAAACCTCTTTTCTACAAAAAAAAAAAAAAAAAAAAAAAAACTATAGCCTTCCAAAACTAGGGTTTCTAAAACTTCCCCTTTCCAAATCCTTGTCAAATCAAATCTTCCCTTTAGGAAACCTAATCCAATCTCCCGTTTAGGAAACTAGATCCAATCTTCCGTTTTTTAAAATAAAATCAAACTTTCTCTTTTAGGAACGAAATCCAATCCCTTACTTTAGGAAATAGGAATCTTAATCCTTCTTAATCCAAATCTTTTCTAATTCAACTCCTTCCTAATCTTTCACTTTCCTAAATCTTAAGTTTCCAAAACTTTAACATAACAATCTTTCTTAAATTTTAAAACTCAAAATCTAAATCTTTCCTAATTCTACTTTCTCCTAATTTCCTACCTCCTAAACCATAAGTTTTCTAAAACTTTCAAATCTTTCCTTAAACATTAAGCTTCCACACCTTTCCTAATTCCATCCCTTTCCAAATCTTAACTTTCTAAATCTAAGTTTTCAAATCCTTCTAGAACTCTAACCTTTCCTCATCTCAAGATTTTCTAAAATTCAAATTCTAAAACTTTCTAAATCTTAAACTTTCTAAATTTCAAATCTTTCCAAATTCAAAGTTTTTCTAAATTCAAAACTTTCCTAAGTTAAATCTTTCTAAACCCAAATCTTTCTAAATTCTAAACTTTCTTAAACTTCAAATCTTTCCAAATCTAAAACTTTCTAAAGTCTAAACTTTCCAACTTTCAAAACTTCCTAATTTCAAAACCTTTCCTGAAATGAAAACTTTTCTAATTTGAAAATTTTCCTAATTCGAAACTTTCCAAAAATGAAACTTTCCTAAAATGACACTTTTCTATTTTGACACTTTCCTAATTCGAACCTTTCCTAAATCTAATCTTTTGTAAAACTCTTTCAAGTCAAGTCGAATCTTTCTTAAATCCTTCCGAGTCAAATCTTTCCTAAGTCTCCTCTCTTTCCTAAGTCTAGGTTTTCTAAACCTTGATCTTTCCAAAACAAATCCAAATCTTTCCTCTAAGTTCTATCTTTCTCAATCAAAGTCTAATCCTTTCAATTCCAAATTTCAAATTCCAATTCAACTTATTTTTCTAATCAAACCTTCTATCTTCTATCGGACTCTTGTCCGAACTACGATGGACCTGATTCCTCCAAAAGGATACGTAGGCAACCCTCATGGGTGCAGTCACCACATTTTTCAAATCTCAAATTCCACAACATTTTTCAAACTTCTATTTCCATAACCTTTTTGAATCTCCAATTTCACAACCTTTTTAAAATCTCCAATCTATTTTCTAACTTCCAATTCCAAATTCTATTTTCAAATCTCTATTTCTAATTTCTAAACTTTCCAATTTCAAATCTCTTTCAAATCAAATCAATTTCCTTTCAAATTTATTTCCAAATCTATTCTCCAACTCTCTCTTATCTTGCACTTGCATCTCATGCATCATGTCTTTTTAAGCATTCTTTTTTGGACAGGATTGGATAATAGTTAGTTGAAGACTCTCATAGGTGAATCTAGGGTAGATTGACATGTAGGTACTGAAAGGGCGGGGTAGGGTGATGGCTTAGTGCGTCTTCCCTACACGTAACCAACCTCTGAACCTAGGATCACTGATTTCAAAGACCAAAATAGAGTTATTTTTCAAAAAGGGCTAAATGTTTTTCAAAGGTTGCCAAACAACCTATTTTTCTTAAAAACCCTCTCTTGAGGAGATATTTTCAAAATCGTTTTCTAAAACCCTAAGTGTAGTTTTCGGATTATGCTTAGTTTTTAGGTGACCTAACTCACCTTAATCAAGTTAGGTGGCAACTCCAAATCTTTTTTCTAAAAGCCCTTTAATCAAATCAATTTTCAATTCAAACCTAGTCGCACTCATTTTTCTAGGAGGGTGAGTTCTAATGAGAGAGTACAGTATTTTTTCCGCTTGTGTGTGTATTCCTCGAGTGCAAAAAATCTGAGCGCGACAAAGAGTTTGGAAGGGTTTTTAGATTATTGGCTAGTGGCTCGTAGGTCTATTTTGAGATCTCATGGATGTATTTGTCTTTTGATCACTCGCCTTGAACTGTAAAACATGTGATCACTCACAACTCAGAGTCATTAAAAGGATTACACAAATCAAAGGAGACAACCTTTATAGTTTGACGCGAGTGAAACCATGTTTCTAAAAGTTTGAGGAGTTTTGAGGAGATTTGGTCAGAGTGAGAAGTTATCGCCGCATTACATTAGACCTTTACAAATTGTTGAGAGAATCGGGGTGGTTGCAAATCGGTTGGCGTTGCTGTTAGCCTGAATATGCAACCCAAGAGGGGGTGAATTAGGTTTTTCAAAATTAATCACACAATAACATAATTAAAAACTAATTAAACAATGGAATAGTAGCTTCAACAAAGTATGAGCAATGCAAGCAAGTGATATGATGCAAGAAAGAAAAATAGAGCATAAGATAAACACCACGATTTACCAAGGTTCAGCCACAACGTGTGACATACGTCCTCACCCCCAAGATCCTTTTGAAAGCCTTCAACTATGCAAAAACTTCTTTGCACTACAGGTGCTAGTTGCTCAAGTGCTCAGCTCACTTTTTACAACAGCTCTTCCCAAATTCTTAAAGACCCAAGTGATTTTGTCTAAGCTTCACTTAAACTTACAAGTGTTTTTGCCAAGAACACTAAAACTCATAGGTTTACAAACCCACCAAGAGTAAATAAGCAAGTGTAGCTCAACAATTAACCGTAATCACTCACCAAAAAGGATATAGCAGTAAAAGCCTAGAAATTCTCAGCTTTAATCTTATATTCTTGTGTATAAATGCTATAGGGATCTTGTATATATAGCCTTGCATTGATTCTAGTCATTGATGGTAGTTGGGAGTGCATTAAATGCAAAAATATGCAGGCATAATATTAAAAAAAACTAGCCGTTACAACCAATGTGTCGACCTTTTTTCTGAATGAGTCGACCCTTTTTGTTTTTGTGCCAGCGTCCTCAACTTTCTATCCAAATGTGTTATCTTCTGAGAATTAGGAGTTGACCCTTTTTTATTTTCACCAAACTTCTACAAGGCTCTGTCCAAATGTGTCAGCTCCTAACAAATGAGGAGTCAACCATTTTTGGATCTTATTCAAGACTTTGCATTTTGGACCAATGTGTCGATTCTTGAGTCGGAGGGGCCAACTCTTTACGTAGTGACTTTAACATTTGCAAGTCTTCTTCAAACTTCTCCAAAGTCTTCAAGCTCCTCAAGGATCTTCCAAAATAAGGCAGCTTGAAATGACTTCTTCAAAGAGTGTTGATCTCCAAGAACACTTTCAATCTCTTTGAGATGGAATCAATCCAATTTTGATCACTTATAGGGTTCTTCAATCAACATGGCTTCTTCCATTCATCCAAGACTCTATTAAAATCTTCAAGGTACCTTCTAAGTCTTGTGATTTTCTCTTCAACTGATCTTCATCACCTTTGAACATCTTCAATCTCTTCGAGATGAGATTATGAACATAATCTTGTTGAAAGGTCTTTCATCAATGTGTAAACTCATTCTACCAATGTGTCAACACTTGTTGTTGATCTACTTTTCTATTAATCTCTGTATCTTCTCATGCCACATTGTAAAAGGTGCCAGCTCTTTTAAAAAGATGTCAGTATTTGTTGTTGACCTCCTTTTCTGCCGATCTCCTTTTCAACTTAGGCAAATGGCTTCAAAAGATTCGGTGGCTTCTCCAAATGGTCCAATAAGGCTTTTAGGTCTTCTAATCTTTAAGATCTCCAATATATCAAGCTTCAAGTCATAATTCTAATAGAGATTAAGGATACAAGATAATCTGTACACTAAGTAAAGTTACTAGATCCTTAATACAATGTTTTGTTATCATTAAAAATCAAGGTATAGAGTCAACAATCTTCCCTTTTTTGATGATGACAAAACCTTGAATAATATGAACATAATATTCAAAATATAATAATCAACAACGGGTAATACCAAAAAATAAGAGCTCATACCATAATTTTCTCTCCCTTTGTTTTGCACTAAATACATCAATGCATTTTCAGGTTTAGAGCAAACATAAGGGTTCAAAGCATAATGATATTTCAAAATATACTAAATGCATTATGAGGTTCAGAGTAATAATCGTTTAGAGCTAGATATATAAAGCAAGAAATATAAGTTCAAAGCATAATAACCAATTTGATCATAAATAGACTTTTTCAATAAAAAATTTTCTCCCCCTCATGCAATTCAATATCTTCTCCCCTTCATATACCTTCCATAAGTACTTCTCCCCTTTTTGTAACATTCTCCAATACCTTGTCTCCCTTGTAGAGTGTTCATATACTTTCATATGTACTTCTCTATCTTTTTGTCAACTCATCAAAAGGAATTATTGATATAATTTAAAGACGGTTATAATAGCAACAAAAAAAAAAATCTTAAAACAAGAATAATGTTATTGTTAGGGTAGCAACCAAATGCAATCATCAATCACCTTATCAAATTAGCAAAGAAAAAACATCCATGAAATATTGCAAACATATTTATCTTAAAGGATGACACACCATCCTATATAAAAATAAAAATTATTGTTCAAAAAATGCAAATGTGAATGACAATACAAGTGCAAGCATGCTCATTTGGCTTTGGGAGATGGGGTTAGGGAGAGGTCAACAGGGTCATCGGCAGTGGTTGTGAATTTGGAGGCTAGATTCCTTTACCTCAAACCATACTTGTGAGAGCTCGCTGATGGCTTTGGAGTAGTTTGGTCAGAGGGATAAGATCGTTCTATAGGTGATGGCTGAGATAGACAAGAAGAGGTATTGGCTCTTTCAGTGGATTAGCTCATCTCATCAGTGGAAGAATCCTCCTATACTAACTTTGCTGATTCCAGGAAAAGGGGGCTTGTTCTCCTTTCCAATAATTTTCTTTATATATTTCCCAATGTGCACAGTGGAGACAGAAATGTCATTAGAGATTTTCTCTTTTAACTTGTTTCCCTCAGTTAGAAAGGTCTTACGCATTTCTCTTACATTCTTCTTAGTTTGTAGTTGCCTTATTGCTCAATTATCAATTTTCTTATCAAGCTTGGTGAACATCTCCTCTTGATATTTCTTCATTTCTTTCATCTTGTACATCAAGACTTTCATCTGAACAAAGCTATTAGCATGCATAATATCCATGAAAAAAAGTTCCCTTTGAGTTCTAGAGGTTTCACCTCTCTCAAAAGTTCTTGCCCTTGGGGTTATACTTTTTGTAGCACTCTTTTCTTTTTTTGGGGTTCATTTCTTAGTTTGTGGATAAAAGAAGTAACCCATTCTAGACTGTAAGCACCCCATTTTTGCCCACTCGACAATCTCTAGCCCGACTAGACTCACATTCAAATCAATGTAGATACATGTAAGCCCAGACTGGCTTTCCAAACTCAATCCAGTCAATCAATTACTTCGAGGGCCCATAGGCCGAATAGAAACAAAATAACTAAAATGCCCTTAAGGCATTGCTCAGTCTATTTCTAGTTGGCACGTCTTCTTAAAGACGGTAAGTCCCTATATCAACCTAAATTCCAATTCCAATTCCATTCCATGTCAATCAAACTCAACCTGGCCTATCTTTCGAGAAAGTTAATCCCTTAGATGGTACATCCATCTAGCATGTCATATTTTTTAAGAAAGCATAAAATCCCTCAAAATGATAAATCCCTTCACACCCATCGACCGGGGCAGAACCTAAGTCCCTGAGATGATAGAGCAATTCACTTCTAGCACCCGGTAGCCCGCCAATGTAGAATGTCCGTTATTCAGCATGTTGATCGGGAAAGTACCTAAGGCCTTGAGACGGTAAGACCATTTAGCAGCCTCCCGAGATTAAGCAGTCTCTGGAATGAACGCACATCGTTAGAGTGATGGAAACACTCACAAACATTACAACTGTTAGAGTGACGAAAACACTCGCAAATAGGTCGACATTAGGAATTGCCAACAAACCCCCAATGTCACGAGATCGAACATGTCTTTTGGTCATGGCACATTTACCAAGGGACGGGATACCTTTGGAAATAAACTCGTCACACATCATCAGAATGGCGGAAACACTCAAAACCCGAGTCAACACCAGTGTCTGCTAGCCCACTCTGGTAAAAAATGACTAAACTGCCCCTTTGGCCTTATTGGCATGCTTCTTGAGAAAGTACCTAAGATCTTAGAGCGATAAGCCCACCCTTCCAGGATTGTCCCAAAGAAAACCCAGCACGTTCAACTTCCTTCCAGTCGGTTCTAGATCAAATCCGAGACTATTTGGTCAAAATGACCATTATGCCCCTGGGCATCCAATTGCCTCCAGGAACCACACGGACTCTAGACATCGAACCGGTTATCTTCTAAGGATGATTTTAACAATATTTCCAATCTTTTAGTACCCTTTCGAATCATTTAGAGTCCATTCTAGCAACCTTAAGATGATTCTAACAATCTCATGGTTAGGGTTACTTTAGGAAAGTGTTACATTCAAAGTGGCCATCAAAGTCCAAAGTTTGGGTTCAAACTGTAAATTGTTTTTTAATAAATCACAACTCTAAAGTGATTCTAGCCATTCCATGATTAGGGTTGCTTTAGGAAAATGCTACATTCAATGGGATCATTAAGGTCCCAATCTTGTTTTCAGACCTTGGTTATTTTAAAAATCATAACCTTAGAATAGTTCTAAGCTTTTCATGATTAGAATCATTTTGAGAAAATGAGATATTCAATGGACTTGCAATAAGTGCATATTCAAATGTTTCTAAAATAGCTTTTGCAAATCTACTTCCTAAAAACTCTTTTCAAATATTTACTTTCCAAAAACTCTTTGTCTTGAGAGTCCAAGTAAAAACCCTAGAACCCATGATTAGAAAACCCTAATTCTTTTCTCAAAATTATGACTTTCTAGTTGCCTCAAATCATAGGTTTCCAAAACCCCTTTTTCTACCAAATCATAGATTTCCAAATTTGAGATTTTTAAAACTCAAGCTTTCTAATTTTGAGTCAAATCAAATCTTCCAATTTTGGGAATTAAATCAAATCCTCTATTTTCGAAAATAAAATCCAATCCTTTGCTTTAGAAAATAGAAACCAAATCTTTCCTAATTTCAATATTTCTAAATTTCTAAATTTCCTTTTTTAAATCTTTTCAAATTCTAACTTTCTAAATTTCAAATTCAAATCTTTCTAAGTTCAAACATTTCCATATTCAAACTTTCCTTAAATGAAATCTTTCTAAATCAAGTCTTTCCTAAAATGGAAATTTTTCCTAAAATGGAACTTTCGTAATTCGAAACTTTCTTAAATCAAAACTTTCCAAAATTAAATTTTCTTGAATCAAACTTTTTAAGTTCAAATCAAGTCTTTCCAATTCAATTGCATACTTGAAAGGTTACCAAAGTCCTAGAATGTCAAAGCCCAAGTTCAACTCTTTTCTAAACCAACATGGTTTTCAAACTCCAATGTAAGTCAAGATGATTTCAAAGTTCAATTCTAACTTTCCAATATAAGTTCAAATTAATTTCAAATTTGATTTAAAATTAGAGTCAATTTCAAATCAAAGTTCAAAATCAAACCTTTTCAAATCAAACTTTCCAACTACTTCATAAGTGTCTATTTCCAACTACGACTAACCTGATTCCCAACAAAAGGATACGTAGGCAACCCTCATGGGTGCGGTCACAATGTTTTCAAACCTCAAATCCCCTTTTCAAATTTATTTTTAAAATCAAATCATTTTCTTGCAGTTATATGTTATGCATCATATCAAACATTTTTTTTAAAATTCTTTTCAAAGTGGATAATATTGGACATTTCTTAATTGAAGATTCTAGTTGAGTGATCCTAGGGTAGAAAGACATGTAGGTACATCAAGAGCGGGATAGGATGATAGCCTAGTGCATCTTTCCTGTACATAATCAACTCCTAGACCATAGAACATTGTTTTTGAGAGACCGTCATTTTTTTAAAAAGGACTTAAATCTTTCCAAAGGTTGCTAAACAACCTGTTTTCTTCAAAAAAAAAAAAAAAAAAAACCCTCTCTTGAGGAAGTTTTTTCAAAACCTTTTAAAAAATCTTGAGTTTATGTCTTCAGACTTCACTTAGTTTTAGGTGACCTAACTCACCTTAAAAAAGTTAGATGGCGACTCTAAATTTTTTCCAAAAGCCCTTATTCAAATCAATTCTAAATTCAAACATAGTCACACTTGCCCTTCTAGGAGAGTGAGTTCTAACGATAGAGTACCGTGCACTTTTTTCAGCATTCTCGAGTGTGGAAAAACCTAGGTGCGATAGCTAACGACTCCACTATGGACGCTTAAAGAGTTAGGCCATTATCATGTCTCTTCACCCTTCACCTGTCTAGAGCCTTCGATTAATTAGTCCAATTCTATCCACTTCAAAATTTTCAAACTCAAACTTTTCAAAGTTGTTTTAAAAAATATGTCATCACTGACATTCAATTTACATTGAATCATTCTATATTTCACTAAGTTTGTCATCAAGGTACTGAATTTTTACATTTTATTTTGTAGATGGACCATGTTCATATTTAATTTTATCGTCTATATAAATTACTGTGAATGACAAGATTGAACGGATAGGATGGATGGGAATTGTTGGGCCCTTTACTCCACTTTTTAAAAATCTCACGTACACATTGCACGTGCACTTGCATTTGCATATTTTCGTTTTATACCTTATGATAACCTTTTTAGTTAGAAGGGGGGATGGAACTTTGGTTGTGGGAAGATGTTGTGTCAGTTTTTTAGCCTACGGCCTCATGATGGTCCCCCCGCTCGGATCACCAACCAATAATGGCACTACCTTGGGGAGGGAGCCTAGGTTTGAAGATCTGGGAACCGAGCCTTGTTAGAAAGTATTAATAAACCCTCGACTTCATGCTCATGTAGAAACCTTGCATAGTCGAACCTCTGACGAATTTAAGACACGTCAATTTCAAAACCATGGAGGAAAGGGTGACTGCTTTACTTTCCTCTATTCTTCTCCATTCCTGTCAAAAACAAGGTCTCTCATCGGCCACCATCAAATAGGTGAATCTAAAGACTTAAGAGTAATTTAGAACTTCAAATGTAAAAGTAGATAGGTGGAAGTCCTAAGGAAAATGTTCCCTCTCTCCCTATTAAAATGTATTTCAATTTCGTTGTGTCTAAACGCAAAAGTACAATATACTTTTCTATGTTCTATGAATGAATGAATGCATGAATGAATGTTCTCAACCAACAGTATGGTATCTACATATAGAGGCAAAACCCCTATCTCATAAAAGTGAGCACCCTCATCTCCTAAAAGTGAGCCAAATGCATCATATTTATTCTCCCTCTCAAGAAGGGGCATGTATTGCATAGAGCTTTCTAACTATCAAATACTAACTCGTGACTTGTGTCCTTGTTTTTCTTTTTCTTTTTTTTCTTTCATAGAAACTACACCTAGAAAGTCATCATTGCTCCCAAGAAATATCAGCATCCACCTAGAGACTCGATCATCACCTGACAAAGAGCTTTGCTAATGGCAACCAACCCTGATGAGACCTACCTGGTCTCATGAGAGTAAGTCAATGAGATGAGAACTAAGATCTACAAAATGATTAAGCTCATCCAAGCTATGGTAATGAAAGATGCTACTTCAGTCCCATCATTATCCACAATCTTCCTTAAAGACTCAAAAACCGCCAACCCAAGAATTGTGCTCCAATCTGACACAATGGGGAAAAGCAAGGAGGACTCCAAGGGGGCCAACACCAAAGATGAAGAAACTATACTGCTCTCGCCTACTACAAAAAGAGCTCCCCTAGATCCTCTCAGCTTGAAAATCCAAGGGTTGGAAGACTCATTGCAAAGCCCCCATGGCCATGACACTTTCGAGCTCACTTCCTATAACGAGCTGTGTTTCTTCCCGGACCAACATAGACCAGCCAAGTTCAAGATGCCAGACTTCTAAAAGAACGATGGCACTGGCAACCTTATAGCCCACCTTTGCCTATACGCTAAGACATTGAGTGGCTATGGAAATAACCCAAAACTTCTTATTTAACTCTTCCAACATTCTATAATGGTTTGCTCGACTCGATCTAAGGAAGATCACGACCTAGATTAAGCTGGTTAATGCATTCAAGGCCCAATATCGCCACAACATAGATCTCACTTCTGACCATTGGTCCTTGATGACAACAAGCAAGGAAGAGAAAGAAAGTTTCAAAAGCTACACTTCTTGATGGAGAGAAGCAGTAGCATAAGTCAATCTCCTTTTAGAAGAGAAGGAGAATGTTCAATTGTTCGTGCATACCTTCTTGGGCATATACTACGAAAAGGTTTGCACAAGTGTTAGAAAAAGCTTTTCTGAGCTTATTATACAACGGCAAATGATAGAAAACGGCCTCAAAACAAGGAGAATTATAGACCCTTATGCAAAGACTGGAGAAAGCTCTGCCAACATAGCCAAAAAGGTAACCACTACAAGAGGAATGATTAAGAAGGAAGGAGAAGTGTAGGACATCTTACTTGTGCAACCACCGCAATTCCACTAACCACCCAGTCACATCCTCTATTGCCTATACCCACCTTAACCATGCCTATTAACCTCGTTGCCCAAGCACCCAACTTTGCTCCTACTGGGGCACGACCTAACCTCAACCCCATAGGCTGGTCTGACACATCTGCACCTTTGATACTCTAACATGCACACAGACAGAAGCATACTAGAACCTCTTAAAGAACAATATACTGAAGCCCATACCAACCCGTCCATTATCAAGCCTTTACCCCCAACCTTCAATGGCGCCCTCACATGCAAATACCATTCGGGCGGCCAATGGCTTGACACGAAAAGTTGTTTCTCCCTCAAGCATAAAATTCAAGACCTAATAGACAACAAGACTATCTACATATAGCCTGTGAATTCCACTCCTACTCGCAATGTAACCACAAATACTTTGTTGGAACACATTGTCAACCTAATACTAGAGGAAGTAGAGGAAAATGATGAATTGGAGTAAATCATGATCGAAGATTATTATAATACAGATTGGGGAACTGATGAAGAAAGGGACAAGAAAGGGGAATTCCTGTAATGCCCAATCTATCTCTACAATTCAAATGAAATGCATAACCTCTCTGATTGGCCAGTTGAAACATCTATACCTGTAGAGAAGGTCCCTACTAGAGATATGACCACTGGTGGCTAGGGTGATGAATTCTTGCACCTTAAGTATGCTATAGCTGAACGCCACTTATCAAAGAACCTTTAGCCTGTGACTGAATTCAACTATAAAGACATGGGTTGGGGACCTGAAGAGCCGAAAACTCCAGCAAAACCATTCGAGCTAGAAGGAGGCGAACTAGCCAACCTATTTATCAAAGAAACTGAGGGAGCGATGTGGGGCAACAAAAGAGTCAATGAGGCAGATAGTTGCACCATTACTATCAAGTCACTCAAAGCCTTAAAAGAAGCACCTACTTGTCTTGCATGTCTGGGGATCACAATGATGGATGGAACATCAAGGATGTGAGCATCATTCCAATATCCTACTAAAAGGGTTCTCCTAAAAAGCGTACAAGAGAGGGGTGTTCTCACCTGCTTTCTTTTTATCCCTTTTACTTTCTTTCTTTTAATTTATGTCTGCATTTTCATAAAAGACCTTGTGCTTTCTATCAAATTAATAAAAAGAGAGTTTTTATTCAAATGTTGTTATCTTATGTTCATGTGAATGATGAATGCTTTCAAAAAGAGGTGCGTTCTATCATGTGGAAGATCTGACTTGAAGAGTATGATAGCATAAACTAACCACTCATTGGATGATCAACTTTCCAACAAGAGGGAAGAGAAGAGTGAGTAAGGAAAACACCCAAAAAAAAAAAAACAACACTTACAAGACACCGAAGCTAAGTAAGGAGTAACCAGACTATCAAGAGAAAAAGGAGCCATCTTTCAATATCCTAAAAAAAATGTATGTTCCCCTTGCCTAAACCACTAGTGTCATGCAGAAAGCGAAAGATTTCTTGTCAAACCTGATCCAAAACCATCCTCCCACACTAGGGCAGATAGATAACTAAGTACTCGGCAAAGAATGTCACTTTTCTTCCATCAAGCTGAAGCAACTTGAAGACTCTATAGATCAAGCAATCTATTTCAAAAGGAGGAGAGGCTCTCATTCTATTTCTCATATGATCAAAAGCAACCATACTAAAAGATGTTAGGCTAGTTACGTTTCTTTCAAAGAAAACCCCAACCTAAGGATCATTGCCCATAATGGGTTAAAATGAAGCAAAGAGAAAAAATATATCTAAGAAAGAGGAGTTGTGGAAATATCTGCCTCACAAAAGGAAAGAAGAGGAAAAGGGAAGAGAACCATCATAGAGCAAGCAAAAGTGAAGGAAAGAGCTCGAAAAAAAAAAAGGGGGAAGGGGGGGGTAAGGCACAAGAAAGGACAGCTCACTTCATGCCATCTTAAAGGGTAGGCAATGTTAAAAAAAAAAAAAAATCTAAAAGTGATCCTAGGCAATAAAGAAACACAGTAGAAGTAATAGGTTTGAGCCTTTACCTTTTGTTGTAAAAACCAAGAACCATGGCCTACATTACAACCTTAATAAAGTACTCTTCGATTGAAAAAGGGATTGTTTGACCTAAATGAGACAAATGTGTTGCCAAGGTAAAGGAAGGATACTAGGGGATGAACCCCCGCTAGAGGACCAACTAAGGATACTACAGATTTTAACTCTACTGAAAGCAACATTAAATTTGAGACTGCATATCCCCCGTTGATTCTCAAAACCCGACAACTTAGCCAATAGTACGGTCCTAAAACAAAGCCTCCTTAGATTAAATGACTGGCTGCTTATCACTCTGCTAAAGTTCATGTGAGTTGTTGCCTAAGCCCTAAGGGTTAAGAGTTCGAGCCAGATAATCCCAAATACTAACCCTAATAGAAAGTCAAAATTGATAAGAAGGATGAGAAAGGTACGAAATGCTATCATCCTATTAAGGTAAGGTTAAGCCAAAGGAGAGGCCAAACTCCTGAAAAAGAATTAGTTTCCATTCTGTGGATGCAAGGCTCGACATCCCCTATCCATTCTATTGGCATTGCATCCCTCAAATGTGCATGCATTTTTGTAAAAATTTTGGCATAAGCTTCGGATACATAGGACATAGCTTCCTGTAGAAATAGAAGTCACCAATGCAATTCAATATCATATCTAAAACATGTAATGAACATGCATTATCAACATCATCCCTGTTCATGCATCTATCCAATAAATTTGTTTGTTTAAATCATAAACATCCATCCTGTTTAAAGATTACAAATAAAATGGGTTGATAGAAAACTAAACTCTGATACATATCTAGGACATGGTGTAAAAAAGAGGAGCTGTGTCCATAATAGAAGGCACTCGTCAAGGGTCAAAATTAAGATTCAAGTCAAAATCTCCAAAGCTTGGCTCAGGAGGTGGTGGCTGACTACCAGAAGCACCGACATCCTACAAAGAAGAAGAAAGATAGATAACTAAATAAAGTAGGAATCAAAAAGAAGAAGAGAGTATACCCCGCTGCCTCGCATCTAAGCCAACTGTGCAGTCAAAGTAGCCACCTCGGCCTGGTACTAGTCCCTCTCCATCTTGAACTGATCTCTCTCAGCCTGGTACCAGTCTCTTTGATCCCTTGTGGTAGCAAAAACTCAGCCTGAGGCACCAATCCCTCAGCCCAACACCATAAGTCTACTACCTCCTAGCTGACGGTGTAGCCTCCAACCATCACCTCGAACTGGGTGAAGGCACTTATGGATCGAGCTTCAAAATGTGTGGCATAGTTAGTCTCTGAAGGAAGCAAAAAACCAATATTCAGCTAATGCTCCCAGTATGGAATAGGGACTCCCTCAACCAAAGCTCCAAGCGTATACTCAGGCATATCCTTAGCTGACCGAAGCTCCTCGTGGAATTGGCGCCAATGTCAGTCTCCTAGATAAAACTCCTAAAACTCATCACTTGGAAAGGAAATCCTCAACAGGGACATTGGGACAAGATACCTGACTACCTCATAATGAACCGATCCAATAAAGGGCCACCAAATCACATCTCTCGCCTCTATCAACTCTAGATTCGCCTCGATCGTAATGAAGTCAGTAATCTCATAACGCTGGGTCACCTGATCACGAGCCCATCTCAAAGCCTAGAGATAAAGCTCAGTCTCCACAACCTCTAGATGATGAACTAATAGATACTCATAACTCCACTAGACCAGAAAGGGCTAAAACTCGGTCATATTGTCCCAGCCAGAGGAAGTCCGAACCTATATGGATCTGAGGAAGTAACCAAAAGAAAAAAGCCCCCAGTCTAGCTTTGACAAGGCTCCCAAATCAGCTACCACACTCACCAATCTGAAAGGGGCAATTGACTTATTGTTATTGCAAAAATAGCTAAAAATAATATACAATACCAGTCGTGCCTCATAATGTCTCACCGTTCAAGGGGTGGCTCAACAGAGAAGGTACCATCATCCCAACTAAGCCAAGACACGTGAAAAGCAAAATGGTCAAGAGGTGGCAAGTCCAACAGAGTGCAAGCCTCGACCCTACTAACTGACTGCAAGGTAACCTAATGACCAACAAAAGAAAGCCCTGTGATAATGGCTTAGTCTAACGGAGTCATACCTAGCTCAAAGCCCATAAAATGAAAGGTCCTTGTCTCACAAAACCATCTCTCAATCAATGCCAACACTAAATGGTAGTTTAGACAGTTCGCCCGTAATCCTATGAAGGTCCCGAACCCTTTCTTTGCCAAAAAGGTGAGGTAGGATGGAGCGGCCCGCTGCATGGTACTAAAAACATGGTGAACGGCCCCCTTAAATGATTTATACACTCTGGGAGGGGTAAATACTATGAAGAATATACATTGGGATGATGAGCTAGGACTCCCAATGGAGGAATGTCTAATACCTCTAAGTCCCTTAAATCTGCATCTGTCATCCTCCACCTAGTAGGGGCCTTCCCATAACCAGTAGCAGGATCTCTCAGGCTAAGTGCCTCATCCTTAACGTCCATCCCTCCCTTTAAATAGGCTTAACTGGGGGAAAAGGATCGACCAAAGGCATATTCTCTCTCTCACTCTGGCCAGAAGAAGCCTTGCTAGTCGACCGACAGTTGCCCTTGGAATGACTAGAACTGCTAATAGAATCCATGCGAGCCCCCTTCCTGGACTGGATTCTCTGCTCAAAACCGTCATCACCAGTGTCGGTCATCCTGAAAGAATGGGTTGGAGTGGCATGTTAAGCGTGATGGACTACTCAAGGATGGTCCTAGAAGAGTTTTCCAGTGTTTGGTGGGATTTGTAATGTGCTGGGATGTCTAGGGGTAAAATGGTATTTTGACTAGAGTTGACCAGAATGGGACCAGAATTGGACAAGATGGAGTGTTTTGTACGCCTAACTGTTTAAGATCATTTTGGGAAGGTAGACTTACCGCCTTGAGGGATTTTGAACTTTCTCAAGATGTGCCTAGAGGCTCAAGGGGCAAGTTTGGTCATTTTTCACCAAGTCGGGCTAGCAGGTGCCGTTGTTGACTTAGGTGTTGGTTCCCTACACCGCCCGGTCTAGGAAAGCTACCTGTGCGGTGTTGGTCCCTCAGACCGCCTGGTCTCAGAGAGCTACCTGTAGGGTGGTGTTGGTTTATGAGAACGCCTAGTCTAAGAAAGCTACCTATAAGGGTGGTGTTGGTCCCTAGGAACGCATATTCTTAGAAAACTATCAAATGACAGATATTCTACATTGGCAAGCTAGCAGGCACCAGAAGTGAATCGTTTGGAATTTGATAAGGTGTTGGTCCCCGAGATCGCCCTATCTTGGGAAGTTACCTGGATGTCGTTGGTTCCCGAGACCACTTGGTCTCAAAAAGCTGCCTCGATGGCATTGGTTCTCAAGACCGCCTGGTCTCGAAAAGCTGCCTAGAATGCCTAGGGGTAATATGGTCTTTTCAGCTTCGATTGGGCCTTATGGGTTAAGGAAGCAACTAGTTGACAGGATTGGAGTTTGAAAGAGCCGTGTTGGGCTCGCACATGCTGTGATGTTTGAAAACTGGATTCGGTCGAGCCAGAGATTGCCGAGCAGGCAAAAATGGGTGCTTACACTTCAAATCATAGGTTTCCTAATTTGAAAGTCACATTAAATGATGGATGTCCAAAACTAAAGCTCTCTAACTTCGAGTCAAATCAAATCTTGTCCAAAATAGGAAACCAAATCAAATCTTTCAATTTTAGAAACTAAATCAAATTCTCTATTTTTAAAAATAAAATCCAATCTTTCATTTTAAGAAATAGAAAGAAAATCTTTCCTAATTTCAATATTTCTAAATTTCAAAACTTCCTTTTTCAAAACTTTTCAAAAACAAAACTTTCCTTTTTCAATTGAAATCCAATTTTTTCAAGTGCTTTGCATAAACCCTAGGTCTTAGGATTGCCTAAATCCCAAGTTACCTCAATCCTAGGTCAAACCTTTTCAAACTTAACTTTCTAAATCTAACTTTTCAAATCTTTTCAAATTCCAACTTTCCTAATTTCAAACTTTCCAATCTTATTTCCAAATTTCAAGTCTTTCTAAGCTTGAACTTTTCAATATTCAAAATTTTCCTAAATCAAGTCTTTCCTAAAATGGAAACTTTCCTAATTCAAAAAGTTTCAAAATCCAATCTTTCTAAACTCTAACTTTCCAAATCCTTTCAAAATTAAATATTTCAAATCAAATCTTTTTCTAACTTTTCAAACTCAAAACTTTCCTAAAATCAAAACCTTGTAAAATCAAACTTTTTTATTTCAAGTGCATGTATCATCCCTAGGTTGCATAAACCCTAGGAGGCCAAAATCCTAGTTCAACCTTAACTCTAAGTTGGAAAGTTCAACTCCTTTCTAAACCAAATGCTTTTCAAACTCCAACTCAAGTCAAGATAATTTCAAAGTTCATTCAAACTTTCTAAAATAAGTCCAAGTTCTACTTCAAAGTTTGCTTTCAAATCAAAGTTCAATTTCAAATCTTCAAATCAAAGTTTAAATCCAACCCTTTTCAATTCAAGCTTTCTAAAGACCTCAAAGTGTCTATTTTCAATCGGACTGTGATATCCCAAACCTCTATTTAATTATATTAATGAGAATTTCTTGTTTATGCAATATTTAATGTTAATTATTTCTTCTTCGGAGTCAAAATTGACCAATAAGAACTTGTGGTGTAACTTGTGTTGAAGGTGTGAAACACATGGGATTATTTTCCATGTGTGTCTTCTTAAAACACAAAACACACACACACACATACACAACTCTCACCAAAACCGATTGAGAGGGAGAAAGAGAGAAAGGGAAGAAGGAAGGGGAGATTGAGGGAAGAAGGGCTTGAAGAAAGAGATTGAAGTCATTGAAGACGTCACCAAGCTTGAAGAAGGTAAGGTTCCATTTCCCTTTTTACAATTATATATGTATATGTATCTATCTTGTGTGATTTTGTTAGGTATTTGTATATAAGCATCTTGGAGTGTTGTCATTGAGTTAAGGGGATCCCTTAGGTCCCATTTGCATGATTTTGAGAGCTTGAAGCTCATTGTTGAAGATTGGGAGTGGTGGTTTGAAAAATCCCCAAATATGTAAAATGTTAGGGTTTTGATATCTTCTTTAGATCCCTTTGTTTTAATTGTTCTTTCTCCCCCATTTTGAGTTATTGTCATCCTTGTGGGCTAATCTTTGAGCCCTAAGAGTGTTGGGAAGGTTTGGTTATGTTTGGAGGGGTTTTGGGTGAGTTTGGATTTGAGAATTGTTGCTGTGCAGAACGGCGCGTTCGAATGGCCCGAAAGCAGAGTTTTCCATTTAGCCTAGCATTCAGACGGTCCTTCCGGACATTCGAACGGCTCAAGAGGGTGTTTTTTCATTTTTTCCTGGGGTTCGAACTGCCATTTTGGGCGTTCGAACGGCTACGTTATTTTTGGCCTGGCGTTCGAATAGCCCAGTTGGGCATTCGAACCGTTTGCCAATTTCGGCACTGTTTAGTAAACTGGGCATAACTTTCTCTACAAAACTCGGATTGAAGCACCGTTTGAAGCATTAGAAAGTAGACTCATAGAAATTTTTAGCCATGTAAAATTTGTTCTCTAATTCCTTATATAATGAGAGTTATGAAAGTTTAAAATTGACCCAAAATCTATGCTAATAACATTATTTTCCAAAATTTTAATCCACCTTCCGTGAGGCATTACTTTTCCCCCCGAAATGTGTTTTTGGCCCATGACCTATCAAAATAAAGGCCTTTAAGCCTATTTTCAATTGGAGCTAGCCTTGGGTGTGAACTCATCCTTAAGAGGTGGTTGGGACTCGATGAAGGAGTCGACATTCCGACTCTCATGTTCAAACCTCAACTTCATGTTCTTATTTTACATCGGGGCTTTGTCCTAGAGTTTAACCTTGCTCTCCCATTGTGAGAATGAGGTGTTTTTGAGTTGGGGTCGAGGGGTTTATGTGCTTAGTCTTGACTTATGTCTTATTGCTTAGTCTTGACTTATGTCTTATTGCTTTGCCTTGGAACCTTGTATTGATGTTTCTATGCTTCTACATGCATTTTGTGTAGGAACACCTTGTTTATGACCCATTCAATTGGAGAGAGGTGAGTAATGATATGCCATGAGTAAAACTCTAGTATTTTCTAATTGTGTTAAGCTCACCTCTATATCATGAATGTTTTCCATACATTTCAATGCATCAATGCTACGTTCAATTACAAATGTCATATTTCAAATGCATGCAAGTTATATTTATGTTATAAATGGAAACCATGGACCATAATGTTTAAATGAAAGAGATGCTAAGTTCTAATGTATGGTGCCAACTCGGGTCTTCTCGTGGTAAGACCTTAATCTAGCCCGATAGTCCTACAATAGGGGACGGAAAATAAACTATCTATGTTGGGAGACGTCCCTGGCCTAAAGAGCCTTAGCGTGACCTATAAGGTTACTATGGAGCTTAGCTCACTTGTTGAGTTGTAGCACACTTATGTTTGAACCAAGAACCATAATATGTTCACATGTTTTACGATAAGTATGAAATGTTATATCCAGAATAATGTTATGTTACATCTCTTCTTATGATACTATGTTTTGAAATGTTAAAACGTTTCAAATGATGTTTACGTTACCTATAAGTTCCAAGCCTATGCTTTAACGTTCAAAAGCTCGTTTCCTTATGCATAAATGATTATCTATCCTTGTACATTGGTTACAATTGCTAGTCCATGATATTTTCTTGCTCATAAATCATTGTTAATCACTAAGCATTAACTTACGCTTTCTCAAATGATTTTTAGGTAGCCAATCCGGAAGGCCCTAGAGCGAGGCCATATGTGGATTTTGAGCTACAGCGCACGGGCTTATGTTTTGTATAATGTTGGAGGGCTGGACCCAATGTTTTGTAATGATATATTGCTATAACTTTGGTGGACCTTGATTTAGTCCTTATGTATGTTATGTTTTGGATTAGGCATAACTCTACCATGTATGACATGGATTATGTTTTTAAGTTATCAAAAGTTCTATTTTCTTATGCATCATTATAAATGATTATGCACAGGTGATCAACCAATTTAAGTAATGGGGCCTTGGGTAGCCTTGCTACTGGCCGGTCACATACCCTATATCCGTATAGGCCGGGTTATGGGGCGTGACAGCGTGGTATCAGAGCTATAGGTTGACACCGTAGGATTGAGTCATGTCTAGATAGGATTCTAGGTTTGACTTAGGTATGTGCTATACGTATATATATGTGTTTGCTACGTGTATATGACATGCCAAGGTGTAATATATGTAGTGTTATGTTAAATGCTTAATGTTTTATTGTGCGCATATAGTTAACCATGCCGTCGAGAAAAGGTGGTCATAGAGGGGCCCAAGAGCCCGAAGACCAATTTGATTGCATAGAAAGGATCTTAGCTGGACTTGTTCAAGTGGTCCAGGATACCCATAGCAACACCGCCAATGTGCCGGAACAGCCAGCAACGCAGGTGCCAAGAGGAGAGGTATTGGCACGTACTACCATTAAGTTGTTTCAACAATTAAAGCCCCCAACTTTTCAGGGGACTCCCGACCCAATGGCCGCAGAGTCTTGGCTTTTGGGTATTGAGAGAGTGCTCGAAGTGCTGCCTTGCGCAGATGAACAGAAAGTGACCTTTGCCACCTTTACCTTTAAAGGAGCTGCACTTGTTTGGTGGAAATTAAAGAAAGCGATGAAGCCGTTATGGTTGTGGCCTTGGTTTCTGGAGGTGTTCAATAAGGAATACTTTCCTGAGATTGTTAGAGATCAGAAGACTATGGAATTCCTTGGTTTGACACAAGGGAATATGATTGTGGTAGAGTATAATGCCAAATTCATGGAGCTATCATGATATGCCTTGCATATTATGTCATCAGAGACTGACAAGGCAAGGAAGTTTGAGACGGGGTTACGATGGAACATCCGTAACAAAGTGGACATACTACGACTAGAGACCCAACAAGAGGTTGTACAACAAGCAATGATAGCTGAAAGGGCAAATAATGAAATGTTCCAATACCGAGAGAAGAACAAGAAGAGATCGGGAAGTGACCAAGGCAAGGGACAAAGTTCAAAGCGGCAAAGTTCTGGATCTTCTGATGGGAATTCATCTACCCCACGGGGAATACCTTTAACCGAGGAGGCAACATAGCCAGTGAGATACCAACGTGCTCCAGTTGTTAGAAGAAGCATTGGGGCGCATGTCGTTTGGGAAGTAAGGCTTGTTACGGGTGTGGCCAGAAGGGTCACGAAGTGAAGGACTGTCTGAAGAAGAACAAGGCACAAGGATCTGGGGCGTCAGTATCAGCCTCAGTTCAGCAATCTACGGCAAACAAGAGAGAGAATCAACCACAGTAAGGCCGAGCTTTGCACTTACACTGGGAAACACCCCAGCTATCGACTCCGTAGTGTCAAGTATACTCCCTATTTGTGGTCGACATGCACACATCCTTATTGATTCTGGTTCTAAGCACTCATTTGTTTCATATCTCTTTACTTAATACTTGTATACATCTCCGATACCTCTTGATTTTGCTTTGGTAGTATCGTTACCATCCAGGGATTCCATGTTATGTGATAGGATTTATAATTCCTGTGAAATCCTTGTTAAAGACGTGCCATGTTTGTAAACCTCATTCCCCTAGAAATGCACAGCTTTGATGTCATCTTAGGAATGGATTGGTTGTCCTCTCACCGTGTTATCATTGATTGTGAGCTTAAACGAGTCGTGTTTCATTATTCTAACCATTCAGGACTTGTATTTGAGGGAGTTGGTGTTATGCCTCCACCCTATCTCATTTCATCTATGCAAGTGCGTCGTTTAATTCAAAAACGGAAGCGTGCATTCTTGTGTAGCGTTTTTGACACACACGTTTCCCCACCGCCCTTGGAAGACATCCGTGTTGTCCGAGAATTTCCTGATGTCTTTCCTGATGAGCTATCGAGTTCCTTAGTGGACCGGGAGATTAAGTTCCATATTGACCTTAATCTGGGTACTAGACCCATTTCCAAAGCTCTATACCATATGTCCCCTTTAGAGTTGAAATAGTTGAAAGTTCAACTCCAAGACTTGTTAGAAAAGGGATTCATTTGTCCTAGTGTTTCACCATGGGGTGGTCTGGTGTTATTTGTGAAAACGAAAGATAGAACCATAAGATTATGCATTGACTACCGGGAATTGAACAAGGTCACCATTAAGAATAAGTATCCATTGCTGAGAGTGGATGATTTGTTTGATTAACTATAGGGCGCGCAAGTATTCTCGAAAATTGACATAAGGTCGAGCTATCACCAACTGAAGGTAAGGGCAAGTGATGTGGAGAAGACGACATTTCGAACTAGATATGGCCATTATGAGTTTTTGGTTATGCCATTTGGAGTCACAAATACACCTGCTGCTTTCATGGATTTGATGAATCAGGTTTTTAAACCCTTTCTTGATGATTTTGTAATTGTGTTTATTGATGACATCTTGGTGTATTCTAATAGTCTTGTAGATCATGAGCACCATTTGAGGATGGTTCTTCAAACTCTGCGAGACAGGAGATTGTATGCCAAGCTGAAAAAATGTGAGTTTTGGCTATTGAGTGTAGCATTTCTAGGACACATCATCAATGTGGATGGAGTGTTCGTTGATCCTTTGAAGGTTGAAGCCATTGTGAATTGGCCGAGACCAACGAATGTAACCGAAGTCAGAAGTTTCATGGGCTTAGCTGGGTATTACCGAAGATTTGTGAAGGACTTCTCCAAGATTGCAACTCCTTTGACACAACTTACCCGGAAGAACACACCATTTGAATGGAACGATAAGAGGGAACGAAGCTTCCAAGAATTGAAGAACCAATTGGTGTCCGCACCAATTCTAGCCTTGCTTACCGGAACTGACGGGTTTTTCATCTACAGTGACACTTAACATAGAGGACTGGGATGCGTATTGATGCAATACGGTAAGGTGATTTGCATATGCCTCGAGACAGTTGAGACCGCATGAGAAGAACTACCCGACCCATGATCTCGAATTAGCAGTGGTGGTGTATGCTTTGAAGATTTGGTGTCACTACTTATATGGAGTCACATGTGAAATCTTCACCGACCACAAGAGTTTGAAATACCTTTTCACACAGAAGGAGTTGAACATGAGACAGAGAAGATGGCTCGAGTTGATTAAAGACTACAACATTCTCATTCAGTACCATTCGGGTAAGGCTAATGTGGTGGCCGATGGCTTGAGCAGAAAATCTACTGCCAGCCTAGCATGTCTTGTCACTTTTCAGCGGCCCTTGCTCCTTGACTTGGAGAGATCAAAGATTGAAATTGTTGCATCCGGAACTAATGTGATGCTTACCACCATAATCGCCCAACCGGCGTTGATAGATGTTGTGAAGCAACGACAACCTGAAGACCCTTACTTGTGGAAGATCTATGAAGAGATGGGAACGAATCCAAAGCTTAACTTCACCTTGCATGATGGAGCTTTAAAGTTCAGAAGCCGATTATGTGTTCCAAATATACCTAAAATTAGGAGGCAAGTTTTGGAAGAAGCCCACAACACAAAGTTCACTATGCATCCAGGAGGCACAAAGATGTATCGGGATTTGAAGAAAACATTTTGGTGGTCAGGAATGAAGAAGGAAATAGCCGAGTTCGTATCACGATGCCTACAATGCCAATAGATCAAAGTAGAACATCAAAGACCGGCGGGACTACTTCAACCTTTACCAATACCGGAATGGAAGTGGGAGCATATCACCATGGATTTCGTTGTAGGATTGCCAAGATCACCATGGGGTTGCGATGCCATATGGGTTATTGTTGATTGCCTCACCAAATCTGCACATTTCTTACCGGTGAAGACTACGTACTCTTTATCAAAGCATGTGACCCTTTACATTGCATAGATTGTTCGATTGCACGGCACGCCAGTTTCGATAGTGTTCGACTGAGACTCGAGATTTGTGTCAAAATTTTGGAAGAGTTTGCAAAGGGCTTTAGGCACCGAGTTGAAGTTCAGTACGGCTTTTCATCCACAAACCGATGGGCAATCAAAAAGGACCATTTAGACCCTGGAAGATATATTGCAGTTATGTGTTCTCGACTTTCAGGGGAGTTGGGAGGATCACCTACCACTAGTGGAGTTCACTTACAACAATAGTTTTCATGCAAGCATCAGGATGGCACCATATGAAGCGCTTTACGGGAGGAAGTGTAGATCTCCAGTTTGTTGGGCAGAGGTCGAAGAGAGGAAGATTCTTGGGCCAGAGATTGTACAACTGACCACTGACAAGATCAAGATCATTCAGCAATGACTACGAACTGCTCAAAGTCGCCAAATGAGTTATGCGGATGTGCGAAGGCAGGACTTAGAGTTTGATGAAGGGAGCCACGTGTTCTTGAAGGTATCTCCTTCCAAGGGGATAAATCGCTTCGGCAAGAAGGGAAAGCTTAGTCCAAGGTACATCGGACCGTTTGAAGTTCTTGAACAGGTTAGACGCGTTGCTTATCGTATTGCTCTTCCTCCGGAACTTTCCCAAGTTCACAATGTCTTCCATGTTTCAATGCTACGAATGTATGTTCATGACCCGACGCACGTGATTGATCACTATCCTTTGGCCGTGAATGAAGATCTAAGCTACGTGGAGAGACCAATTGAGATTCTTGATCACCGTGACCAAGTTCTTCGGAATAAGGTCATCCTTTTGGTACGAGTTTTATGGCAGAACCACACTTGGGAGGAATCTACTTGGGAACGTGAAGACGAGGTCTGGGAATGTTATCCCTTTTTATTTGAATGATAGCTTGCATTAAATTTGGGGACCAAACTTATTTGAAGGGGGAAGGATGTGATATCCCAAATCTCTATTTAATTATATTAATGAGAATTTCTTGTTTATGCAATATTTAATGTTAATTATTTCTTCTTTGGGGTCAAAATTGACCAATAAGAACTTGTGGTGTAACTTGTGTTGAAGGTGTGAAACACATGGGATTATTTTCCATGTGTGTTTTCTTAAAACACAAAACACACACACACACACACATACACAACTCTCACCAAAACCGATTGAGAGAGGGAGAAAGAGAGAAAGGGAAGAAGGAAGGGGAGATTGAGGGAAGAAGGGCTTGAAGAAAGAGATTGAAGCCATTGAAGACCTCACCAAGCTTGAAGAAGGTAAGGTTCCATTTTCCTCTCTACAATTATAAATGTATGTGTATCTATCTTGTGTGATTTTGTTAGGTATTTCTATATATGCATCTTGGTGTGTTGTCATTGAGTTTGGGGGATCCCTTAGGTCCCATTTGCATGATTTTGAAAGCTTAAAGCTCATTGTTGAAAATTAGGAGTGATGGTTTGAAAAATCCCCAAATATGTAAAATGTTAAGGTTTTGATATCTTCTCTAGATCCCTTTGTTTTGATTGTTCTTTCTCTCCCATTTTGAGTTATTGTCATCCTTGTGGGCTAATCTTTGAGCCCTAAGAGTGTTGGGAAGGTTTGGTTGTGTTTGGAGGGGTTTTGGGTGAGTTTTGACTTGAGAATCGTTGCTGTGCAAAAAGGAGCGTTCGAACGGCTAGGTTATTTTTGGCCTAGTGTTCGAACGGTCCAGTTGGGCATTCGAACCGTCTGCCAGTTTCGGCACTATTTAATAAAACGGCCATAACTTTCTCTAAAAAAAATCAAATTGATGCACTGTTTGAAGCATTAGAAAGTAGACTCATAGACCTTTTTAGCCATGTAAAGTTTGTTCTCTAATTCCTTATAGATTGAGAGTTATGAAAGTTTAAAGTTGACCCAAAACCTATGACAACAAAATTGTTTTCCAAAATTTTAATCCACCTTTCTCGAGGCATAACTTTTTCACCCGAAATGTGTTTTTGGCACATAACGTATCAAAATAAAGGCCTTTAAGCCTATTTTCAAATGGAGCTAGCCTTGGGTGTGAACTTATCCTTGAGAGGTGGTTGGGACTCGATGAAGGAGTCAACATTTTGGCTCTCAAGTTCAAACCTCAACTTCATGTTCTTAATTTACATCGGGGCTTTGTCCTAGAGTTTAACCTTGCTCTTCCGTTATGAGAATGAGGTGTTGTTGAGTCGGGGTTGAGGGGTTTATGTGCTTAGTCTTGACTTATGTCTTATTGCTTTGCCTTAGAACCTTGTATTAATGTTTCTATGCTTCTACGTGCATTTTGTGTAAGAACACCTTGTTTATTACCCATTCAATTGCAGAGAGGTGAGTAATGATATGCCATGAGTAAAACTCTAGTATTTTCTAATTGTTTTAAGCCCACCTCTATATCATGAATGTTTTCCATACATTTCAATGCATCAATGCTACGTTCAATTACAAATGTCATATTTCAAATGCATGCAAGTTATATTTATGTTATGAATGAAAACCATGGACTGTAATGTTTAAATGAAAGAGATACTAAGTTCTAATGTATGGTGCCAACTCGGGTCTTCTCGTAGCAAGACCTTAATCTAGCCCGATAGTCCTACAAAAGGGGACGGGAAATAAACTATCTGTGTTGGGAGACGTCCCTAGCCTAAAGAGCCTTAGCGTGACCTATACGGTTACTATGGAGCTTAGCTCACTTGTCGAGTTGTAGCACACTTATGTTTGAACCAAGAACCATAATATGTTCACATGTTTTACGATAAGTATGAAATGTTATATCCAGAATAATGTTATGTTACATCTCTTCTTATGATACTATGTTTTGAAATGTTAAAACGTTTCAAATGATGTTTACGTTACCTATGAGTTCCAAGCCTATGCTTCAACGTTCAAAAGCTCGTTTTCTTATGCATAAATGATTATCTATCCTTGTACGTCTGATACAATTACTAGTCCATGATATTTTCTCGCTCATGCATCATTGTTATTCACTAAACATTAGCTTACGTTTTCTCAAATGATTTTCAGGTAGCCAATCCAGAAGGCCCTAGAGCGAGGCCATATGTGGATTTTGAGCTACAGCCCACGGGCTTATGTTTTGTATAATGTTGGAGGGCTGGACTCAATGTTTTGTAATGATATATTGCTATAACTTTGGTGGACCTTGATTTGGTCCTTATGGTTGTTATATTTTGGATTAGGCACAGCTTTACCGTGTATGACACGAATTATGTTTTCAAGTTATCAAAAGTTCTATTTTCCGTAATTATGCATCATTATAAATGATTATGCACAAGTGATCAACTAATTTATGTAATGGGGCCTTAGGTAGCCTTGCTACTGGCCGGTCACGTACCCTATATCCGTATAGGCCGGGTTATAGGGCATGACAGCGGACCCAGGTTCAAACCATGATTGACCTGATTCCCAATAAAGTGATACATTGGCAACTCTCATAGGTGCGGTCACAACCTTTTTCAAGTTTCCAATGTCGCGGCATTTTTCAAGTTTTCAATTTCATAACCTTTTTTAAAATTCTAATTTCCCTTTTCAAAATCTCTTTTCAAAATTAAATCATTTTCTTGCACTTGCATACCATGCATCATGCCAAATGTTTCTCTAAAATTCTTTTCAAAGTGGATAGTATTGAACATTTGTTAATCGAAGATTCTAAATGAGTGAACCTAAGGTAGAAAGACATGTGGGTACCGCAAGGGCGAGATAGGGTGATAGCCTAGTGCATCTTCCTTATACGTAACCAAACCCTGGACCATAGATTACTGTTTTTGAAGGACCAAAACTGGAGTCATTTTTCAAAAAGGGCTAAACATTTTTCAAAGGTTGCCAAACAACTTGTTTTCCAAAAAGCCCTCTCTCGAGAAAGTTTTCAAAACCTTTTTCAAAAATCCTAAGTTTAATCTTTGAATTGCTCTTAGTTTTAGGTGACGTAACTTACCTTAATAAAGTTAAGTGGTGACTCCAAATCTTTTTCAAAAGCCTTATTCAAATCAATTTCTAATTTAAACCTAGTCGTACTCATCCTTCTAGGAGGATGAGTTCTAACAACAAAGTACCGTGCATTTTTTCCACTATTCTCGAGTGTGAAAAAACTGGGGTGTGACAGCTAGCGACTCCGCTGGGACGCTTAAAGGATTTGGCCAATGTCATGTCCTTCTACCCTTCACCCACTTAACATCTTTGATTAACTTATCCAATCCTATCCACTTCAAATTTTTTAAAAATCAAACTTTTCAACATTTGTTTTCAAATAATGTCATCATTAGCACTTAAGTCATATTCAATCATTCTATCATGCATTAAGTTTGTTATCGAAGTACTGAATTTTTGCATTTTATTTTATAGGTGGACCATGTTCACATTTAGCTTCATTGTTTATATAAATTGTCATAAATGATAGGATGGAATGAACATGATGAATGGGAGTTGTTGGGTCATTTCCTCCACTTTTCAAAAATCTCACGCACACACTGCATTTGCACTTGCATTAGCATCTTTGCATTACTACCTGATTATGACCCTTCTACTTAGAAAGGGGGACGGTACTTTGGTTATGGGCGGATGCCGTGTCAGTTTCTTCGCCTATTGTTCCATAATGGTTCCCCCACTCGGATCACCAACTGATAATGACACCACCTCAGAGACTGGGCTTGGGTTTGAAGATTTAGGAATCGAGCCAAACCTCTACCTCCATAAAAAAGGACTAATCCAAAGACTCGAGAATAGTTTAGGTTTCCAAATGTAAAAGTAGATAGGTGAAAGTCCCAAGGAAAATATTTCCCCTCCCCCTATTACAATGTACTTCAATTACATGTATTCAAGCTCGAATTCAATCAATAGGTTACGTCCTCTTCTTTGTTTCCATGGATGAATGTATGAAGGTATGAATGATTCCAGACACAGGTATGGTATTTGCATATAGGGTAGCCCCCTATCTCCAAAAAGTGAGCAAAAAAAGAAAACATCAAGCTTAGTCTCCCAATTCGAGAGTAGGGGCACCCCTAGGATATACATTGCATAAAAACTTTCAAATCAAGACACTAACTTATTTTTTGTTTCTTGTCTTCTATCCTCCCCCCTCATCTCTAAGTACCTAAAAAACCAAAGGCAGAAGCAAGACAAGAAGGAGGTCTTCTAAACCATTCATTTGATGTTATCGTGCTCACTTCCATTATGCTCATGCATTTATATCTATTCCAAAACAAGATTTCCAAGAAACTCAATTCATTACATTCTCATGAATTTAATTAATCACAGAGAGAAAGGAGCAATCCAATTTCATGTTAATTGAACCTACCAAAATTCCTAAAGATTCCTTAACCCTAAGGATTCATGGCATGCATAAAACCATATCTCAAGTGGGCCCCAAATCTCTCTCTATCCATAAAGATGGGATTGCCCAAAAAGAGAATCATCAACTGGGCCATGTTGAAGAGGTATTGCATTGCATAATAGGGGCAAAACCCCACCTCCAAAATGGACTCAACATCATGCATAAATTCTCTAAAAAAGGGGACCTCCATAGGGCATGTGTAAGTACTCCATTTTTGCCAGCTCGGCAATCTCTAGTTCGACTGGATCACTTTCCAAACTACATAGGCATATCCAAGCCCAAATCAACTCTCAAACCCCTATCCAATCAGTCAATCACTTCTTGGGCCCACTGGGCCCAACAAAAACCTAATAACCAAACCTATCCCTTGGGCCCCCAGGCACGTCTTTGAGAAAGTTCAAAATCCCTCAAGACGGTAAGTCCACCCTTCCAAAATGTTCTTAGACAATTAGGCATACTCAATGCGCCATCCTGACCAATTTCAGCCTAGTTTTGGTCAATTTCAATTAAAATGACCATTTTACCCCTAGCGACCTAAGCACGCCTTGAAACCACACTGGTTTTGGGTACCAAGCCGGCATACCCAATTCTACGCCCGTGACAAATCCAAGGTGAGTCCCATGGCTCTAAACACTTCCAAGTCAACAAAAGTTGCTTGGAGCGTCTCATAGACGTTCTGCTAGGGTTGTCTTTTCTCCCCATTCCCTATATATAACGCACCATCGAATGACTTTAGAAATACATAAATCAGGAAATTCCCAGAAGTCTGTCCATAGTTCTTTCCATTGACATGACTCGATTGAGTAGATCACTTCCCGAAATCCCTGATCAAATGGCTCGAAAACTACCACTTTCAGATACCCTTGGAGCGTCTCACAGACACTCTACTGGGGTTGTCTTTTTATCCGATTCCCTGATTATAATGCACCGTCAAATGACATGAGAAATGCATAAATTATGGAATTCCCAAAAGTATTTCTAGTGTACTTTTCATCGATACGGTCCGATCAGATAGATCCCTTCCCGAAGGGCCCGATCATATATGCCCAAAAAACTATTACTTTTGAACACTTGCAGAGCGTATCGCAGACGCTCTGCAAAAGTGTGTTTTTGTACATGCTTCTTGAGGTGATATCTCACTCTTTCGAACACATTTGAAGCTCCTTGAGAGTTCCCGATTCTTAAGAAACACTAGGGGAACATCGTGAACGTAATCGATTTATCTAAATCGTTTCCGGATTGCACAATTATTAAGGCAAAGTTTAAACAAAAATTTTTGACAATGGAGCGTATGCTACGTGCGCCCAGATTTTGATTAGATCAATCAAAATTTTGCTTACTCCCTAAATTGAGTTAGTACAAAGTATACCACATGGCACTCAAATAGAGGAATAGTACTGACGTATCTATTACATACGCTAGGGCAAAATTGCCCAGACACATGTGCTACATGTGCCAAGTCTCTCCAATTTGCCTTCAAATACAGGCCTCCCCCTCTGCATATTCGAGAATTTAAAACAGCAATGAAGCCCAACAAAAATCTCCTTTGAACCTCAAATTTCTATATACATCTCACCCTTTAAGCACTTAGGTTAGATTCTACGTCCCTCTAGCCCATACACTATACCTATATAGCTCTCAATGCCATAGAAGACCTCATTCCAACCCCTTCAAGTCTCTTTAAGGCTATTCAAGCTCAAGTCAAAGCATCTATGGAAGTTTGAAGGTGTTTGAAGACAAAAGGTGGTAATGTCTTTTATATTCTTCTCATCCCCACTCTTCTCTTCTCCCTCCTAGCCTACTTAAGCTATTCTTTGTTTTAAACCCCATCTTCTTACCCCGTTCCTTGCATGCTTGAAACAAGAGAGCTCCTAGTTCATGCCTAAAGGAAAGTTTGTGAAAGCCATTGTGTATGGGTATCTCTCACAAACCTACTTTAAGATAGTATGGCCTTGGAGCACCTTGCAATTTGGTGAAGCCTCTAGCCTTGTATGATTCCATGACCCCTTTGCATATGGTTATCTTGTTCATATTTTGCATGTCTAGCTTTGTTCTCATCTTCACAACTATTTTTTCAAAACTTTCACTATCTCTTTTCTATATCATTCACAAAGCTCCATATTCAAATGATTCCTTAAAAATGGTTCTAGAGTTGGTTCCTTGAAGTCTAAGTCAAACCTTCAATTTCTACACCTTAGAAAACCCTCTTTAAGTCCCTTGACTTTATTTTGCAACCCCACATTTCATTACTTTTCAAAATTGCACTAAAATGGCTTTCAAACCTTCTTATCCTATATTGATTTTCAAGGAGTTTACTCTCTTGAACTTTGTGCTTGAAATGGTCCCTTAGAATCTTATCTTGAGTGGTTTTTCCATTATCTTGACCATATGAACCCTAGTTCATTAGAGTTGGTTCTATTCACTTCAAAATGGTTTTCAAAACAACTCTCTTCAAGGAGGGTTCTCAAATTCCATTATCTTTAATTTGTATAAAAATGGTTTTCCAAAAACTGTCATTTTCATCTTGATTTTTTAGAATTTTCTCTCTTGAATATTGTAGTTGGAATGGTCCCATGGAGTCTACTAGGAGTGATTTCCTTCAAATCAACCATATGAACCTTTATTCATTAGAGTGGTCTTCAAAATTTTAAAGGTTGGTTTTCCAAACCCCCCTTTTCAAAATTGATTTTCAAATAATCATTCTCTTTAATTTTCAAGTCTTCAAAATATCTATTCAATATTGATTTTCACAAGTTTTACTCTCTTGAGTTAGTGGTTGAAATGGTTCCAAGGTAACTCTCTCTTAAGTGGTTTCCAAATACCAACCAAAAGAACCTAACACTCACTTGAGTGGTTTTCATAAAATGGTTTTCAAAACATACTTATAAGTTTCATTCACAAAACCACCCTCAAAACCACTAAATCCAAACCCTAATTCAAAACTACCTTCCAAAATCACCTTTATAAAACCACTAGATCCAAACCCTAATTCAAAACTACCTTCCAAAACCACCTTTCAACCCTAGGTTAACTTGACCCTAGGTCAACCAAACCCTAGGTTAACCTAACCTTAATTAGTTAACCCTAGATCAACCCAACCAAGGTTAATAAACTTCAAGGTTCCAATTCAAATACCCCTTTTCAAATAACATTTCAATTAAAAAACATAGACATGGCATACTTTCAAAAACATCCTACTCCCTTGAGATTTCATAAATTAACTCCAAAACCCTTTCAAATATTCCCATTCTCTATCTTCAAAAAATACTTACAAGAAGTTATCTTAAACTTGTCTCAACTAAAATGGCTAGACACTTAACATTTTTCAAAAACTACATGCAAAAATATTTTCAAGAACTTACAACCCTAAGGTGTCCCTAACCTTTTATGGTTAGGGATGCTAAGGGAATGTGATACATTAAGTACAATCTTCGAGGTTGTCCATATTAGGGTTAAAAAATTCTAAGTGTTTTCAAAAGCTCTTTTCAAAAATGATTTTCAAACATAACATTCTTGGAGCAACCCTAATCCTTCCATGGTTAAGATTGTTCAAGTATAATTGAGATATTCAAGAAGGGTTCTATAACCCCAAAGTTTTAAAAATCAAAGGGAAGTCTCTAGCTCCTTTTCTAAACATGTTTGCAAAACTCATAACCCTAAAGAAGTTTAGTTCTTCAATGACTAACCTCTAAAAGGTGATGAAATATTAAACATACCTTTTATAAGGTATTCAAAAACTATTTTCAAAAGCTTTTCGAAGACAAGTTCACAAGAGTATTTCTAATCCAAACTCTACCTCCAAAGTTTTCAAAACAAGACTTCAAAACGTTTCCAAAACTCCCTTGAGTTATTTCAAAACATTTTCAAAACTCCCTTGAGTTGTTTCAAAGCACTTCCAAAACTCCCTTGAGTTGTTTCAAAAACATTTCAAACTCTCTTGAGTTACTTTCAAAAACATGTAAAATCATCTTCAAACCCGATTTCAAAAATACTTCAAATATCTTAAGTTTTATTTCATAGGCATTTTTCTAAACTCTCAAATTTTTTTTTTCCAAAGACCTCAAAGTGTCTTCAAAACTTTCCAAAGGCCTCAATGCATCTTCAAAGTTTCCAAAGGTCCTAATGTGCCTATTTTTCAAACCTAGACCCCAATGTGTCTTTCCAAATCAAGATCCCAAATTAAGACCCCAATGTGTCTTCCAATGGCCTCAATGTGCCTCTTTTCTATCGAACTCTTGCCCGAACTACAAGTGACCTGATTCTTGCCAAATGAGATACGTAGACAATCTAAAATTGTGCGGTCATAACCTTTTTTTTAACCCAAGTTTCTTTTTCAAAAGTTTCTATCAATTTAAGATTTCTATCTCAAACCCCTTTAAAACTTTCATATTTTCAAACATCTTTTTTCAAAACATAAATCACACATCATTCATCCAAAAGTGATGACCAAACCCATTTTTTAAAAATCTAAAGTGGATATAAGTAATCAGTTATTTAGGTGAGTGAAGGAAGGGTGATTAGACATGTAGGTACCGAAAAGGCAGGTAAGGTGATGATCTTAGGATATTTTCCCTACACGTAACCAACTCTCTGACCATAGATTTCTATTTTGAAAACCTTATGTTTTCAAAAGGGCTTTCAGAGGGTTAACAAAACCTCTTTTCCAAAAACAACCTTCTTAAGAAGGACGTTTTCA
Source organism: Euryodendron excelsum (assembly GCA_033060915.1). Taxonomy (NCBI): domain Eukaryota; kingdom Viridiplantae; phylum Streptophyta; class Magnoliopsida; order Ericales; family Pentaphylacaceae; genus Euryodendron; species Euryodendron excelsum. The sequence goes on from CM065397.1 coordinate 22,368,277, forward strand.
AAATGATTTCAAAAAACCTTAGTTTAGTCTTTGAATTATACTTAGTTTTAGGTGACCCAACACATCTTTAACTATGTTAGCTGGCAACTACCTTTTTTTCCAAAAAGCCCTTAAATCAAATCAAGTTTTTAAGTTCAAACCTAGTCGCACTCGTCCTTCTAGGAGTATAAGTTTTAACAAGAGAGTACCGTGCTTTTTCCTGAGCTAAAAGGGCTTGGTTTAAAAATCGAAGCGCGACAGCTGGCGACTCCACTGGGAAGACTTAGAGGGTTAGGCCATTATCATGTCTCTTCACCATTCATTCACCCAGAATCTCCGGTTACTTTGTTCAGTTTTATCCACTTCTCAAAATCTTTCTAAGTTCCCAAAAAGTTTTTCAAAATACTAAGTTTGTAAAAACAAACATTATTTTCCAAAATAAAAAACAAAAACAAAAATTTTCTACATGCATGCTCATGCATCAACATCCACTTGCATGCTCTTGTATTGCTTTCCATATTCATGATCTTGTATTAACCATCCGTTTTTTCTCGCATTGAGTTTTTCAAAAAGTCACTAACTCCTTGCATTTTTTTTTTTGTAGGTGGACCTTTATTCACATTTCATTTTATGTCTTATTAATTACCATGTATGTGATGAATGAGCAAGATGGGATGTGTGTTGTTGAGTCCTTTCCTCTATTTTTAAAAATTTTACACACACTTTATGCACTCACTTGCATTTGCATTCTGCATAATTACATGGTTACTACCCTTCTAGATAGAAGGGGGAACAGTATATTGGGTGTTGGCAGATGCTGTATCAATTTCTCAGCCTACAATCTCTTGGTAGTTCTCCCAATTGAACCACCAACCAAAGATGAAGTTCACCCTTTCGGGGGTGGATGCTAAAGGTTTGAAGGTTCAGGAACCAAGCTTTTTAAGAAGCATTAGTAAATGCCCAACCCCATGCTCATGTAGTACCCCATGCATAGATGAACATTTGCCGGATTTAAGATACATGAGTCAATTTCAAAACCAAGGAGGAAAGGGCGGCCACTTTACTTTCCCTTATATTCTGCTCGATTCATGCTGTTATGTTACTTAATTCCTGTCGTTATGATTTTTATGCGTCTTTTGCATCATAACGGCTTATCCATCCATATTTATTTCAAGACAAGAGTTCTCAAAGTAACTAAAATCATTGCATTTCCATGCATCTGATTAACCCCCAGAGAATGGCCCAAAACCCTTCTCGCTCAAATCAAGCCAACCAAAAACTCCTAAGGATACCAAGTAACCCTAAGGACTCATGGCATGTATCAAAGTTATCTCATAGAGAGGGGCCATAATTCCTCTTCGCTTACGGAGATAGGGCTGCCAAAAGGGCAAGGGGCAATCTAAAAGCAAGGTCTCTCACCGAACTTCATTGATGGAGGCGAATAAGAAAACTAAAGAGTAGTTTAAGATTTCAAGTGTAAAAATAGAATAGGCAAAAGTCCCAAGGAAAATGTTTCCGTTCCCCTTCAAATGTACTTTCAATTCCATGTACAAAAAAAAAAGAATCAAATGTAATAAAACTATCCGTCCTACGAATGACTGCATGAATGTGTGAATGAATGAATGAACATACTCGCACATGTATAGTATTGTATACAGGGATAATCCCCTATCTCCAAAAGTGAGCAAACACATCATGCTTAGTCCCTCTCGAATAGCAGGGGTACCCCTAAGGCATGCATTGCATAAAAACTTTTAAATTGAGACACTAACTTTTCCCTTTTCCTTGTTTTTCACTCTCTCTTTACTTCCTCTCTTGTTTCATAGAAAGAAAAGAAGGGGCAAAGCCCACACCTACAGAAAACTTCCCCGTATAGGTTGCCATCCCAAAAAGAAGTAGTTGCTCATTTCAGAACATATAGCATCCATGGAGCCAGTCAATATGCCGCCAAGCTCGACCCTTAAGTAAGGCCAGGCTCAGCTACTAGAAGAAATAAGAGGACTTGGGAATAGGATGACCAAATAGAAACAATGGTCTCTTTGCTCCTATCCCATGCAGGTATAATGCTCGATGAGCAGGCAGAGGTCTCCAAGTCCAAACGCATAAAGAACACATTGTCTTCCCAAAAAGGACCAAGGGAAAAGATCGGGATTACACCTTGTTGGCTTGCTCTCTAACCACTGCCTACCAATGGCTTTGCCAAGCCAACCATGTCGTTATGATACCTCCCATGCATATCTTCAACTAGACCCCTGAATCATATAATCCTAATCTATCTTGTCAATACCATTCCAACTCACCTAGCCATGACACAGAAAATTGTCCCACTTTGACACGCAAGATCCAAAACCTTCTTGATTTTCAAGCCATTGACCCAGCTATTATTATGCAAGAACCTGATCCCCAGCCTTCAGAAATATCTAAGACACCCTTCCAACCTAAAAGAGCAAGCTGGAGAAATCGAGTTTTCACTAAGCTTGCTTGCACACAAATAACAGCTTGTTATGGCCTCCTAGTAGCAAAACACTTGAAGCCTATACCGTCTTAGCTTCTACCCAATCCCTTACCATCCAACTTCAATGCAGCAACAACTTGCAAATATCATTCAAGTGGCCAAGGTCATGCCACTAAGGAATGCTTCTCTTTGAGGCATAAAATTTAGGACTTAATTGACTTAAAAGTTATTGGCACACAAGAAGCCAACCCAACTCCTGCCGCTCCCTGTCCATTACCAAATCACACCATTAATTTTATCACGGGAAATGAGGTTGATCTAGATAGTCTTGGAAAAGTAAAGGATAACATTAAGAAACTACAAGTCATGGGGGGTAGTTAGGGCACTGCATCTAAAGTGAGCAAAGAAAAGAAAAAAGGGGTCCACTACTACACCATCACCACTGGCACCATGAATGTTGTTGATGACAACTCAATCCGCCCTGCATAACCCAACAAAGCACCTGGCAAGTGGAGCATGGAGAAGGTTGGTGTAATCCTGAAGCTTATCTGAGGGCCTTATCAATTCAAATAGAAAAAAGGTTGTTTTCTGGATTCATCAACTTTCCTTCATATCTTTTACTATCCTTATTTATGTCTTGTGCTTATGCTTTCAATTAACGTCATGCCATGTAAAAAAAAAAAAAAAAACCTATTTATATGAAAATGAAGGACTCCAGTTCATTCCCTTTGACTCATACTCTTATGGATAATGATTGCTTTTAGGAATTCTTCCTCAATCTGTAATGACTCGACTTGAAGGATAGGATAGCATGGGCCACCCCTTCAACGAAGGTTTAAACCTCTGAGAGAAAGATAGAAAGTGAAAGAGAGGAGTAAGATAGGCTCAACAAAGAAATGCAAAGCTTATTGAAGAGGCGACACTTGAATGATATCCTAGCTAAGCGATGGGTAGCCAAGCTTTTAAAATGAAGAGAAGCCATCGTTCAATCCTTCTAAAAGAAATAAACACTTCCCTTTGCTCAACCCAAGAGCTTTAAGTGATTTCCATTCAAATATCCTCAAACCAAGAACCATCCTCCATATTGGGGAAAATGCATGGTGGTTGATTCAATAGAAAGTATAAGGATTTACGTAGGAATGTTGTTTAAATTTTGTAAAAAGGCTTTATGGACTAAGCAGTTTAATCTGAAATGAAGAAGGCCCTCAATTCTACTACCATACAGTTAGAGACATCCACTCACAAAGCCCACTCGAGCCGGTCACACCCTTTGAAAAAATATAATTGACCTAATAATCACCACCCACACTGGGTTAAGGCAAAAATGATAAAGGAGAACTACTAAGTGTGCAAAGAAGATGGTGATTCCTAAGAGGATACGACATCAACGACACCTCTAAGAACAAGCATAGCAGTAAGTTTTTTGATGCAGAGAATAGCCTCAGATGACAAGTAAAAAATAAAAAATAAAAAATAAATAAAGAGGCGTTAGTGGTGGCTTTCAAGAGAAAATAATGTCACCCCAAAATAGGAATGAAAAAGTTGGCACCTTTAAAGTCGACAAAGGAACAAGTTTCTATGAAGAGTTCTAATCAAAAGGGAGAAAAAAAGTCCAAAAAAAAGGGATAATAAGGGAGAAGGAAATGAAAGTTAAGTTGCCAAAAGTGATCATGGGTCTTTCGGATCCCTACAAGTAATAATGTTTGAGCCTTTATATCCCTTTGTTCATAAACCCCTTAACCTAACCTACGCCACAGTCCAAATCAAAGTCCTCTCTCATCAAAGAAATTGTTTAGTCCAAAGAAGCCTGAACAATACCATTGTCGCGCCCAGATTTTTCGCGCCCGAGGAATACTCACCCAAGCGGGAAAAATGCTGTACTCTCTCGTTAGAACTCACCCTCCTAGAAGAATGAGTGCAACTAGGTTTGAATTGAAAATTAGGTTTGAATAAAGGGCTTTTGAAAAAGATTCGGAGTCGCCACCTAACTTGATTAATGTGAGTTAGGTCACCTAAAACTAAGAATAATCCGAAGACTACACTTAGGGTTTTTAGAAAAAGGTTTTTGAAAATATCTCCTCAAGAGAGGGTTTTTAAGGAAAACGGGTTGTTTGGCAACCTTTGGAAAACATTTAGCCCTTTTTGGAAAAATGACTCCTTTTGGTCTTTGAAAACAGTGATCCTAGGTTCGGAGGTTGGTTACGTGTAGGGAAGACGCACTAAGCTATCACCCTACCCCGCCCTTTCGGTACCTACATGTCAATCTACCCTAGATTCACCTATGAGAGTCTCCGACTAACTATAGTTCAAACCTATTCACTTTGAAAAAATATGATGCATGATATGCAAGTGCAAGATAAGAGAATTGATTTGGAAAAAGATTTGAAAAGAAGTTGATTAGATTTGAAAATAGATTTGAAGAGATGGAATTGAAATTGGAAAGTTTTAGAAATTGGAAATAAAGATTTAAAAATAGATTTTTGGAATGGGAAACTTGAAAATAGATTGGAAACTTGAAAAGATTGTGGAATTTGAGATTTGGAAAGATTTGAAAACCGCACCCATGAGGGTGGAATTGAAAGTTTGAAAAATATTGTGACCGCACCTATGAAGGTTGCCTACGTATCCCTTTGGGAGAATCAGGTCAGTCGTAGTTCGGACCGGAGTCTGATTGAAAATAGATTGATTTGAAGAGAGAGATTGGATTGGAAGAAAGAAGTTGAATTGAAAATTGGATTTGATTTGAGATTAGAAGAGGAGATTGGAAATTGAAATTAAGAAAGAGATTCAACTTTGATTTGAAAAGATTGATTTTGGAATAAGAAGGTTTAAGAAAACCTAGACTTAGGAAAGAGACTTAGGAAAGGTTTGACTTGACTTGGAAGGTTTAGGAGATTAGGAAAGGTTGGATTTAAGAAATGTTTGAATTAGGAAATGTTCGATTTAGGAAAGTTTCGAATTAGGAAAGTTTCATTTTTGGAAAAGTTTTCGAATTAGGAAAGTTTCATTTTTGGAAAAGTTTTCGAGTTAGGAAAGCTTTGAATTAGGAAAGTTTTCAAATTAGGAGAGTTTCGAAATTAAGAAAGTTTTGAAATTAGGAAAGTTTTGAATTAAGAAAATTTTGAATTTAGAAATGTTCGAAAAAGGGAAGTTTTGATTTTTGGAAAGTTTTGAAAACAAGGAAGTTTTGAAAATACGAAAGTTTCGTTTTGGGAAAGGTTTGAAAAAGGAAAGTTTTCAATTTAGGAAATGTTTGAATTAAGAAAGTTTTCAACTTAAGAAAGTCTTGAATTAAGAAAGTTTTGAATTTAGAAAAGTTTTAGATTTGAAAAGATTTTGAAGTTTTGGAAAGTTTAGAATTTGGAAAGATTTGGGTTTAGAAAGATTTAACTTAAGAAAGTTTCAAATTTAGGAAGCCTAGAATTTTAGAAAGATTTGAAATTTAGAAAATTTAGGATTTAGAAAGTTTTTAGGTTTAAATTTTAGAAAGTCTTGAAATTAGGAAAGGCTTGAGTTTAAGAAAGGTTTGAAAACTTAGGTTTAAGAAGTTAAGATTTGAAAAGAGGGTAGAATTAGGAAAGGGTTGAATTAGGAAAGATTTGAAAGTTGAGTTTTTAAAATTTAGGAAAGATTTTTATGTTCAAGTTTTGGAAACTTAAGATTTAGGAAAGTGGAAGATTAGGAAAGATTTAGATTTTGAAATTTAAGGAAAGATTTAAAGTTTAGGTTTAAGAAACTTATGGTTTAGGAATGAATTGAATTAAGAAAGGTTTGGATTAGGAAGGGATTGGATTTGGTTTCTAAAAACAAGGGTTTGATTTTGTTTCCAAAAACGGAGGATAGGATCTAATTTCCTAAACGGGAAGATTTGATCTGGTTTCCTAAAGGGAAAATAGGATTTGGCAAGAGTTTGGAAAGGGAGATTCTAGAAACCCTAGATTTGAAAAACCATAGTTTTGACGTAGAAAATAGGTTTTGGAAACATGTATAGTTTGGATGTAGAAAACAAAATATTTTGGAAACTTAGGTTTAGGGCAAAGTTCGAAAATCATGTTTTTGGAAAGAAAACTAGGGTTTCCTAATTGTGGGCTCTAAGGCTTGACTTGGGCTCTAAGAAAAGAGTTTTTTTTTTTTTTGGAAAGTGCGTTTTTAGAAACGAAGGTTTTTCTAGAAAGGAGTCCTAGGGAGGAGTTTTTGGAAAGTAAATTTAGAAAGAGAGTTTTTGGAAAAGATTTTAAAAAGAAGGAGTTTTGGAAGGTGTGTTTTTAGAAACGTAGATTTTGGAAGGGAAATCCTAGAGGGGAATTTCTAGAAAGAAGATTTTAGAAAGAGAGTTTTTGGAAAGATTTTTGGAGGGAGTTTTTAGAAAGTGAATTTTGAGGAAAAGATTTTGGAGAGGAGTGGAAAAAGAGAGTTTTGAAAAATAGATTTTGGAAGGGAGTTTTTGAAAACAATTTTGAAGAGGAGAGTTTTAGGAAAGTATATTGAAAAATGAATTTTTAGGAGGAAATTCTTGGAGAGAGAGAGAGTTTTTGGAAAGTACAAAAACATCTCACTTTCCTAAAACGATTCTAGCCATAAGAGGGCTAGAACCACTTTAAGAAAGTGGTTTTGAAAACAAAGTTTGAAAATATAGGCCAAAAGGCCACTTTTAATATAACACTTTCCTAAAGCAACCCTAGCCATGGAAAGGCTAGAATCACCCTAGAATTGTGGTTTTGAAAACAAGTTTTTGAAAAAGAGATTTTGATGCAATTTTGAAAACAAGTTTGAAAACGATTTTTTGAAAAACAACTTTGAAAACGAGTTTTGGAAGATGCAAGACTATGATATGCACAATGCAATTTGGGGTCATGAACATACAAGGTTAAGGCTTCACCACATATTCAAGGGGGCCAGACCCACGTGGTCTTTGGTTAGACTATAAGAAAGCCCCCGACCCGGTGACTCTCCAATAGTCCAATCCTACACATGGACCGGGAATCCCCTTGTTTCAAGCATGCAAAGAAAGGGGGGGAAAGAGATGGGGGATTAAAATAGAGAAAACCCAAGTGGGTTGGAGAGAGAAGAGAGAGGGGGAATGCGGAAATTTAAATAGGGAGCCTACCTTGTTTCTTGTTTATTTTGCGCGTCGTGCAGTCTTCGGTCTTCGATCTTCGTCTTGGTCTTCTTCTTCAGTCTTCAAGGGTTGTCTTCAAGCTTTAGATGGCAGCTCTTCAAGTCTTCCTAGGATGGTTGAAGGTTAGGGTATGAGTGTATAGAGGAGTGTATGAGTGTATAGAGGAGTGTATGAGTGTATAGGAGGCTAGGGTTTGTGTATAGTGGCTAGGGTTTGGAAAAACCTAAGGAGGCTAGGGTTTTGGAGGTGCTCGAGCTCTGTATATCGAAATATAGGATTCTTAGGTTAAGTTTGCAGACCCCTTTCACGTTGAATGAGGCTCTGTATATATAGAAGCTGGACAAGCCTGGCGCCTGTTGCGGTGGTGCCAGGGCAAAATTTACACTGGCGCCACTAGTAATGGCGCCAGGCCATTTTTTGGCTTGGCGCCACTGCTAGTGGCGCCAGCCATTTAGGAAACAATTAAGGTCGGCAAGCAACGTATCTTTGACTAGATTTGGGTACCTGTACTAGTGACTACCATGTAAATTTTAGCCTAGCTTCACTAGGAGTGACTCCGGAAAGTCCGGGAATGATTTGAAGGAGCCGGGAGTGACCTGGAAGGCCGGAAAGGAGCAGGAACACTTAAAATGGTGTCCTAGAGGTATTTGACTTGAAAAGTGAGGACAACATGTGTCGGAAAGGTTGACCGGGCCTTTAGGGGCAAAACGGTCAATCTGACCGCGAAACTGCCGGGACAGACTCAAACTATCCCGGAAGAAGACTTGGGATCTGGAAACATTATTTAGAATGTCCCCAAAGGTTGCCGGTTTGATTCCCAGGGCCGGCGTGGTTGGAAATGGAGACCGGCCCACTAGGGGCAAAATGGTCATTTTGTACCGGGTTTGCCGGAACTGACTCGGAATGGTCCGGAAAGGTAACGGAAGGTCGAGAACACTATAAAAAGTATTCTCGGGACATTACCGGTTTGATACCCAGAGCCGGTGTGGTTGAAGAAGGAGACCGGCCCACTAGGGGCAAAACGGTCATTTTGTACCGGGTTTGCCGGAACTGACTCGGAATGATCCGGAAAGGTAAGGGGAGGTTGAGAACACTATAAAAAGCATTCTCGGGTCATTACCGATTTGATACCCAGAGCCGGTGTGGTTCCCGGGGCGTTCGGATGCCTAGGGGCAAAATGGTCATCTTGACCGGAAAGTCTCGGAAAAGGTCCTAAGGGTAGTTTGGTCATTTTTCACCGAAGTGAGATAACAGACACTGGTGTTGACCTGGGTTTTGAGTGTTTCCGCCACTCTAACGGTGTGAGTATTTCCGCTACTCGGACGGGGTTGACGATTTGAGAGTACTTCCGCTACTCTAACGGTTCTGTGAGTATTTCCGCTACTCTAACGGTTATGTGAGTACTTCCGCTACTCTAACGGTTCTGTGAGTATTTCCACTACTCGGACGGCTCTGTGAGTATTTTCGCTACTCTAACGGTTCTTGAGTATTTCCGCTACTCGGACGGCTCTGTGAGTATTTCCGCTACTCTAACGGTTCTGTGAGTATTTCCGCTCGGCGTGAGTACTTCCGCTACTCTAACGGTTGAGTATTTCCGCTACTCGGACGGCTCTGTGAGTATTTTCGCTACTCTAACGGGTCTATGAGTATTTCCGCTACTCTAACGGTGGAGTATTTCCGCTACTCTAACGGTTGTGTGAGTAGTTTTGCTACTCGGACCGTCTCGAGGAATAAACTGTCTCGAGAGAGGGATTGGAAAGGGGTCTTATCGTCTCTGAAGAGACGTGCTTGGGTTTTGAGTGTTTCCGCCACTCTGACGGTTGTGTGAGTGTTTCCGCCACTCTGACGGTTTTGTGAGTGTTTCCGCCACCCTAACGGTTTTGTGAGTGTTTCCGCCACTCTGACGGTTTTGTGAGTGTTTCCGCCACTCTGACGGTTTTGTGAGTAGTTTTGCTACTTGGACCGTCTCCAGGAATAAACTGTCTCGAGAGAGGGATTGGAATTAAAATAAGAAAGGACAATGCCCCTAAGGGCATTTTGGTCATTTGGCCTCTATTCGGGCCTGACAGGCCCGCGAAGCGATGGGAAGACGGAATTTGGACTAGAGGATTGGTTTCGATTGAAAAATGTCCATAATAACTTGAAAACAAGTCTGGACGGAGTGTAGATTGCCGAGCGGTCAAAAATGGGGTGCTTACAACCATGACAAGTAACTTAAAAAAAAAGAGAGAGAGAAAAGACGAGAAAGAATGCAGGGGGCAATCTCGTGCTCCAAGGTGTGCTCAGATAGTTTTGATTTAAACAACCCACTAAACGAAAATCTTTAAGCCTATATATCCCTTTATTTCTTACAAGCCAGAAATTCGGCCTATATTACGGTCCTAAAAGAAGTTTTCTCGGATTAAGAGCCAAGCTATTCATCGCTCTGCAAAGGGCATGCAAATTGTTGCTCAAGCCATAGTGGAATGTAAAGATCTGAGAGAGAAAAATAAGTGAGGACAGAAAATCCCCAAACAGCAACCCCATAGAAAGTAGGGATAAGATACTAGCGGGTAAACCAAAAGGTAAAGATCCCCTGAGAATGTTGCAAATGCTATCACACCCTGATAAAATGAGGCAGAACCAAACAGTAGCATCTTAGAAGGGGAACAATATCCAGAGAGTATGAGCCTTGAGGCAATCCTAGGGCATTCTTTGTAAATAACCTATATAAATGCAGTACTTATATGTTCATGACATGAATAACCTGTACATCTATTCAATTCCCGTGTAGTTCAATTCTGTTTATACATTCATCAAAAAGTATAACATGCATTCAATGTCATTCTTGTATAAACTTCTACATTCATCAAAAAGTATGACATGTATTCAATTTTCTGTATAAACTTGTGCATTCATCAAAAAGTATGATATGCATTCAATTCATTTAAATATAAACCTGTGCATTCATCAAAAAGTATGACATACATAAACAGTACCTGTTCATACATTCATTAAAAAGTATGACGTACATTAAATTCCATTCCATGTATAAAACCTGTGCACTCATTTCCATACCTGTATCAACCCACATGACAAGCATTCATTTTAATTCCTATACAAACCATATCTGTTCATGTATTCATCAAAAAGTATGGCATGCATCCAAAATTCCATCTCTATACATTCATCAAAAAGTATGGTATGCTTTCAAATTCCATCTATATGTCGACTTGTGCAAATAGCTTATACATACATTCATTTGATAAACTTGTTCATATAAGCATCTAGGTGGCTACAAAAGAAAAACCTCCAAAAATGGAAGCAAAACAAGGAGTGGTGTCCTCATCCAAATTAGAGTCCTTAAGTGTCTGGCTCACAAGAAAAAGGTTAACTAGAAGAAGCTCACATGCCAAATAGATCCTGAAAAAGAGAAAAAGGAAAAAATAGAAGAGAAAAGAAACAACATGCATCCCAGAAAGCCCGGACTGCCATCCGTAGACAGCAAAAAACAAAGAATGAGGCAACGTCCCACCTTGACCTCCCAACCAACTTTAAATAGTCTGATCCAACCTTTTTCAAAACCACAGAGAATAGGGCAACGACCCACCCTCGACCACCCCAATTAATGTTAGCCTAACTCGACCTTTTCAAATCATAAAAACTGTGGCAACTACCCACCATACACCTCTCATTCAATTTCAAACCAGTTGATCCATTCAAGAAAAACCGACCTAAAGACGTTCGACCTTCCAAATACCTCAAACCTTTCAAAACGAGACCTCACCCCCTCCAAAACCATATTCAAAACGTTAAACCCCAAGGAAGCCCATTAACTAGAATTTTGCCATAATAGTCAAAGGCAAAAGTCAGCAATCACTATACCAAAGGAACATTACTCTCCAGAAATCTCAATCCAAGAGGCAGCAAATGTCATTTTCTCCAACATTCAAGATAAAAGAACTACAAGCAAATCCCTCCTATCAGCAAAGATTTAGGTTTCTAAATTTCCTTCGAAAAAGCATATTGGGTTTTCGAGCTTTCTCCATCAAAAGCAGATTGGATTTCTAAGCTTCCTCCGAAAAAGTAGATTAAGGTTTTCAAGCTTCCTCTGAAAAAGAAGATTGGGTTTTTGAGCTTCACCCGAAAAAGCAGATTTGGGTTTCCAAGCTTTCTCCAAAAAAGCAAATTTGAGTTTTTGAGCTTTCTCTAAAAAAGCAGATTTGGGTTTCTGAGGTTCCTCTAAAAAAACAGATTCGGATTTTTGAGCTTCCTCCGAAAAAGAAAATTTGGGTTTTTGACCTTCCTTTAAAAAAGCAAATTGGGTTTCTGAGTTTCCTCCGAAAAAGCAGAATAGGGTTTCCGAGCTTCCTCTGAAAAAGCAAATTGAGTTTTCGAGCTTCCTCTGAAAAAATGAATTGGGTTTTTAAGCTTCCACCAAAAAAGCAAATTTGAGTTTTCGAGCTTTCTTCGGAAAAGGAGATTTAGTTTTCGAGCTTCCTCCGAAAAGTTAGATTAGGATTTTTTAGCTTCCTTTGAAAAAGTAGATTTGGGTTTCCAAGCTTCTTTTGAAAAATCATATTAGGTTTTTAAGCTTCCTTCAAAAAAGCAGATTGGGTTTCTGAGCTTCCTTTGAAAAAGCAGATTAGATTTTCGACCTTCCTCTAAAAAAGTAAATTGGGTTTCCGAGCTTTCTCCGTCAAAAGCAGATTGGGTTTTCAAGTTTTCTCCAAAAAAGAAGATTGGGTTTTCAAGCTTTCTCTAAAAAAATAGATATTAAATTTGAACCTCCCTAGAGGAGCAGCATTCTGCCAAATGGAGCATCAGTTTAAGAAGAATCAGTTTTCAGACATCAACCTTGAACCTCCCCAGAGGAACAGTATTACGCCAAATGGAGCGTCAGTTCAAGAAGAATCAGTTTCCAGACATCAACCTTGAACCTCCCCAGAGCAGCAACATTCTGCCAGACATAGCGTCAGTTCAAGAAGAATCAATTTCGAAACATCAACCTTGAACCTTCTTAGAGGATGCACCCTTCAAAGAGAATCAGTGTCTAAATATTAGCCCAAAAACTTCCCAGAGCAGTATCACTCCACCAGACAGAATGTCAGTTCGAGATAACTTACTCTCCAAAAGACATCAAATCTGGTGCCTCCAATTGCCTCGCAGTCAACATGGGATTCTGCCTTTTCATTTTCTGCCTTTGACAAGCAAAGACAAAAAAGGAGGGGCAGCTGTAAGAACCCATTTTGCCTACTCGACAATCTCTAGTATGACTAGATCACTTTCCTAACAACATAGGCACATCCAAGCCAAAATCAACTCTCAGACCCCTATCCAATCAATCAACAACTTTTCGGGCCCGCTAGGCCCAACAAAGGCCTAATAACCAAACTTGCCCCTTGGTCCCTCAGGCAAGTTTTTAAGAAAGTTCAAAATCCCTCAAGATGGTAAGTCCACCCTTCCAAAAGGTTTTTAGACAATTAGGTATACTCAATGCGCCATCCTGACCAATTTCAGTCCCGTTCCGGTCAATTTTGGTCAAAATAACCATTTTACCCCTAGCGGCCCAAGCACTCCCTAAAACACACCGGCTTTGGGTACCAAATCGGCATACCCAATTCAATGCCCATGACCAATCCAAGGTGAGTCTCGTAGCTATAAACACTTTCAAGTCAACAAAAGTCCCCCTAGAGTATCTCATAAACGCTCCGCTAGGGTTATCTTTTCTCCCGATTCCCTGGGTAAAAGGCACTGTCGAATAACTTTAGAAATGTGTAAATCAGGAAATTCCTAGAAGTCTGTCCATAAGTCTTTTCATCGATACGGCCCGATTGAATATATCACTTTCCAAAACCTCCGATCGCAGGTCTCGAAAATTGTCACTTTCAAAAACCCCTGGAGCGTCTCACAGATGCTCTGTTAGGGTTGTCTTTTTGTTTGATTTCTTGATTATAAAGCACTATCAAATGAGTTGAGAAATACATAAATTAGAGGATTCCCGAAAGTAATTTCAGTGTACTTTCCATTGGTACAGTCTGTCGTGCCCAGATTTTTCGCACTCGAGGAATACTCACACAAGCGGGAAAAATGCTGTACTCTCTCGTTAGAACTCACCCTCCTAAAAGAATGAGTGCGACTAGGTTTGAATTGAAAAATTGGTTTGAATAAAGGGCTTTTGAAAAAGATTCAGAGTTGCCACCTAACTTGATTAAGGTGAGTTAGGTCACCTAAAAACTAAGAATAATCCGAAGACTACACTTAGGGTTTTTAGAAAAAGGTTTTTGAAAATATCACCTCAAGAGAGGGTTTTTAAGAAAACAGGTTGTTTGGCAACCTTTGGAAAACATTTAGCCCTTTTTAGAAATAACTCCGTTTTGGTCTTTGAAAACAGTGATTCTAGGTTCAGAGGTTGGTTACGTGTAGGGAAGACGCACTAAGCATCACCCTACCCCGCCCTTTTGGTACCTACATGTCAATCTACCCTAGATTCACCTATGAGAGTCTTCGACTAACTAATGGTTCAATCCTACCCACTTTGAAAAACAATGTTTATAAATTTTCATGATGCATATATGCAAATGCAAGTTAAGAGAATTGAAAAATAGATTTGGAAAGAGATTGATTTGAAATTGATTTGATTTGAAAATAGATTTGAAGAGATGGAATTGAAATTTGAAAGTTTGAAAATTTGAAAATAGAAATTTGAAAGTAGAAATTTTGAAATTGGGATTTTGAAAATAGATTGGAATTTGAGATTTGAAAATATGGAGACCGTGCCCATGAGGGTGGAATTGAAAGTTTGAAAAGTGTTGTGACCGCACCTATGAAGATTGCCTACGTATCCCTTTGGGGGAATCAGATCAGTCGTAGTTCGGACTGGAGTCCGATTGAAAATAGAAGGTTGGATTGGAAGAAAAAGATTGAATTGGAAATTGAATTGGAGGATTGAGAGATTGAACTTTGAATGGAGGATTGAAAATTGAAATTTGGAATTTTGGAATTGAAAAGATTGAATTTTGATTTGAAAAGATCGAACTTGGAAGAGAGAGATTTAGACTTATTTTGAAAAGACAAAGGTTTAGGAAACCTAGATTTAGGTAAGAGACTTAGGAAAGATTTGACTCGACTTGGAAGGTTTAGGAGATTAGGAAAGATTAGATTTAGGAAATGTTTGAATTAGAAAATGTTTGAATTAGGAAAGGTCCGATTTAGGAAAGTTTCATTTTTGAAAAATTTCGAATTAAGAAAGTTTCGACTTAGGGAAGTTTTGAAAATTGAAGAGTTTTGAATTTAGAAAGTTTTGAAATAGGAAAGTTTTGAAAGTAGGAAGGGTTCGAGTTAGGAAAATTTCAAAATAGGAAAATGTTGTTTTAAGAAAGGTTTTGAAATTAGGAAGGTTTTCAATTTAGGAAATGTTTGAATTAAGAAAATTTCAACTTAAGAAAGTCTTGAATTAAGAAAGTTCTGAGTTTAGAAAAGTTTTAGATTTGAAAAGACTTTGAAGTTTTGGAAAGTTTAGAATTTGAAAAGATTTAGGTTTAGAAAGATTTAACTTAAGAAAGTTTCAAATTTAGAAAGTTTTGAATTTGGAAAGATTTGAAATTTAGAAAGTTTAAGATTTAGAAAGTTTTAGAGTTTTAGAAAATCTTAAGATTAGGAAAGGTTTGAATTTAGGAAAGGTTTGAAAACTTAGGTTTGAAAAGTTAAAATTTGAAAAGAGGGTAGAATTAGGAAAGGGTTGGATTAGGAAAGATTTGGAAACTTAATGTTTAAGGAAAGATTTGAAAGTTTTAGGAAATTTAAGATTTAGGAAAGTGGAAGTTTAGGAAAGATTTGAATTAGGAAAGAATTGGATTAGGAAGGGATTGGATTTGGTTTCTAAAACAAGGGACTGGATTTTGTTTTTTAAAAGAGATGTTTTTATTTTATTTCCAAAAACAGAGGATTGGATCTAGTTTCCTAAACGGGGAGATTGGATTTGGTTTCCTAAAGGAAAGATTGGATTTGGTAAGGATTTGGAAATGAAGGTTTCTAGAAACCCTAGATTTGGAAAACTATAGTTTGGACGTAGAAAATAGGTGTTGGAAACATGTATAGTTTGGATGTGAAAACAAGAGGTTTTGGAAACCTAGGTTTGGGGCAAAGTTTGAAAACTATGTTTTTGGGAAGAAAATTAGGGTTTCCTAATTGTACTTTCTAGGGCTTGACTTGGGCTCTAAGAAAAGAGTTTTTGGAAACGAAGGTTTTGGAAGGAAATCCTAAAGAGGAATTTCTAGAGGAAAGATTTCGGAAAGAGAGTTTTTGGAAACGAAGATTTTTAGAAGGGAATCCTAGGGAGGAGTTTTTGAAAAGTGTGTTTTTGGAAACAAGTTTTTTTTTTTTTTTTTTTTGAAGGAAATCCTAGAGAGGATTTTTTGAAAAGAAAGATTTTGGGAAGAGAGTTTTTAGAAAGATTTTTAGGGAGCGTTTTTAGAAAGTAAATTTTGAGGAGAGAGAGTTTTAGAAAGGAGTTGAAAAAGGGAGTTCTGAAAAATAGATTTTTGGAAAGAGTTTTTGAAAACAACTTTGGAAAGGAGAGTTTTAGGAAAGCGTGTTGGAAAAGAGATTTTTAGGAAGAGATTTTTGAAAAGAGAGCTTTTTGGAAAGTATAAAAACGTCTCACTTTCCTAAAGCGATTCTAACCATAAAAAGGCTAGAACCACTTTAAGAAAATGGTTTTGAAAACAACAAAGGTTGAAAATATGGACCATGTTGGTCACTTTAAATGTAACACTTTCCTAAAGTAACCCTAGCCATGAAAAGGTTAGAATCACCCTAGGATTGTGGTTTTGGAAACAAGTTTTTGAAAAAGAGATTTTGATGCAATTTTGAAAACAAGTTTGAAAACGAATTTTGGAAGATGCAAGATCATGATATGCACAATGCAATTTGGGATCGTGAACATACAAGGCTAAGGTTTCACCACATAATCAAGGGGGCCGGACCCACGTGGTCTCTGGTTAGACTAGAAGAAAGCCCCCGACACGATGACTCTCCAATAGCCCAATCCTACACATGGACCGGGAATCCCCTTGTTTCAAGCATGCAAAGAAAGAGGGGGAAAGAGATGGGGGATTAAAATAGAGAAAACCCAAGTGGGTTAGGAGAGAGAAGAGAGAGGGGGGAAGTACGGAAATTTAAATAGGAAGCCTACCGTATGTCTTGTTTATTTTGCGCGCCTTGCTTGTCTTCAGTCTTCGGTCTTCGTCTTGATCTTCGTCTTCAATCTTCAAGAGTTGTCTTCAAGCTTCAAACTGCATATTACAACTCTTCAAGTCTTTGAAGGAGGGTTGAAGGTTAGTGTAAGAGCGTATGGGGGTGTGTATGAGTGTATAGGAGGCTAGGGTTTGTGTGTGGTGGCTAGGGTTTGGGAAACCTAGGGAAGCTAGGGTTTTGGAGGTGCTTGAGCTCTGTATATCGAAATATATGATTTTTAGGTTAAGTTTGCAGACCCTCTTCACGTTGAATGAGGCTCTGTATTTATAGAGGTTGGACAACACTAGCGCCTGTTACAGTGGTGCCAGGCCAAAGTTTACACTAGCGCCACTAAGAGTGGCGCCAGGCCATTTTTTGGCTTGGCGCTACTACTAGTGGCGCCAGCCATTTAGGAAATGTTTAAGGTCGGCAAGCAACGTATCTTTGACTAGATTTGGGCTCCTGTACTAGTGACTACCATGCAATCTTTAGCCTGGCTTCACTAGGAGTGACTTCGGAAAGTCCGGAAATGATTTGAAGGAGCCGAGAATGACCCGGAAGGCCGGAAAAGAGCAGGCACACTTAAAATAGTGTCCTGGAGGTATTTGACTTGAGAAATGAGGATAAGATGGGTCGGAAAGGTTGACCGGGCCTTTAGGGGCAAAACGGTCAATCGGACCGGGAAGCTGCCGAGACAAACTCGGACTGTCCCGGAAGAAGACTTGGGATCTGAAAACATTATTCAGAATGTTCTCAGAGGTTGCTGGTTTGATACCCAGAGCCGGTGTAGTCGGAAAAGAAGACCGGCCCACTAGGGGTAAAACGATCATTTCATACCGGGTTGGCCGGAACTAACTTGGAATGATCCGGAAGATAACGAAAGGTTGAGAGTACTATAAGAAGCATTCTCGGAAGGTTACCAGTTTGATACCCAGAGCCGGTGTGGTCGAAAAAGGAGACCGGCCCACCAAAGGCAAAACGGTCATTTAGCTTCAAGTGGGCCCTACGGGCCCGAGAAGCGACTGGTGGACTAAATTCAAGTTTAAAAGGCGGGCTTAGAGTCTAAATATGCATGTGATGTGTGAACGTGAGCTTGGTCAGTTCGAAGATTGCCGAGTGGGCAAAAATGGGGTGCTTACATAGTCCAATCGGAAAGATCGCTTCCCGAAGGCTCTAATCACATGGCCCAAAAACGGCTACTTGTAAACACTCACAGAGTGTATTGTAGACACTTCGTAAAAGTGTGTTTTTGTACACGCTTTCTAAGGTGATATCTCACTCTTTTGAACACCTTTGAAGCTTTTCGAGAATTCCCAGTTCTTAAAAAAACACCAGGAGAACATTATGAATGTAACCGATTTCGCTAAATCTTTCATGGATTGCATAATTATTGAGGCAAAGTTTAAATGAAAATTTTCGACAGTAGAGCTGATGCTACATGCATGCAAATTTTGATCAAATCGATCAAAACTTTGCTTGCTTCCTAAGTTGAGTCAATACAGAGTGTGCCACGTGACGCTCAAACAGACGAATAGTATTGGCTCATGTACTACATGCACCAAGTCTCCCCATTTTGCCTATAAATATAGGCCTCCCCCTCTGCATATTTTATAATCGAAAACAACAGCGAAGCCCTGCAGAAATCTCTTCTGAACCTCGAATTCCTATATACATCTGACCCTTTAAGCACTTAGGTTAGATTCTACCTCCTTCTAGCCCATATAGTACAGCTATATAGCTCTCAATGCCATAGAAGATCTCATTCCAGTCCCTTCAAGCCGCTCTAAGACTATTCAAGCTCAAGTCAAATCATCTATGGAAGTTTGAAGGTATTTAAAGGCAAAAGGTTGTATTCACTTTTATATTCTTGTCACCCCCACTCTTCACTTCTCCCTCCTAGCCTACTAAGGCTATTTTCTATTTTAAATCTACATCTTCTACCCCATTTTCTTACATACTTGAAATAAGAGAGCTCCTAGTTCATGCCTGTAAGCACCTCATTTTTGCTTGCTCGGCAATCTCTGGTCCGACCGGACTTATATTCAAAGTGACATAGACATATTCAAGTTCAAATCAATTTTTCATACTTAATTCAATCAATCAATCGCTTCGCAAGCCTACCGGGCCCAATAAAGGCAAAATGACCAAAATGCCCTTATGGCAATGCTTAGTCCTATTCCAATTGGCACGTCCTTCTAGAGACGGTAAGTCCCCGTTTCAATCTCAAATTCAACTTCAATTCTAGTTCCAATTCTAGTCCAAGTTAATCAAACTCAATCTAGCACGCCTTTCGAGAAACTTGATCCCTTAAGCGAAAAGACCATCCAATCCGGAACGATTTTTGAGAAAACTCTTCAAAACGGTAAGTCCCTTCAAAACTGTCGACCTGGACGAGACCCCAAGCCCTCGAGATGATAAAACGTACCACCTTTGACGCCTGCTAGCCTGCCAATAAAGAAATATTCATTATTCAGCACGTCTTTTGAGAAAGTTGATTCCTCAGACGATAAGTCCACCTAGCAATTTTCTGAGATCAGGCAATCTCCGAAATGAATGCAAACTGGTAGAATGGCGAAAACACTCGTAAATATCATAACCTTCAGAGTGGTGGAAACACTTGTAAACAGGTCGACATTGGGAATTGCCAACAAACCCCTTATGTTACGGGACCGAACTTGCCTCTTGGCCATGACACGTTTACCAAAGTACGAGATACCTTTGGAAACCAACTCGTCACAGACTGTTAGAGTGACAAAAACACTTAAAACTCGGGTCAACACTAGTGTCTGCTAGCCCACTCCGGTGAAAAATAACCAAACTGCCCCTTGGGCCATTTCCGACACACTTCTCGTGAAAGTACCTAAGTCCTCAAAATGGTAAGTCCACCCTTCCAAGATCATCACAAAGATGATCCGGCATGTTTAAGTGCCTTCCAGTTGGTTCCGGGCTAATTCCGAGACCATTTGATCAAAATAACCATTTTGCCCCTAGGCATTCGAGTGCCTCCGGGAACCACACCGACTCTGGGTATCAAACTGGTAATCTCTCAAGAATGTTGTTAATAGTATTCCTAACCTTCCATTATCTTTCTGGATCATTCTAAGTCAATTCTGGCAAACTCGGTGCAAAAATGACCGTTTTACCCTTTGTGGGCCGGTTGCCTTTTTCAACCACATCGGCTCTGGGTATCAAACCGGCACTCCCTTGGAGCACTCTGGATAGTATTACCAACTCTCAAGTAAGCTCATGGATTATCCCGAGCCCATTCCGGTGGTTTTTTAGTCTAGTTGACCGTTTTGCTCCTAATAGCCCGGTTGACGATGCTCTATCTAGTAAAAATTCTAACTCAGCTCTAGGCACAATAATAACATTAACAGTCTTCAACCAAAGCAGCGACATCAGTCAGCACCAGATGTCATCATCAATCGTTCTTCCAAATCAAAACACTCAATACTCTTATTCTCATTTAGCAAGGAGTAGTCTTCATCGGCATCAACCAAAGAAATCAAAAGAAAAAGCATGGTCTAAGGACATAGTGAAAACCTTTTGGGGCACTATGGGTAAAAGAGTAGGGTTATGGCAAAATACAAAACTACCGACACAATGAAAATCCAAAAACGGATGTTGACATGCAAAAATGGTAAAACCGGCATCTGGGAAAACCCACAAAGGCACTGGTGGCAAAAATGATTGGACAAAAAAAAATCCCTTAATCAGCAATCTGAGTAACAACAAGATAGTCTTAGCAAAACCTCAACAATGGGTCAAGAGATGCCAAGCTGTGGGAAATCTGCATTGGTAACAAGTTTTTAAACTCGACATGGCAAAGTAATAGGCATGAATATCTTAAGTCATTTATTAAAGATTAGTCTGTTATATCTTGATATTTACTAACAAAATACCTAGATAAGTACAAGTTTAAGAGGCATCTCCCTGAGCTTTCTCAGGTCCCAAGGTGTCTTCGAACACAATACTCTAATGCCACAGCCAAGGAAGTCTGGTAACCATCTATCCAGATCATAATCAACTAGAATAGGTCAAAAATCCAAAACCTCCAACACAGCTTAACCCACAAGAAGCAAACCACATCATCTAGCCAACATCAAAGTAACTTTCTGACTCCGTAAGGTGTGTCCCCGTGACTATATAGCTCAGTGATCCCAACGTCTCAATCTTTTAATCTCCAACACACTACCAGATCTTCTGCAAATCGACCTAGGGCAATCGATTTCAACTTAACTAACAAGTCAACACACCTCCTAGATAAGAGCCTAAACTATCTGCAGCCCTCCTGGATAAGAGATTAAATTATCTATGTTCTAGACTGCTCCCCTTAGCCAATAGAGCCAGCCTTTACAGCATGAGCCACGATCTTGCCCTCTATAGCCGACAAAAAACAGAGAATAGGGCAACTCCGCACCCTGCACCTCCCTTCCAAACTAGTTGATCCATTCAAAATAAATCAACCAAAGATGTTCAACCTTCCAAATACTTCAAACTTTTCAAAAGAGACCTCACCCCCTCCAAAAACAAACTCAAGATGTTCAACTCCAAAGAAGCACAACCCCTCAGAAGATATGTCAATAAGAATTTTGCTACGCCGAGCGAAAGTCGAGCTTAACAACCAAGCATCAAGCATCCCAGTCTTCGAATATCTCAATCCAAGAGGCCACAAATGTTTCCTCCTCCAATAAGCATGATGAAACCTCTCGTGATTCCCCAATCTCAAGTCATCTCCTAAGCCTCTCAACAAAGTAAAAGTATTATTCTTACTAAATCAAATCAAATCAAAATCTTTCAAAAGCGAAAGCTTTTGTTTTCTTTCAAATCTCAAAATTAAAAAAAAAAAAAAAAGTTTTCAAAACCTTCTATCTATCATAAATTTTCATTCCAAATTCAAAATTCATTTCAAAAAGGAGCTCTGGCTTTCTTTCAAATTAAAAAGCATTTTCAAGTTCAAACGTTTTCATATCCTCTCTACGAAAAAGTTAGTTTCAAAATCAAATTTCAAAATTTTATTCAAAGTCAATTTTCAAAGGTTTTCTAAACTTTTCCTTTAAAAGTTTTATCAATTTCAAGGGTTTTCTAAACTTTTTGCTTCAAAATGTCTTATCCAAAATCAAGTTCCAAAGTTTTCTAAACTTCAAAAGTTCTATTCAAAATCCAATTCAAAAGTTTTCTAAACTTTTTCCTTCAAAAGTTTTATTCAATTTCCAAAGTTTTCTAAACTTCAAAAGGTCTATTCAAAATTGAAATCAAAAGTTTTATCCATTTCAAGGTTTTCTAAAACTTTCCTTTAAAAGTTTTTATCATCAATTTCAAAGGTTTTATAAACTTTTTTTTCTCAAAAATTCTATCCAAAATCAATTCTCCAAGGGTTCCTAAACTTTTTCTTCAAAAGTTTTTGTGAACTTTTAGGTTTCTTAAACTTTTTCCTCAAAAAGTTTTATTCAAAAATCCATTTCAAGATTTCCTAAACTTCTCCATAAAAAAATTAATTCCAAATCCTATCTGAGTTTCTTAGGTTCTTCTCTGCCAAAAATGCCCCACGCTCAAAGGTTTTATCTTTTTTTCCTTCAAAAAGATTTTATTTCAAAAAATTTTCAATTCTTTCCTTATTTCAAAAAATCCTATCCAAGTTGCTCGGGGTCTTTTTGGCCAAAAAATGTCCCCACTCTCAAAGGTTTTATCTCTTTTTCCCTCAAAAAGATTTTATTTAAAAAATTTCTAACTTTTTCTTCATTTCAAAAAATTTCGGCTGAGTTTCTCAAGGTCTTCTCCACCAAAAAGGCACCACTCTCAAATGTTTTATCTTTTTTTTTTCCTTCAAAAAGATTTTATTTCAAAAAATTTTAACTCTTTCTTCATTTCAAAAAATTTTGGCCGAGTTTATCATGATCTTCTTTGCCAAAAAGGCCCCAATCTCAAAGGTTTTATCTTTTTCCTTAAAAAAGATTCTATTTCAAAAATTTCTAAATCCTTCTTCATTTCAAAAAAATCTTGGCCGAGTTTCTTGGGATCTTCTCTGCTAAAAAGGCCCTATTCTTAAGAGTTTTATCTTTTTCCTTAAAAAAGATTTTATTTCAAAAAATACCTTCTAAGTTTTCTTAACTTTTTCCTTCAAAAAATTTGATTTCAAAAATACCTTTCTAGATTTTCTAACTTTTTCCTTTGAAAAAGTTTCATTTCAAAATCATTTTCCCAATTTTCTAAAACTTTTTCCTTCAAAAAGTTTAATCTTAAAAGCATTTCTCAGGTTTTCCGAGCATTATCCTTCAAAAGCTCCTTTAAAAAAAAAAAAAAAATGTTCCAAAGGTTTTCAAACTTCTTTCCTAAAAAAGTTTCATTCTCAAAAACATTTTATAAGTTTCTTGAGCTTTTTCTTTCAAATGCTCCGTTTTAAAATTTTTCAGATTTTCAAGCTTTCACCTCAAAAAGCCTCTGTTTAAGAAATTTCCATTTTTTTAAGCTTTAACCTCAAAACTTCTATTTTTAAAATTCTAGGTCTTCGAAATTTTTCCTCAAAAGTTTTATTCCAAGTTTCAAAAGTTTCCAAACCCTTCTAATTCAAATCCAACTCAATCCATTTTAGAAAGAGATTTCAACATCATTTCAAACAATTAACTTTAATTTCAAAATCAAGTCTTCAAAATTCCTGATTTCAAAAACCAAACAATCCAGTTTTCAAACTAAAATTTCCCTGCTAACTTCAATCCCTCTGATCGCCGCGCGGTCAACATGAGACTCCTACTTTATCATTTTTTGCCTTCAAAAAGCAACGACAAAAAAAGAGGGACAACTGTAAGCACCCCTTTTTTGTCTGCTCGACAATCTCTGACTCAACCAGACTCACATTCAAATCGACACAAACACATTCAAGTTCAGACAGGCTTTCCAGACTCAATCTAGTCAATTAACCGCTTTGCGGGCTTGCCAGGCCTAATAAAAGCAAAATGACTAAAATGCCTTTAGGTCATCACTCGATCCAATTCCAGTTGGCACATCTTCTTAATGACGGTAAGTCCCTATTTCAACCAAAATTTCAATTCCAATTCTAGTCCAAGTCAATCAAACTCAATTCAGCCTATCTTTTCGAGAAAGTTGATCATTTAAACAATAAATCCATCCGGCACGGCACGTTTCCCGAGAAAGCACAAAATTGCTCGAAACGATAAGTCCATTTACACCCATCGACTGGGATAAAACCTAAGTCCCCGAGATAGTAGGGCAGTTCACTTCTGGCCTCTGCTAGCCCGTCAAGGTAAAATGTCCACTATTCGGCAAGTCAATCAGGAAAGTACCTAAGGCCTCAAGACGATAAGACCGTTCAGCAGCATCCTGAGATCAGGCAGTCTCCGGAATGAATGCGCACCGTCAAAGTGACAACAACACTCACAAGCATCATAACCATCAAAGTAATGGAAACACTCGTAAACAGGTCGACATTGGGAAATGCCAATAAACCCCCTATGTCACAAACCGAGTATGCATCTTGGTCGTGGCACGTTTACCAAAGGACAACATACCTTTGGGAACCAACTCGTCACACACCATCAAAATGATGGAAACACTCAAAACTCGAGCAAACACTAGTGCTTGCTAGCCCACTCTAGTAAAACATGACCATACTGTCCCTTGAGCCTCACTGGCATGCTTCTCGAGAAAATACATAAGTCCTCAGAGTGGTAAGTCTACCCTTCCAAGACTGTCCCAATGGTAATCCAGCATGATCAAGTGGTTCTAGTCAATTTCATATCAATTTTAAGACCATCCGATGAAAAGAACCATTTTGCCCTTCACCATCCGATTGCCTCCAGGAACCATACCGGTTCTAGATATCAAACTGATTATCTTGTAGGCACACTTCTAATAGTTCTAGTACCTTTCCAGACCATTTTGAGTCCATTTCGACAAGTCGATACGAAATGACCATTTTACCCCTAGTGGGTTGGTCGCCTCTTCCAACCATACCGGCTCTAGGTATCAAACCAACAATCCATCGAAGTACTCTTAATATTATGTCCAACCATCGAATCCTAGCTTGGTCGACTCCGAACCAGTTTCGGTGCTTCACTGTTCAAATGACCGTTTTGCCCCTAGTGAGCTATTCACCTTTTTTTACTACACCGGCTCTTATTGTCAATCTAGCTATCTTCTAGGCACTCTTTTAGGGATTCCTGTTCATCCCCGGCCTTCTAGTTCATTCCAGGACTTTTCAGAGTCACTCTTAGTAGAACCATGCCAAAAATTGCATGGTAGTCACTAGAACAAATGCCCAAATAGAGGCCTTGCATCCCAAGGGTCAAAAGATCTGTTTCTTTCCACCTCAAAAGTTTTCCAAATGGACTAGCACCATTATGAGTGGCAACAAGCTTAAAAACAAACGGGCGCCACTACAACAGACGACAGTTCCTATTCCAATTGCCTATAAATACAAACCTCCCCCTGGGTAAAAAGAATCCATAAACTCAGTCCAAAAAAACTGCCTCACTGAAAACAGGCCTCGAAACCCTAGTTTTCTCATGTCTTCTTCAAACCCTAGCCTCTCTACACTCCATACACACAAATCCTAGGTTTTATACACCCCATATACTTAAATACAAGTCTCCAAGCATCTATTGAAGATCAAGTATTGCATATCCAAGGCTCTTAAGGGGGAGCAAACAAAGCAAGTATAGCAATCAAAGCAAAAAGAAGGCAAGGTAGGTTTTCGATTTGGTTTATGCAATCCCCCCTCTCTCTTATCTCACTATACCCACTTGGGTTCTCTTCTATTTTAATCCCCATCTTCTACCACCTCTTCTTACATGCTTGAAACAAGGGACCTCCTAGTTCATGCCTAGGAAGGTCTTAGAGAGAATCACCATGTCGGAGATTTTCTTTAAGTTCCCCCTAAGATGGTGTGGGTCCGGCCCCCTTGATTATGTGGTAAAGCCTAACCTTGTATATTCACGACCCTATTGCATTGTGATTGTCATGTTCATGCATTGCATTCAATATTACATTCAAAATTGTTTTCAAACTTGCATCAAAGTTCTCTATCAAAACTTGCATTCAAAAGCTTCTTCTTTCAAACTTGTTTTCAAAACCATAATCCTAAGATGATTCTAGACATTCTATGGTTAGGGTCATTTTAGGAAAGTGATATATTTAAAGTGACAATTAAAGTCCCAAAGTTTGGGTTCAAACTCTATATTATTTTTCAATAAATTATAATTCTATAATGATTCTAGCCATTCCATGGTTAAGGTTGCTTTAAGAAAGTGTTACATTCAATGGGATCATCAAGGTCCAAATCTTGTTTTCAAACCTTAATTGTTTTCAAAATCACAACCTTAGAATGGTCATAATCCTTTCATAGTTAGAATCATTTTAGGAAAGTGAGATATTGAAGAGACTTGCAAAATTCTATATACAAACCTTTCCAAAATAGTTTTTGTAAATCTACTTCCTAAAAAGCTCTCTTCAAATATCTACTTTTCAAAAAACTCCTTGTCTTGAAGTCGAAGTCAAAACTCTAGAATCCATATTTAGGAAATCCTAGTGTTCTCACATAAAATTTTGTTTTTCTATTAACTTCAAATCATAGGTTTCTTAATTTCAAAGTCACATCAAATGATGGATGTCCAAAACTAAAGCCTTCTAATTTTGAGTCAAATCAAATCTTGTCCAGATAGAAAACCAAATCAAATCTTTCAATTTTGGAAACAAAATCAAATTTTTTATTTTTAGAAATAAAATCCAATCTTTCGTTTTGTGAAATAGAAATCAAATCTTTCATAATTTTAATATTTCTAAATTCCAAAACTTCGTTTTTCAAATTTTTCCAAAAACAAAACTTTTATTTTTCAATTGAAATCCAATCTTTTCAAATGTTTTGCATAGACCCTAGGTCTTAAGATTGATGATTACACCCTAAAAGTGTAATCATAGGCTCTTAATCCGTACTTTGTTAGATTTATATTAGTGTTAATTTCCTTATTTTAGTTAGATATTTGTTTGATTATGTTTTGTGTGTGCTTTGTAGGTTATATAAGCTAATAAAGGCAAAAAGAAAGCAAGAATAATCAAAGCGAGTTCAAGGCGAATAATTTGTTCATGAAAATTCAGACCCGTCTTGGTATTTGGGCCATATCTTTTTACTCCGATGTCCGATTGAGCTGATTTTTGTGCCATTGGAAAGAAGACTTCAAGAGCTACAATTTGTCCTCTAATGTGCATCGGCTGAATCGGCCTCTAAAGTGGTCAAAATCAAGCTTCAAGGTGGAGGGATGAATAGTAACCGATCGATTGGCTTGGCAAACTTCAGAGAGGGTGATTTACCGATCGATCGGCCGATCGATCGGTGAACAGTAACCCGATCGATCGGTGAACAGTACCCGTGAACAGTAAAAACAGTTTTTTTTCCGATCGAACGCTCCAATTGCCGTTCGATCGGCCGATCGATCGGTGAACAGTGCCGATCGATCGGTCGATATAGATCTGGAGCTTAAAAGCTTTGTTGTCCGAAAAAATGGAGGAGAGGAAGATTTTTTGGGTTTGTAGCAGCCAAAGAGGTGGTGTGAAAAGCTCCTCCAATGTTGGTTTTTATGTTTTTGTGTATTTTAGCTTAGATTTATGTTTGTGATGTTAATGTAGGAGTAGAAATTGTAACTTTATTACATTGTAATTTATTTTCCTTCACTTTCTTGCCATTTTCTCTCACTTTCTTAGCAACCAAACACTAGTTTTACTTAGTTTAATGTTAGATTTA
This sequence comes from Euryodendron excelsum, assembly GCA_033060915.1. Taxonomy (NCBI): domain Eukaryota; kingdom Viridiplantae; phylum Streptophyta; class Magnoliopsida; order Ericales; family Pentaphylacaceae; genus Euryodendron; species Euryodendron excelsum. The sequence goes on from CM065397.1 coordinate 22,395,799, forward strand.
CCTTCATTTATGCTCTTTATTATGGATTTTGGTAGCTAAACATCTCTTGGGTGTGATTGTGAAAATCCACCAAGGATCTTCAAGTATTTTAATGGGGATTTATGAACTTCAAAGTTTTATTCCTAGATTTCAATTGTTCTATTCGGTTGAGTGTTGGATTTATTTGAAAACTTAGATTCATAACTCATTTGGTAATATTTATGCACAATTCAACAATTGGTATAAATCTTGCACATTTCTAGGTTTGTTTCTATGGTTCTATTAATTATCACAATTTATACACTCAACTAAATATGAACTTAAGGTTTTATGGTCAAAATATTCCGAATCAAAAATTCACGGTGTGATTCTTGATTTGAGTTATAAAAATCCTCTATTGAAATTCTTGTTGTGAATTGGTGGATTGAATCAATCATATCCAAGCTTTCCATTTTAATTGCTTTACATTTAAATCAATTGCCTAGTTAATTGCTTTAATTTTCATTGCACTAGTGTAGTAAATCAAAACCCCATCAAAAACCTAAAGATTTTCGGTCATTTTATTTTTCCTTTTATTTTAGATCCAATTCCTCACATAATTGCAATTCGATCCTAGGCTAGATTAGTGTGAGTTGAGTGCTAGAGCCTATATTTGGCTAGGTCCCTTGGGAGATAACGATACCGGATTACCGGTTTATACTTCATCGCGACCCCCGTACTCTTGCGGGGTACTAACTCCATTTTGTAGTTTTCAGAGCGAGTCAATTGACTAAATCCCAAGTTACCTCAATCCTAGGTCAAACATTTTCAAACTCAACTTTCTAAATTTAACTTTTCAAATCTTTTCAAATTTCAACTTTCCTAATTTCAAACTTTTAAATTTTATTTTCAAATTTCAAATCTTTCTAAGTTCAAACTTTTCTATATTCAAACTTTTTCATAAATCAAATCTTTCTAAATCAAGTCTTTCCTAAAATGGAAACTTTTCTAATTTAACGCATTCCAACATTCAATCTTTCCAAACTCTAACTTTCCAAATCCTTTCAAAATCAAATATTTCAAATCAAATCTTTTTCAAACTTTTAAAGTTAAAACTTTCCTAATTTGAAACTTTCATAAAATCAAAACTTTTTTAAATCAAACCTTCTATTTCAAGTACATGTTTCAACCCTAAGTTGCATAAACCCTAGGAGGCCAAAATCCTAGTTCAACCCTAACTCTAAGTTGGAAACTTCAACTCTTTTCTGAATCAAGATGGTTTTCAAACTACAACTCAAGTCAGGATGATTTCAAAGTTCATTCGAACTTGCCAAAATAACTCCAAATTCTACTTCAAAGTTTGATTTCAAATCAAAGTTCAATTTTCAATCTTCAAATCAAATTTCAAATCCAAACTTTTTCAATTCAAGCTTTCTAAAGACCTAAATTGTCTATTTTCAATCGTACCTCGGGTTCGAACTACGACTGACCTGATTCCCAACAAATAGATACGTAGGCAACTCTCATGGGTGCAGTCACAACCTTTTTCAAGTTTCTAATGCCACAACCTTTTTCAAGTTTCTAATTCTACAACCTTTTTGAAAATTCTAATTTCCTTTTTCAAAATCTCTTTTCATGATCAAATCCTTTTCTTACACTTACATACCATGCATCATGTCAAACGTTTTTCCAAAATTCTTTTCAAAGTGAATAGTATTAAACATTTGTTAATCGAAAATTCCAAATGAGTGGACCTAGAGTAGAATGACATGTAGGTACCATAAGGGCGAGATATGGTGATAGCTTAGTACATATTTCCTATACGTAACCAACTCCCGAATCATAGATCATTGTTTTTGGAGGACCAAAATCAGATTCATTTTTCAAAAAAGGCTTAAACATTTTTCAAAGGCTGCCAAACAACCTGTTTTTCAAAATTCTCTCTTGAGGAAGTTTTCAAAACCTTTTTCAAAAACCCTAAGTTTTAATCTTCATATTGCATCTAATTTTATGTGACCTAACTCACCTTAATCAAGTTAGGTGGCGACTTCAAATCTTTTCTAAAATCTCTTATTCAAATCAATTTCCAATTCAAACCTAGTCACACTCGTCCTTGTAGAAGGATGAGTTCTAACAACAGAGTACCATATATTTTTTCCACCATTCTCGAGTGCGAAAAAATTGGGGCACGACACGTACCACTCTGAAATCCCCTTTGATAAACTCCTCTTAAACAGAAATATCGTAAATCCACTTTCCTACTTTCAATTTAGATCTTCCTTGAATCCAACCAACAGACTCTGTTTCCACTAAAATTCTACCGAACTCTAGCACCTCTCTCCATGAAGTTCCATTATCAACACAAACAACTGTGCCAAAAAGGGCTCCAATCTCCTTGAATAGTTCTTCATTCCACACATGCAATGGCACACACACACCACCCCCCCCCCCCTCCCAAAAAAAAAAAAAAATCTTTACCCAACGTTTCCTCACTAAGTTAAATTCCCTAAATGACCAATTATAAACGATAGAGGACCATTGATCTAGCCATCCTCTCGCACTTTCCATCATGGCCACTTTGTCTCCTTCGTCTTTAAAAAGAAGTAGAACCTGCCATCCTCCTAGCGGCTTAACTCTGATACATTCAACTCCATCCCTTATCATAGTATCTTCAATTAAGTTGATTATATTATAATTCTTCACTATCGCAACTGCACAACTCGCTCAGCCATTCCTTGTCCAGCTTTTTCGCTTCAGTTTCTCTAACCTTCTGTACCTCCCGTTCTTTTCTATATGTACCCCGACCTTTTCCTTGTTCTTCCTGCTTAATGATCGTATTCCCAAGCTCATGACCTCCCCGTACCACCTCCTTGTACGATCTGATGTCTCTAGATGCTTTTCTATCTATCCGATATCTCCTTGTCGTCATACTTCTCTTCGTATGCTTCCCACCTACTAAACCATCAAAGCCATAGTTTTGTATTTTGACAAATATATTTCATGATATTTAGTTAACAAAAGTCAAGACGAGTAAATGAAAATGATGTTTTAGATTATTATCAAATCAAAATATAGGAGTTGAGGTGGAAAAAAAATCAAAACTACATCAAGAGATTTTGAAAAATGTCCAAAAACCCATTGATGAACAAAACATTCCAATATAGATAATATATATATACATATATATACTTAATAATATAATAGGATATAATGGCTATGATGTCAAATATTTCAAAACATAACAAGAAAACATGTATATACGATTTATATGAATTATTGTTTCTGTTTTCCTTCTTCTCCATTGCTCAAACAAGTGGTACAGTACCCAAGTCGCGCCTGGTTTTGTTATCCCTTGTCTTATACCCTCGCAATGGGTTGGTATTGGGATGTGCCTTTAAGTCGTTGACAACTGTGCTTGTTTGATCAATGGATGGTAGCTTGGAAACACTAATGGTATTTCATATCTTTCGTATATTTATATTTTACACCACGAATTACATACTTTCTTTGAAATGTTAAATCCTTTCCATAGGTCCTCTTCTTTTAGGAAGATGGTTAAAGTTGCTGAATTAAATGAATACCCAGATCAACTGGAGGATCTCAATAAATGGGTTATACCCTCTGTCCAACCTTCTTCTATCTATAAGATAGGAACTTTTGACCTTAAAGGTGTCAAAACTATTAAGACAGTTGAACAAACAATAAGTCTGCAATCTGATGAACAGACAATCCAACTACTGGATTCTGCAGATATTATACGATATCAGCATAAATATAATTTCTTACATATAGGACTCATACAAGTTGCTTTTAAACCTCTTACCTTAAGTGGTTTACCAGCTAGTTTTCTCACTGTCCTTAGAGATGCTAGATGTCTTGATTGGAAGTCTTCCCTTATGGGAATTATGCAATCTAGTGTAGCTCATGGACTAGTTTATTTTAATGTTTACCCTAATCTACAATTATCTCTCACAAATGCTAATATTTTAGATGCTGTAAGTCTGAATCCTAAACTCCATGGTTATAACTTTAAACCAGGATCTGAACCCCTCTGTCTCAGTTATAGAATTTACTTTAAGGCTCTTCATACTCTTGCTCCTAATTGTAAACGGTTTAATCCTTCTGGAAGTACTGTAATAATTGAATCTAATCTTCTTAGCTCTAATATAGCTACAAATCGGCAAATTACTTGGGATGAAGTTCAATTCCCAGAAACTTGGCAGCTCCAACAAGCTGTTCCACCAGCTCCCTTGATCCAAGAAGAAGTGGATCAAATTATACAAACCCCTGAAGGTGATATAGAGGTAAGATTTACTTCCGGAACTTCCCAAGGATCGAGATCCAGATCTCTTTCCAGATCTTCTTCTATGAGATCACTACCTCCCTATAAAATTTCTCTTCCAGAAACTTCTAGGGCTTCTACCTCTAGACTCTCTGAAACTATTGAATCTGTTCGAATTTTTGATCAACAAATTCCTCATGGAATTCCCAAACCTCCAGTAGATATACCTACTGCTTCTGAAATGGATTTTCGTATTTAATGGATTTAAGTCCAGGTAGTCCAATTAGAGCAATCCTTAATAAGGAATTGTTTCAACCATATTATAAAACTTTTTGTGATTGGTATTTTTCTAGCTTCAGTCCTACTGAATTAGAAAATTATAAAAACAAGTATTTTGAACATTTGGGTCATACCCAACAATTAGAACATTTCGTACCATGGTTTCTTCATTTATATGTGGATAATTTCTCTATTCATGTACTTGAAGAAAAAACATGGATGACAGATTCTGGATCTGTTATTCATTCTGTTTTCCCTTCCACAGAACCGCTAAAAATAACTAGTTCTTCAACCTCACAGGTTCTCGAAGCTAATGCTTATGTCAAACCATCTTTGGTTGAAATAGTGTTTATCACTATGAAAGATTTAAATCAAGCTTTTAAACAAAGTAATTATACAAATTTATATTTACAAACAATTGGTCAACAATTATTGCATCTAGATCATAAGCTAGATCAATTACACAATAAACTTTCACAAATGAAACTTCAAGAAGTTAAACATTCTAAGGATGCCCAAGCAACTATACAACCTCCTTAAGATATAAAGGGATTTAAACTAGAATCTAGTGATGAATTTGTTTCTGTTCTAGAAAAGAAATTAAATTCTTTCCAAATTTCTACTCTCTCTGTTAAATCAGAATCTATTTCTGACGAACAAGATAATTCTGATAAAGATGAAATTAATAAAATTGTGGCTGAACCTAGGCGTTTAGAACATTTTTATTATAAACGACCTACCCCATAAGATGTGTTATTTAAAGAAAATGATAATTTTATTCAAAATAATTACCAAGGAAATTTCATTTATGAATGGAATCTTGATGGTCTGGCTGATAAACAGATATTTGACATGTGTCATCGTATCTGTATGTATAGTACTATCTGTAAACAACGTGGTAATACTGATAGAGCCATAGCTCAAATGATAATTAGTGGATTTACTAGCACCATCAAAGGTTGGTGGGATAATTATCTAACTCCAACTGCTAGATCTGAAATTTTGGATGCCATTAAACAGGAACCTACTCCTACCCCTAATGATCCTCACCATGTTACTATTACTGAACAGTCAGTTTATACACTGATTTTGGCTATCTGTGAGCATTTTACTGGAAGATATTCTAGTAATAATGAAAATATTAGGACACTCCTTCAAAATCTTAGATGTCCTACTCTTACTCATTTTCGGTGGTATAAGGATGTATTCCTTAGTCGTGTTATGCAACTCCCTGATGCTAATAGTGATCATTGGAAGTCTAAATTTCTTGATGGTCTTCCCTTTCTGTTTGCTGAAAGAGTTAGGAAAGCCCTTATAGATCGTAATGATGGGATTTCTATTCCTTATTCTAATCATTCTTTTGGAAGTCTTATAGACACGTGTATACAAGAAGGATTAGCTTTGTGTAATCATATCAAGCTTAAAAGCCAGCTTAAAAAGCAAAGGCTTACTGAAAAATCTCAACTTGGAGATTTTTGTGATAATTTTGGTATGGATATGCCAAAACCACCTCCAGATCGTTCTACACGATCTAATGGAAAAAAGAAATGTAAATCTAGAAATAGGAAACGAAAATATACTCAGGATGCCTCTACGAGTCAACCCTCTAAAAAGTATATTAAAAAATCTTCTCATAAAAAGAAAACTTCTACTTCTAAAAAAGAAATTAAATGCTGAAAATGTGGTAAATTTGGTCACTATGCCAATAAATGTTTAACAAAAAAGAAGTTAAATGAACTTCAAATTGATGAACAGCTAAAAGATACTTTAGCTAAAGTCTTTTTAAATAGTGAAAGCGAACTCGAAGAGGACTTTACATCTGAAGCCTCTGAGTCCCCTGAGTTAGATCAGGTACAAGAAGATGATATTTCATCTTCTAGTGATATTGACCCTACTCTACAGGAATCTTGTTCAGGTAATTGTAATTATTACAAAGCCATAGTAGATATGCATGGTTTAAGCATTAATATGCTTACTCAGGATCAGGAAATAATTATCAAAATCTTAGATCAAATTCCTGACACATCTATGAAAGCTCAGATGATTGAAAATTATCTGAAACAGGTTAAGCAACAGGATAATATTCCAAAAATTTCTCATGCTTATAGTATGACTGAAGTCATGAAACGACTTCAGCATCAACAGGACAAACCTGTTACTTTACAAGATTTAAAAACTGAGATCAATTAGTTCAAATCTGAGATTAAATCTCTAAAAACTGATAATTTAAGTTTAACTTCTCGGGTTACGAATTTAGAACTAGGACGACAGCTTACTAGTTCTTCGGAATCATCTCCATCTTCTCTTCCCCAATATTTAGCTATGCTTGATCAAGTTACTTCACAAAAGTGGTACATTAAAATCACTTTATTCGTTCATAATGAATTATTGATTGAAAATCTTACTGCTTTAGTTGACAACGGTGCAAATCTAAACTGTGTTCAAGAAGGATTAATTCCAACCCAATATTTTGAAAAAACAAAACACTCTTTGACTTCTGCTAGTGGTAATAAGTTAGAAATACAATATAAAATTACGGATACTCATATCTGTAATCAAGATATTTGTATTCCATCTACTTTTCTACTTGTTAAAAATTTACAACACCATGTTATACTTGGTACTCCTTTCTTACATAGTATTATGCCTATTGAAAAAATTGATTCAACAGGTATTTATACTAGAATAAATAATCAACAACTAGTTTTTCAGTTTATAACTGATCCTCAAACTAGATATTTGAATGAAGTTAAAAATATCTTGTTAACTAAAGAAAATCAAATTAATTTTCTTAAACAAGAAATTTCGATATGGACTATTTCTAAATCTTTAGTTAAATCTAAAGTTCAAGAAAAAATCAAATTAATTGAAAACCAATTTCTAAGTGAAATCTATAATGATCATCCTAATGCTTTTTGGGATAGAAAACGACATATTGTTTCTCTTCCATATGAAAATGATTTTTCTGATCGACAAATACCGACAAGGGTTAGACCTTGTCAAATGAATCAAGAATATCTTGATTTATGTAAAGCAGAAATAGCTTCTTTACTGGAGAAAAAACTCATAAGGAAATCCTATTCTCCTTGGAGTTGTACTAGATTTTATGTTAATAAAAATGCTGAAATTGAGAGGGGTGTTCCTCGATTAGTTATTAATTATAAACCTCTCAATAAAGTGTTAAAATGGATTAGGTACTATACCTAATAAAAAGGATTTACTTGATCGCCTTCATAAGGCTTTAATATTTTCAAAATTTGATTTAAAATCTGGATACTGGCAAATTCAAGTTAATGAATTTGATAGATATAAAATTGCTTTTACTGTTCCAATAGGGCATTATGAATGGAATGTTATGCCTTTTGGTTTAAAAATGCTCATTCTGAATTTCAGAATATTATGAATGATATTTTCATCCCTTATACTGATTTTATTTTGGTATATATAGATGATATTTTGATATTTTCTCAAAATCTAGATCAACATTTTAAACATCTAGATATTTTTAGAAAAATTATATTAAAAAATGGACTAGTTATATCTGCTCCTAAAATGAAACTCTTTCAAACTACTGTTAGATTTTTGGGTCATAATATCCATCAAGGACAAATTGTCCCTATCACAAGAAGTATTGAGTTTGCTTCTAAATTTCATGATGAAATATTAGATAAAACTCAATTGCAACGATTTTTAGGCAGTCTTAATTATATTAATCCCTATTATAAAAATCTTGCCAAAGATTCTGCTATTTTATATGACAGATTAAAAAAACGCTCCTTCTCCATGGACGCCAAATCATACTTTGGCAGTTCAAACAATTAAAGCTAAGGTAAAAAATCTTCCATGTTTAACTCTTGCTAACCCTGCATGGTTTAAAATTGTGCAAACTGATGCGAGTAATCTGGGTTATGGTGGTATTCTTACCCAAGTCATACCTGATACTAAAAAACAAATTTTAATCAGATATGCTTCAGGAAAATGGAATCCTGCTCAATCTAAATATGCTACTATAAAGAAAGAACTTCTTTCTATTGTCAAATGTATCTCTAAATTTCAAGATGATTTACTAAATCAAAAGTTTCTGTTAAAAATAGATTGTCAAGCTGCAAAATATATTTTTAGTAATGACGTTAAACATGATGCAGCTAAGCATATAATTACTAGATGGCAAGCACAGCTATCTGTGTTTGACTTTGATATTATGTATATCAAAGGGAAGGATAATTCTCTTCCTGATTTTCTCACTCGTGAATTTTTACAGGCATGAATCCTTATGATCGAGGCAAAGGAAGGGGATCTAACCCTAACCGAAGACGTGGCAGGGGAAATAACCCCTCAAAAGGTCGTGGTTCTAACCAGGCCTCCTCATCTGGCATGAAACCAGAAAAAGAAAAAGTCACAATCATATCTGTGAATGATCCTATCTATGCCAAATTGCAACAATTGATTGCACAAGAAGGCCAATCTAGTGGCTCTCAACAAGGTATCTCTAACCTGAAAGCATCATATGCTCAGATGGTGGAAACACCACCCCATTCTCTAACTCCTATTCAGTTTCCTTATACAGATCATATTTTGTATTTGGAACCTATTGATAAACAATGGGAAAATACAAATATTTCAAAACATAACAAGAAAATAATAGAGAATATCATATTAATAAAAATATTCAAAGTACGGCCATTGTAAAAAATAGTGATCAATATTTTGAATTTTGGCAATAATCCGCGGGTGACATGACCATTGACTTGGATATTAAAAACCTTGATCTAAAAGATGATCATGTGCCTAATATTGATGTCATTTTCTATCTACTAGCTTTGGATATTGGGATACATAAAATAAATCATAAAAATTAAGAAATCTATACCAAGATACTTTGGACATGGTTTGAATACCAAATTAAAAAAAGTTAAAACTATTGTTCTCATGGTCGTGTTCTTGCTCTCGTGCTTTTGTTTGAGCTGAGGTAAGTACCATTTGATTGCCCGTTATTTAGGAGCTTTTACCTTCATCATGTGTGTACAGTTTTTCTCCAGACCTTAGTGTACAAAATTCTGTAAACTGTCATTTTGTGCCATGCATACAAATGTAAATCCAACTCTATAATCATTAATAACTCCTTTCAATTATCGCAATTCTCAACTGTAACGAAAGTTTAAGTTCACAATGAACAAAGAACTTGTGGACCTCAGGACGGAATCACTTTTGGATTATGAGATGCCATCGTTCTCCTATTTTGACAAAATTTCATTTAAGTCTTATTTATTTTGAGTATTTATGATAAGAGAATATATATTGGTCTCTCAAAATTTTAAAATTTCTTTTTTTGACTTTCCAAACTTCAAGGACTTTTACCCATCTTAGCTTTAACAAAATTTAAAAAAATTTATCTTCATCTTCTAAAAACTCAAAAAATTTTACATTAGTCCCAACAAAATCTGAAAATTTCACATTCACCTTCTAAAATTTAAAATTTTTTATTTTTGCTCTTCAAAAGAGTTAACAAAAAAAAAAAATTACCTCTATCTTCTGTCACCCCATCAACAAAATTTTAACCCTGCTTAGGATATTCCTGGCCCTTCGACTTTTTTAACTCACACAATACGGAGGCCTACTATCTGAAGGGAATGCAGGATAGAAGTCGCGAGAAGTCCAATCCTCAGCATTTGTCACCTTTTCGATTAACGCGTTTGATTTCACCAATACCTTAAAAAATTGACTTTTCCAAGTAGAACATTCACATTTAACAAAAAGAGCAACCCATTATAGGCTACTGTTTTCCATATATGTATATATATAGAGTCTGTCCCTTTCGTCGAAGTCCACATCTGAGACAGGAGAATTTAGACTCCTATATGGGTGTTGTTGGTGAGGACCCTTAGTAGTTTGATGGAAGAGTCCTCAATGTTGGCTAGCTGCTGATCAGCAGAATTCCGTCAACGTTGAATATTTTAAACTGCTTTGAAGGATTAACATCCATTTCTAAAGAGCACAGCGGATTTAAGAGTAAAAATCATTCAATGAGTTGATTCTTCCAAAGAAATCATTGACATAACGCCCAAGTGCTTCGACCAAGACCTCTCTCTCTCTCTCTCTCTCTCTCTCTCTCTCTCTCTCTCTCTCTCTCTCTCTCTCTCTCTCTCTCTCTCTCTCTCTCCATGTGTGCATGCAAGTAATACGACTTTAAACTTCGATATTTTAGTGATACATGCCGGACATTCATAATTAAAGGAGTTTCTTTTGTTTTGTTTTTTTGTTTTTACTTTTTCTGTCTCTGTACATAACATGAACAGTGGATGGCGGCAAAAAAAATTATATTATACTTTGCTGAGTAAATTAGATTAATTTTTCTCATAATTTTTGAAATAACACTAACTTTTTTAGAGATATTTTTTTTTTACTTTTTCTGTCTCCGTACATAACATGAACAGTGAATGGCGGCTAAAAAAGTTATATTATACTTTGATGTTAATTAGACTAACTTTTCTCGTAATTTTTGAAATGACACTAACCTCTTCAGAATACCAATTAACTGCTGTTAACAGTCACACAACAATTACCGTTTTATCCTTATGGAAAATCAGTTTTTTTACAACATTAGTATTCATTATTTTTGTAACCAAACATACCCTAACTCCATACATACCAAACCAAATACATCCCAGTAACCAAACATCCAACCACCATCCATTAGCCTAGCACACCCACCACTAACCCAGCACCACCTCACTCAGGGAACCAAAAAAATAAAAAACAGCACCACCGATTGCTTCTTTTCCCTCCCTCCCCTCCCTTTCCACTTTATATTACCATTCTCCATGGCAACGGTCCCATTATTTAAAAACAACATACAGTCACAAACCACCGATCTATCTATATATATACAAATGTACATGTATACGTACATATATACACATATATACATAAGACCTAATTCCATTCCCATCACTAGAGACTTCCGACCAACACCACTAGTGCACCATCGTCAACGGAGCTCGCTGGAACACCCCAACCCTATGCCCATTGTTCCCACTCTCACCACCACCAAATCAACTCATCCATGGAAAACCCATCACCCAAGTTTAATTGTGAATGAAAACAATAACAACACCAAGTATCAATCGATTGAGGCCTGCGAAAGCTGTCGGAGGGCAGAAATAGAAGGGACTTCTGCTAAGATAATAACAAATTATTGGTGGTACGAAGAGAAATTGAGAGGGATTGGCCTTTGATACGTCATAGTTGTAGGGAGAGAAAATGGGTTTGTAGTGGGGTTGATAATGTTAGTGTGTTTAATCAATTGTGGGTGGTGGAGGTGAGGTGAGGTGATGGTGGTAGGGTTGTGGGATTGCGGCTTTGATGAAATTTGTGCTATAGAAAATAGGGTTTACGAAACCCCAATTGTTTTTTTGTAGATTTCTTAAACTCTCAAGTAATACAATGGGGATGGTGCAGGTGAGGAAGAGAGAGCCCTCATTTCTTCCTTCCATCTTTCTGTAAACAATACCCATCATAACCTTACCTGTATTCCCTCGAGTCACCTCATGTTCCCTCCAACCACCTCTTCCCTTCTCGCATTGCGGAGTATACCATCGACCGGCTATTAAACAAGTGCGCGTGCGTTGGAGTAGAGGGGGGTTGACAGAGTAGAGAGAGGATTGAGAGAGAGTGAGTGAGCCGTCGGACTGGTTGGGGTCGCCGCTGTGGTGCTGAACAATGGGGTAAGGTTGGGTAGGGCAAAAAATACGGTATTTGGTTATGGGATAGATTGAGAAAGGGTTGGCTTTAGGAGTAGGAATTGATTGAGGTTTTTTTTAATCATATTATTCCCTATTTAAAAAAGGGTATAACTGGTATTTTGCAAAAAATTACTGAATGACATCAGCAATTACTGTCGCCGTTAGCAACGAGGTGTGTACGGAGGGCGAATGTGTCATCGATAATTAAATCAAGAGGGTGTCACTGTCATTTCAAAAACTAGAGAGAAACTGTCTATAATTGTTAGAACTCTCCAGGGAGCTTAGTGTAATTTACCCTACTTTGATTGATAAGAATTGAGAGAAGGGATGAGAATTCTATCCCAGTTCTCCGCCGGTTTGGTTACTTCTTTTGAATTTTTTTGGTTTGATTTTTTTAGCTTATAAGTAGAAGGGCCAAAATTTTAAAGTTTTTTTGTTCTCTTTTTTACTTATTTTATCCCGTTAAAAAGTAAAGAAATTAAAAAATTTTATATTTTTTTTCTTATAAATCAAAAAAATAAAATTAAAAAAGCTTAAAAAAAAATATACCAAATGGGCTTTTAATTATTTGCATACATGCCGCCAGAGGCGAAGGTCTCCAAAATTTTCAAAATTTTTATCATCACTATCAATTTTAGATATTTATAATAAAATATAAGTATTGGCCCTCTAAAGTTTTAAAAAATTTACCTTAATTTCTATGAACTTTTGAAAGAAATTTATCTTAGCCCCTCAACACAAACCCTTAGTCCACTACATGCATGCAAGGCAGAAAATGTAATTCTGAATAATTTTTTAAAAGCACAAAGATATAATCAAGATGAGAATCTCATTCCCATACCCCTTCTTTTACGGGGATTTTTCTTGCATTTCTCAAGTATTAAAGAATAACAAAGAATGATGGGCTCATAGTATTAAAAATTTTATCACTGTTCCACAGAGAATTCTAGATCATTCCAAAAAAATGAATTGCATTAACAGATGAATCTGATTGCTAGCAATTGGATTTGTATATTGGGCTTTACATTCCTTTCACTATGATTCTTAGCATCCAAACATGTAGAATCTTGTGGAAAGCAGCCATTCCTATCATTTTAGTATTGTCATGAGATTTTGTGGATGTAAAAATCATTATTTCCAAATGATTACCTCACTAGAAAAAGTTGGAAAAAATTTAGAGACAGGCAAAACCTGCCCTTCTACTTAGCAGTTAGCAACACCCAATAAATCTGGCTTTTTTTTCTGGAAATCACAAAACAAAGGGGAGAAAAATTAGGGGTTACAAATTTGCCTGAAATACAAAAATACCCATGCCAAATGGCCATCTAGGAGTGACTCATCAGCCTGGTCAACAGGGATGGATCTACTAAGAGATGAGTTGGGACGTTGCCCCGCTAACTTGGTAACTTTCACAATTTTTATAAAAAAAAATATTTATATTTATTTGACCCTAAGATGTGAATATAGTATATTTCTCCTACTAAATTTATTGACACTTACATTTATCTCGACTAAATTTGACTCTAAGTTGTAAATAGTGTATATAGCTTTTTCTTAGAGGCAAAGCTTCTTTTTTTGGCATCTTTAATATGATTTTTTCTTTACTTATCAAGAAAATTAAATTTTCTCAATTTAAAAATAATTTGTGTACACTTCTATGTAAAATTGACTCCCACTGAACCAAAATTCCGAATCTTGTCAACCCCGATTTAATACACATATGCACCCGTTCAATGAAAAAAAAAACACTTACTTTTCTAATGAGATCTGCATGTGACCTACACTATTAGTATGTGTGAAAATCTTTCACAAGATTGAATTAGATAAAATAAGATAAAAAAAAGTCATGCGGTGACATCAAATTAAGGAGAGCATCCGTTTATTTAATAATTGTTTGTCAAATATAATTGGTTTTACTTATAGTAATGCAAGTTTTTCAAGAATTTGAATAGCTTTACCAACATTTATCACTGCCAGTGTTTTAAAAACAAGTTGAAATACATATGATATGAGTTCACCTTATGCACACATTTGAAAGTCATTGAAATTCCGTATTCTTTAGATTCACGACTAATTTTATCTATGTTAGTGCAAAATGTAATACAAGCAATCAATTACACAATAATAAAGAGACATAGTAATATATCGTGAAAACTCAAACTCTGAAAAAAATTATATCCAACAAGCCAAGCACTAAGTTGAGCAGTTTACACAAGTAAACTTACAACCCTTGACAATTGAACTCCACAACTGTCGTCCGAATCCTCTCTAACTCCGGTCCAAGCCTACTTGCTTGACTGCTCGAGTTTTTGCTCTCCGAGCTTCAACTTCAACACCAAATATTCACGGCATTCTCTATCTTCAGAATCCTCTTAAGACGATCTTGATATGATTCACTTCTGTTTAGCATTAATGGTGAAGAAATATTGTATGCTCATATAATCATTAATATATTCACTGTCTCTGTTTCTCTTCTTTGTAAATTTTTTGTATCTCTTTCACAACTCCAGAGTCTCATCTAACAATTAATTCTCTTGACTCTTATAATATTCTTAGGATCACTAAGAAAGTAAGCTGGAACTACTTCTTAATTGACTGAAAATATTTGGCTAAAAAATTCTCAAAAATTAACTTACTTGGATGAGAGAGTATTTCAATTCGGACACAATTCTGGCGCATCGCTCCAATGAACTTCAAGCGATACTCTCTAAATTTTTGCTTCTATAGAATTTTAACATGTCACTAGAGCGAACTTCATATCGGTTGAGCAAATTTCGCTTGAGCCATGTTTCTTTGCAAATTCATATTGCTTTCGAAAAGTTACATCAAATCCATGTATTATGTAGCTTGAACAGACACCTGAGTAAAAAGATATGACCTTCCAAAGTTTCAGCTCTGTGTGCTTTAAAATGTTATACTGCAACTTGGACAACTTATATTTTAGTAGCTTGAACTTGGAACTTGAACTTTTTGATCTAAATACAACTTGAAATAAGATTACAAGTAAATTGTTTTTATCCATGAAATTAGTTAATACTAAAAACCTAACAATTATCATTAACATCATTGTCTAACGAAGCCTAGAATTTCACTTTATTTTGTATTGAACAATGTTTAATTCATATGACATTATGCATGGACATTTTTAATGCTCTAATGATGTGCATAATTATATTTTAATTTTTTAAAATGCAATCTTTTTTATTTTATTTTATTTGCTAGTATTGATGATGGATATACTCGATGCCAAGCAATGTAGAGATGGAGAAAGTAAGTGAGATCTAGATCATGGATATAGGCATTAGGTTTGTATTGTAATTAGAAGGACTTAACAACCTGTTTAGAACTTGAGAGACAGAAAGGAAGGGAATCCCTTGTTTGATTTTACTTAAGAGAGAAAAAGAAAAAAAAATAAAAGAAAAACTTTAAACCACACTCTATTTTTCTCTTCATTCCTTCCACTTTCTTTTTATTTTCTTTTATGAAACTATACGAGAATTGAAAAATATATATATTTTTTATTTTCTCTTTCATTTCTCTTCCCTCTCCAAAATTTCAAACAGGATGTAAAAGAGGCAATCTTCCCATTGACCATTGTTAGGCGTCATTGCTTGAAGAAAAGAACAGGGAGGAGGAGGAGGAAGTTGGGAGAAAGAGTTGATGCGATCTTTAAGCCATACAGGCATTAGTTTTAACATGCATAATGGATTGACATAGCTGTTGACTGTTAAGTCATCCTATGTGCCCATGTATTATTGATATTTTTCGAGAAAATTATCCTATACTCCTAAAAACACCACTTGGTTACCCCTAATTTGTTTCCAATTAGTCTAGATGGGTAACAAATCTGAAAATACAAGAAATGTTGTTATTTTCATTACGACTAACAGTACGGTCAATAGGTATAAGAATAGGAACATGTGTTATTTTTAATAGGTTGAGTAATGTCTGTTCATACTTTTGTCATTTCACACAAATTTAGGAAATCTCTAAATATTTTCCATAATTATGTGATTTGTCCAAATAACAAATATCTGGTGGGTACTGCTCAAATGGCACACCACATCACATCATGCAACAAGAGTTTTTTTTTTTTTTTCAAAATAGCACTCTTTGTCAAAATAATTCTTTATCTAACACTTTTTCAAAACTAATTCTCATTTTAACATTATTAGTGGCACATATCTTGTTTTAATGGAAAGTAATTGACATGTTGGCACTCTTAGACTTAAAAAAAAATCAAATATAAAAAAAAAATTAATTCTGAAGAAGACGGTTTTGGTGGGCTTCAAAATTTCTTCAATAAATCTTCTAATACCTACAAACTCTGAAATAACCTCCCACTTCCGAGATGTTCCTTTAAGATCCAAAAATAAAGGCTGCATGACCCTTCATTGAAGGCCAATCCTGCATCCACGAGAAAAAAAAAAACCAATATTCATAAATTTTATTTATAGAATTATAATGTATTTAACATGAAATCAGCTTAATTCATAAAAATTGAATTACTTCCTGACCAGTTTTCGAATGTCTGGTGGCTCTTATTGTGATATCAAAGTCGACATTGATGGACTCTCAATCCCCTAGAACTGAGGGTTTACCTCTTATTATTCCTCCAGCTTTTGATTTCTTAATCTAACAAACTTATTTTCTGGCAAGACTTTGATACTACAAGGAATCCTTCATCACGTAATTATTGTTTATATATATATATATATATATCTATATTTATTAGTTTCTTGTATTAAGAAATTTCAACATGTCAAATATGTTTCATTAAAGTAACAAATGTGACTAATAACGCTAGACTGGGAATTCTTTTTAAGAGAGCATTTTTAATGAATTATCTTGTCAAAGACTGTTATTCTAAGAAAAAACTCCACATCACTAAGCTAACATGGTGTTCTGGATTTATTGAATAATTTCATGTTGTAGACATGTCCATACTTTGTCCTTCCACACAAATTGCTGAATCTCCAAACATTTTCCTTAATCATGTGATGTGTCCCAATAAACAATATTTGGTAGGTACCATCCAAATACAAGACCGACTTTTGCTAGTCTTCAATTTTTCTCAAATGTTTTTCTATATATATATATATATATAATCATCACAACAATTTAAAGGTTAGTGCAATTTGATTATCACACGTTACGTGGGAGACCTGCCACGAATGATGAAATAATAGCCACTACTGGACATCCTATTCTTTGTGACGGAGAAACGATGTCATTTTTTTCCGAAATAAATAATAAAAAAAATTCCAAATATAAACAGACAACATTAATTAATTAATACGTGAGTTCGCTTTTGAGACACCATTAACTCTTAGTAGAACAGAAGTATTTACACAAGCAGTAGAAACAGCATACGAGATGATGGAGGAAGAAATCATCATAGTAGAACAACTACGCCTTACTGATATTTCATTCTTTTTAAACCTTTTTTTTCTGAGACTTCAGATGTACAATTTGTTAGATACTTATTATTTCCAAAAGACTCTTTTGTCAATAAAAAGTTCGTGTCGATAAGGGATCTCAAACAATTTTTAGTTAGGAAAAGTACCAAAAAAAAAAAAAAAAATACAAATTAATTTTGTATACAATAATGTTAAAAAATTCTGTAAATCAGAACAGTACTATTGAAACTTCTTCGGTAAAACCTTTATTTAATACAATTATCATAAATAAATTGCTTTGCACCCTCATACACGCTGGCCCATTGCAACGGATACATATTTAAGAATAATTATTTCGGAGATTCTACAACGGGAATACATCATGATTTTTTTCTCATAGCAACGAAAGAAAAAAAAAAAAATAAATTGTGCATAGCAGAAGGCACTAGATTTCTACGTCTACATCATGATTTTCCATGGCATATATTTGATTTCAACACCTTATCTGCAAAGAACTGAGACTAAGACTCACATCGCTCCAAACAAGTTCTTAGTGTAGGGAGAATGATCGAGTGAGCAGCCACCCACTTGTGAACAAAAGGCCAAAAAGGGGTATGCATCAGTTGCAGTACATATATATATATGATATTCTGAGAGAGAGAAACCACTCATTTCCAGAATTTGATATGTAAGCACTTCTGTATCTCATCTGAATCTAGGGTATCAACTTATAATCGTTGAACCTCAATCAAACTCCGAACCATGGATGCCCACGATTACATATCTCATAAAGAAAGGGTAATGCATTCCTGCTTTTCTTTTTCTTTTTCTTTTTTTTTTTTCTCTTTTACTTCTGAATGAATCATCGTGCAAAAAAGTTGCTATTTATTTCATTATTTTTGCATGCTAATTGAAAACAACTCAATTTTGATGTTTGCATGGATCTGGGATCTAGGATTCCCCAAACCAAACTTCATATCTTTTCATGTATGTTTGCTGCTACCATTCAATCCAAAAGATTAACACTTGGTGGTTGAAAACATAACTAATCTGGTAATCAAAATCATGGCAATGTTAAGGTTACAGATAAGAAATCATAGTTTTTTTTTTTTTTTTTACATCGTTTGTTTAGGTGGAAAATCTAGAATCCAAACTGGAACGCTTGAGCAAAGAAACTGAGAATCTCAGATTCATGATAGAGGTTATTAGTGGCCAATGCATCATTCTTGAGGAACACATCCGGAGGAAGTAGGAAGAAGAAATGAGTGGCGCCAATACATCGCAGGCTTTTGTGAGAACCAACCCAAGTGACAAGAGTTTAGTAAGTCCTGTAAATTTCTGTTCATGTATGATTATACTTTGTTTGTCACTGGACTAAGTAGTCCATGTCCCCTTCGTATTCTTTGTGATATTAGATAGTGAAAGATGGGTTTCAATGGAGAAAGTATGGGCAGAAAGTTACTAAATATAATCCATCACCTCGAGCTTATTTCAAGTGTTCAATGGCTTCTGGGTGCCCAGTGAAGAAGAAGGTATACTCAAATATTTCACTAATTTTACTTGGAAAAGAAAAATATTTTCGGAATCTTGTATTTGTCAATATATTAAGATTGCAACAATTGCAGCTTTAATTCCCAATCTAACAATGTCTTTCAAAATTTTATAACTATATGAGTAGAAAAAAAATCATTCTAAAGGTTGAGAAACCACTATTAATAGCCATGATGTTTAACTATTATATCATGATTGAAGAGATTTGATAATTAATAAATGTGGATGAAAGCAAACTCTTTCAGCTGGCCTCAAATCACCGCTTGACTCTAAAAGGCACAGCTAATTTGGGTTGGGAAAAGCTCTCTCTCTCTCTCTCTCTCTCTCTCTATATATATATATATCTATGTTAAAGCCATATATATTATTAGTGAACCCTTATTGAGAAGTAAAATTGTGTACTAATTTGTTAATTCTTAAAAAAAATATTTCATAATTAGTTGCTTTTGCTTTCTAGTCTCTTATTGCCCGTGTTAATGACCTTTTTTTTTTTTTAATAAAAAGTCAAGAGCAAGGCCGGCTCAACACAATTTGTGGCTTAAGACGATAATTTTAAATAAGTCCTTTTATATATTTTTTTAAATTGTTGCAAAATAATTTAAGTTAAATCAGTTATTGTTAAAATTAACTAGTATGTTAAGTTTATATTTTTTTTCAAAAATATGTAGGAACTATATGAGATTTAACTATAACATATAAGGTTTTGAAAAATCTACAATTTTTAAAAAATATTTGTACCATTTATTTAATTGGGTTAAATTAGGGTTTTTTTTTTCGAAGTTAACTAATGTAATTGATTTTCGATTTTCTTATTATAGGCCCTTTTTCCTCATTTAGATTGGGCTTTTTGTTTCAAACAAATTATAAAATCTATATAGGGCCTTAATGATATCATATAATAGTTTTTAAAAAATTGGAGCCTTTAAAAATTTATTTGTTTGTAAAATTTATTTATTTGCTAAACTGGTATTTTCTTCATAAAAGGTGATTTGTGGCTTTTTTTTTTGTCTTGTTAAACTTTTTTTGCTTATCTGAATTAGGGCCTCTTTTTGAAAAAAATTATTGAGAATATGCAATACCTTTATTATAAAATATAATATTTTAAAAATTTGGGCCTAAGACGGCCGCCCCACCAGCCTAGGGGTGAGCTGGCCCTAGTCAAGAATACTTTTAGTTAAATGATTATGATTATCATGTATGTCATGAATTAACAAAGATGATTCTGATCGAATGGTTCTCTTTATTCGGGATTTTAGGTACAAAGATGCACGGAGAATGAGTCCATCCTAGTTGTGACTTATGAAGGAGAACATAACCATGGAGTTAATGGTACAGTTGCGGAATTCTCTTCTTCACCGGCTCATAGCTTGATCAAGAGCTCAATACCTAATGTTCATTGTCCAGTCTCAGCTAATCCTTTTCAGTCAACTATAGACCTTGATCTTACTCTTTCTGCGGCGAACCAAAAATTTAGAACACCCTCCAAGAATTTAGCCAAAGATTACAAAAATGGAAGCAAGTACAAAAAAGTTGAACAAAATGTTGCAACCTTAACCAAAGATCCTAACTTCATGGTGGCTTTAGCTGCAGCAGTTGCACATTCCATTACTAAACAGCCTAACTTGATCTTGATGTGAATTTTAATCTTATGTAGGACTTACAAATGGTGTATAGAATCAAGAGTTGTTTAGGATTTTGAATTTGAACGTATTTATGATCTACTTTTTAACGTACAATGGAGGAAGGATTGTTTTGAATTTGAATTCCAATGTTCTCTCTTGAATATTATTGCTTAACGTGAAGTTTTAAGTCTTGTTACTGTTCTTTCTTTAATTACTATATCTTTCAACTGTATCTGTACCCAGTAAACTTTACCCTCCACTTGGTTCTCATGACTAAATTAGGCTTAAACAATGTTGAGCAATTTCTTCTTTTGTTCTCTTTTATAATTTGTGGTTAATTTCCTAATCGGACGTTTTATTTTCTTGGTTATCCTTGGAAATGAAATTCTGTCCTTTTGTTTCCCATGGTATCAAAACACACATAAATCCCATTATAACTTAGTCAATACTCCCTTCAAGAGGGAAAAAAAATTACTGGTCCCGTAATACAAACTTTTCAATGCTCATTCCTATTAAACTATAATATGTGGTGCTCTTATTGCATTTATAACTTAATTTATTGTAAATGGAGAGATTTTTTTTTTAAGTTTTGTTTTTCAAATCCCTTTTCGGCTTGAATTAAATGGAAATTATCTTGTAATGTTTGCCAGAGGGCTTAACCAAGAATTTACACGAATTATAAATGTTTCAATTTTCATCTATGATTTAGCTTTCGCTCATGACATTACATATATAGATAGAGCTTTCTTTCTTCTGGGAATGAATTTCAGTGATTCTGACTCTAATCAACACAAGATTCTTTGTTTGGCCTTGTAATTGTTTTGGTTATTCAAGCTCTATGCACTAAAACCCTATCTTCGTGGGAATATCGAGTCAAACAACTACATAGTACGGGAACTTGAAATTAGTCTCTCTAATCTCTTCCATACAAGATGACAATCAGACTTGTTTTTTGTTTACAAAACTGGAAGGGCATTAACACCGTTTGAATGGCACATAACTCAATAGTGGTTTGGCACAGCTCTATCACTTGTTTGTTTCTTGTAGAGAGAGAGGGCTATATTGAGGGGCCTTGTTGACCATTGTCTTCAAAATAAACATATCATGGAGCGTTTTCCTTCAACTGTTATCTTTCCAACTTGCATAAGATTACATCCATTAGTGTGTTTTTATTGTTTTCGTTTTTTTGTCTTGTTCAACCAAGTTTTGACCTCTAATCTGTACATACGTTACTTCCTACTCTCTTGTTGTACTTCATTATTAAGACTTGCCATGGCTAAATTGAGATTGTTGGACCAGAAGAAATTCAGGCATCACTGAAGGTTTGAATTTGCTTTCTAACCAGCCATCTCAAGATAGGACAATTGCTTTCTAGAAATTTTAGCAGGGGTTGCGACTATGCGCCAAGTCGCGGGTTTATGCTAGCACGGCCATTGGATAAAACATCAACCTGAAGTGCACGTGTTGGGAAAAAAAAAAATTCCAATAGGTACGTAGGAGGGACGTAGCCAAGAATTTGATTGAAAGGGTAAGCCTCGTCAGATATAACAAACAAGTTCAATGAAAATAAATTACTTGCATATCATCTTTATCAGATAAATATTGATTTGTGAATTCGCCTAAAAGCTGTATCCTCTAATCTCAAGTGTAGGATCAGTAGAATTACCTATAATCTCGTTGAGTCCAAGGTCGATTGATTTTTAACTAGGTTACAGTGATTGAAGCTGATTTAAATGATATAAACGAATGCAAATTGAAATGGATTTGAAATATAAGAGAGGTCTCAAATCCAATTAATCCAATTATCCAATTCACTCAAGGATTTCAAGGAAATTTTATAACTCAAATAATTGGTTTCGTTATGAGCCTTTAATTCGGAAGAGCGAAGGTCTTGGATGATTTTCACAATTGTCTCAAAAAGAGAATTTAGCAACTTATCACTATTATAAATCACTAAATGAATTGAAAACAATTGAATTGAATATCTAGATAATGAATTACAATGAAGTCTATGTGTTTCGCTCTTAAGAAGCTCTCTAAACCGCTAAACAAAATCAAAAAATCATTTAATGGAGAAGAGCTCCCGAAATTAGGCATAAATCGGCTTAAACAGGCAGAAAATAAAACAGGGTTGCCGCTTCGAACATAAATCAAATGGACTGTTCAAACCGCTCGAACGGTCTCTTGGGTCATTCGAACGGTACTTCTAAAGAGCGTCCAATGAACATAAATGTGTAGATCTCGAAAAGTTATATAAAATTAATAAATTTTGGACCTCGTAGCATTTCTGATTTTAGAGATGTGACCTTTTAAAATTTTAGCTCTGTGTGCTTCAAAAACTTATACTCCAGCTTCAGAAGCAACTCTAACAGTATCAACTTGAAACTTATTACTTTTTATTCGAAACCTATATAAAACCAGAAGGTATGTAAAATTTGGGCCCAAAACCTGTATAAAACAAAACAAACTTAATTAATACTAAAATTTAACTAAAAAGGTATATAAAATCCTAAGCTAAGATTAACAAAACACAAGTTAATGTGTTGTAATTGTACTTTTAAAGTACAATCAATTTGCTTGATAATCTGTTTAAATTTTTGTTAGAACTTTCTTCTTGCCCTTCCTCTTCTCTCTCTTCTTCTTCTCCCTTTTTTGTTTTCTTAACTATGATTTAATCTTAAAATATAAAAAGTAAGAGATATTATTGGTTTTAACTTTTCTACACAAATTGAAATGTTTTGCCTTCCTAGACTCCTAGTCAAACAATCATTCCGTATGCAAGATGTATTGCATTTTTTACACCTGTTATATTATGTTTGAAACTCGAATTTATTAAGAAAAATAATAATAAATAAATAAAATAAAATGTGAAGAAAAAAGAATAAAATAAAAGAGAATTTTTGTTTTCTTTTTTTCTCACATTTTCTTTTTTTTTCTTTTTCATCATTAAATCCTTGATTCAAACACAATGCTAGAGTTTTCAAATTTGTAGGGGGCGTAGTTGCTTTCCTTCAAGAACGGGGGCTTCTTAGATGGATGAACAAATGAATGACCCAATGATGAGGTAGTTCTAAAATTCTTCTAAAATACTTTGAGAGAGGCAATGTGAAATTCTTGGGTTATTTTCAGTCCCACCTAGCTCCGTTTAACATTTATATTTTTAGGAAACTGCTTTCGTTATGATATTTACCTTTCATGTATTTAATGAGTTATTTTAGTTATAGTTAGTACTACCTTATTACACAAAATTTATTACACATGTTGGATCAGAAGTGGCTCTCTCGCTCTTTCGTGCAAACACATTTAAGTGTGCAAGCAATTATCTGAAGTCTATGGGCCAACACTCTCCATGGCCTTCGTTTGTTGTGACTTTGCTGTGCTTCATTTGTTATGATGAATGGTGAATGCCATTGACTCCAACACTTTAATACGATTGACCCAAAAACCCAAGTTGAAGACAAATATAGACTTGTGACTGCCGTACGCCCAAATGAATTAGTATCTCCTTGTAAACAATGGCTTTTTGTTACTTATTCGATCCTGTGTTAAGGCTATTCAAGAGTTTAACATACCAAGTACTCAATAGTAATATTTATTAAATAGTGACATGTGATATGATAATAGATAGTAACATGATAGGATGTTTTTAAAAAATCTCTCCACTACAATACAAATTTAGATTGATGGTGTATTAACACTCCATGTATCACCATTTAATAGAAATTATTATCAAGCACTAAATCCTACTTAATTATTAGACATTTTTTTCCAGAATTTATAAAAAATTTACAAAATTGTAGATTGTAAATATTTTGGATTGATCTTTCTTCTGTTTCTTTAACAGCTCAAAATTGTAGATTATTACAAAAATGATGAGTTTTACTCGTATTAGGTGGGTCTGTAGGTATGTTTGGAACTCACCTAATAAAATTTACAAATTTATTATCATACGCCTCCACCCACTAAACTATTTAAACCATACTTCATGTTTCGTTAATATATTTCATGGTTTTTGGTTAGCAAGACGAGTAACTGAAAATAATCTTTTAAACTGTTATCAAATTAAAATATGAGTTGAAATAGCAGAAACATTAACAATAGATCAAAAGCTAATGAAAAATGTCAGAAAAATAATTGACGAATAGAACGTTACAATATAGATATACTTCATAAAATAATTGAATACGATGGAAGTGATACCAGATATATCAAAACATAACAAGAAAATTAAAGAGAATACCATATTAATAAATATATCCAAATTACGGCCATTGTAATACGGTCATTGTAAAAAATAGTGATCAATGTCTTGAATTTTGGCAATATTCCGCTGGTGTCATGACCGTTAGCTTCGATATTAGAAACCTTGATCTAGATGATGATGTGGCTAATATTGATGTCATTTAATATGTACTAGCTTTGAATATTAGGATACGTTTCATAAATTATAAAAATTAAGAAATCTATACCAAGATACTTTGGAGATGTTTTAAATATCAAATTTAAAAGAAAAAAAACTATTGTTCTCAGGGTCATGTTCTTATTCTCGTGCTTTGTTTCGGCTGAGCTACGTACCCTTTCATTTCCTGTTTTACCATCACCTTGTAGGCACAGCTTTCCTCCAAACTTTACCATACAAGATTCTCTATATTGCCATTTTATGCCACACTTATATATGTAAATCGGAAGTCTAGAGTTCACAATGAACAAAGAACTTGCGGATCTCAGGGACAGAATCACTTTTGGATTATGAGAGGCCACGGTTTACCTACTTAGACAAAATTTCATTTATGTCTTATTAGTTTTAAATATCTATGATAAGAGAGTGTATAGTGGTCCTCAAAATTTTAAAATATTTTTCTTTCACCTTCCAAAATTCAAAAAAATTTATCTCAACCTATAAAAAATTCAAGAATTTTTACATTAAAAATTTGTTACATCAATATTCCAAAATTCAAGAATTTTTATTTTAATCCCTTAAAAAAAATTACAGAATTTAGCTATTTTTTCTATGACCTCCCTTCAACAAAATTTCTAGTTCCGTTCCTGTTTACAGTATTTCTGGCCATTAGATATTTTGACTTACACAAATAATATGGAGGTGACCAAGCTTTTGGCCTATTGGTTATCACCCTGCCTCGACTTAGGCGAGATCAGGGGTTTGACTCTAGTGAGAGCGCGGTGTTTGGGATAGATAATATATGCTATTTCTGCTACTTTAACTCTATAATATTTAGCCTATTAACTTACTAATTTCTCTACCTTGACTAATTTTTTCATCCTTACTAGCTATACTTATAATATATTCCTTCTAAAAAAATAATAATATGGAGGTCTACTCTCTAGTGCGGATGGAGGATATATATATATAGAAGTCTCGAGGAGTCTAATCTTCATTCAGCCTTTGTTGCCTTTTCAACTAACGCGTTTGATTACAGCAATGAGCACGTCTAATTACAATCATGACCGAGGGACTCACGCATGTAATTAGCATTTTTCTTACAACAATAACTTAAAAATTGACTTTTTCCAAATGGAACATTCACATTTAATAAATTCCTTCAAAAAGAGCAACCCATTGTAAGTTACTTTTTTTCATATATACATATATATATATATAGTTTAGTTTTGACACACTGTTAGTATAAAAAAATTTTATACAAGTAAAATGTCAAAATGCGATACGCGTCTTTTGAAATTTAAGTATAATATAAGTAAGTAAAACTTATGAACACAAGTCTTATTATGAGGCATCAAAATTAAACTTATATATATATATATATGTACACATACATACATACATAGAGAGTCCACATCTGGAACAGGAGAAGTTGGACTCGTATCTGGGTGTTGTTGGTGAGGACCCTTAGGCCCCGTTTGATTTCCCAAATTAAGGAGGATTAGACTACCTATCCACTCCAGTCTTATGTTTGGTGAACATATATAACTTGGACTATGAGTCCACTCCGGACTACTAACACCCCATATGGGGGCCTATTTAGTCCTTGGGGAGGGGTATGGGTTTGCTAGTTATGGGATAAGCTACTATCTGGATTGGTCTGCCAAATGACCATTATACCCTTTTTTGTCCTAGGTTAGACATGCTCTACAACCCATTCTTACACGCTACTAATCTCTTTGCCCTTGATGATGGCTCTCGCCGCCTCCCTTCGAACAACGAAAATCTAGTCTGATTTTCTTCATTCGTCTGTCATGATTTCACCTTCAGTAATAACATCGGAGCAAGGGAAACAGATCTTGACAACTGATATTAACGTCGCATACTTAGATCTAGGGGAAGATCCACTGTCCAGAAAACCAGCACTCCATCTAATTCACGAAACCTAAGACGATCAGGTATGTGCTTGACTCTATACATGAAAATCAAATAATGATTTCACTTTCGTCAACCATTGTTGTCGATCTTGCTATTGTTCACTATATTGGTCCTATTATCTTTGCAAATAGCACGGTATCATTACCTCCAAATATTCACTATAGACCTTTACACGGTTACAATTTCTATGTTCGCTTCCTTTCTATATCCATGATATTTGAATTTTTTGGATTAAATTCTCAAAAGAGGTTGGTAATATTATCTTTTAGACATCTGACTCATAGTAGGCAGATAAGTAAATGTCATCCAGCATTCATATCAGTGCCTTGTTCTTTTTTGTTTTCCCGAAACCCAAACTACCCCCAAACTTTGCTTATGTATGGGTTCCTTAGTTTTTGGCCTATAGGATCTGCCTTGGCTCCCTTGTCCCATTTGTAACATTGAATTTTTCCTATACCATCCTTTTACTGCTTTATTGTTTTTTGTTTCTACGAAATTGCAAGATTTTTGCATGGCATTCTGAATTGTTGGAAAGGAAACATTCCAATTAGCATAATACAATTTTAAATACCTTGTAACTTTGTAATATAGTCATTGTACTTGGCGATATTTGTAGAGTGTACACGACTTTTTCGTTATTTCCTCATCATAACCACTTCAGAAGATTTCTATTGTTCTTTTCTTCCACCTTTCCCACTCATTTGGTTAATGTTTGGCATTTGCTTAGAGGATAGTTGTAAAACTTTTACAGGTCGATTAGTCCTATATGTCCATATCTGTCTACTTATATGAAAACAAGAATGCAAATGATTTTTCCTCCTATCTGTTATTAGGGATTTTTTATGGCTTTTGTTCATTATTAGTAATTGTTTCTTAAATGAATCTTCTTTTTAGTTGTATGAATTGCATGTTGTGATCCTTTTTCTTATTTTGGAAGCTGTTGTCATCCTTGTGTATGGCTTTATATGATGATGTTTCTGATATGTTGCTTATACGTTGGGTATTCTCTATAATATTGGAATGCTAGTAATGTAGTAGATATATTTAATAATGTCTGACTTATGTTTTTTACTTAGATGGATTTTGATATGGAGTATGACAGTGAGGAGGTGGATTGGTTCATGGCCATTCAGCAAATTATAAAACAAATGTTTGCCTTACTTAAGATAGTATTTGCAGTAGTGAGCATTGCTATTGAGAGTTACTATGAAAAGTATAATGCTATTGTTAGAGAGCCTAATATACTTCAACAACAAATTGAAGCCATCAATCGATTAGTGAGACTGTCGGACCTTACATGTGTTGAGCAACTTCGTGTGGACCGTAGGGCTTTCATGAGATTGTGCAATTTGGTCCAAATGAAGGGTGTGTCACACTCAAAACATGTGATGTTGGAGGAGAAGGTAGCAATGTTTTTGAAAGTTTTAGGACACCACAAAAAAAATAGAGTTGTGAAGCATGATTTTTTTAGGTCAGGACAAACAATCAGTAGATATTTCAGAGATGTGCTTAAAGCTGTTTTGCGTTGTCAAGATGAATTGCTTATTACCCCGGAACCAATTACTGAAGGTTGCACTGACCCTAGATGGAACTGGTTCCAGGTAAACAATTAGTTTTACATCTTAATTAAGACATACAATAATGAAATGTTATGTATTATTCTAAATTGAAGTTTAATTTTGTATATAGAATTGTCTTGGAGCATTAGATGACACTTATGTTAGAGTTCATGTCAATAACATTGATACATCGAGATATAGGATACGAAAAGGGGAGATTGCTACAAATGTCTTAGGTGTCTGTAATAGAGATATGAATTTCATATATGTCTTACCGGGTTGGGAAGGGTCTGCAGCAGATGGTAGGGTTCTGAGAGATGCAATCATCAGGAGGAATGGACTGAAGGTTCCAACTGGTAAGCATTCTCGACACAACACCATATTACACAATTTTATATGCACCACTTATGTTCAACCAAAACTGATATGGTATAGTGTCAGGTTATTACTACCTTGTTGATGGGGGGGTACAAGAACTGTGAAGGCTTTTTGGCACCATATAGGGAGCAACGATATCATCTATCTATTTAGAGAGATGGCGATGTGCCCTCTACTTATCAAGAGTACTTCAACATGAAATATACATCTGCCAGGAATGTGATTGAGAGAAGTTTTGGGTTGTTGAAATGAGGTGGGCAATCCTCCGAAGTCCATCGTATTTTCCCATTAAGACCTAATGTCATATTATTACAGCTTATTGCCTGCTACACAATTTTATTAGATGTTATTTGGCTGAGGACCCTCTAGAGAATATTGAAACACCTGTACACAATCCGGTTGACACGGGGGATGAGTACATTGATGTGGTTGAGACATCTGATCAGTGGATCAAGTGGAAAGATGCCATAGCAATGCAGATGTACAATGAATTTCTTGCTAATAGAGCTCATAATGAGGTTTCCAATTTATTACTAGATGAACAATTTGACAGTCTATGTAATTGGATATTTATACTTCAATTTTCAGCATACATATTAATTGTTTTCGTTTCTTTTATTTCTGATTTGTGTTTAATGAATGGATTGGATTGCATTTCATTTACTCCTAATTTGTTTGTAATGAATGATTGGATAGAATTTCATTTATTCTTGTATCATATTATAATTATGCTATTACATTTAGCAATGGATAGTGAGGTAACAAGTAGATCTCAAAAAGAAAAGTCAACTGCTATGTCTTCATCGAAAGGAACTAGGCGGAGTTGGATACGAAAGGAAGATGAGGTGCTTGTTCATGCCCTCAATGACATTGTTACCGAAGGATGGAAGGTTGATAACAATACCTTTCATTCTGGCTATTTGCAAGTCCTTGAGCAGAAACTAGTGAAAGCACTTACTAGAATTAACCTTTGTGCCACTCCACACATAGAGAGCAAGATAAAGAAGTGGAAAAAAAAATCTATGGTAGCTTGTTTTCAATTATTAGGAAATTAGGTATTGGTTGGAATGATAATGAAAAAATGCTTGAGATTATAAATGAAAAACTTTGGGATGATTTATGCAAGGTAATATGCCACTTTATCTTAGTCTTCCTTCTTTCTTCTTATAATGTTGGAACACTTTTGTGATGATTGGAACATGTTTATTGTAGATGGACACTGAACTTAAAAACTTGAGAAATAAGCAATAGCCATTCTATGATGACTGGTGCATCATATTTGGGAAGGATAGAACCACTGGAGAGTTTGCTAAAGGACTAGCAGATGCTATGGAAAACATGAAAAAAGAGGATGATAACAACGATGAGATGCCAGTTCATAGTGAAAGAGGTGTAGGTGCAGACAAGGACTGCTCAATGTCAGCCACTAACCCTACTTCTTGTAACAGTGACAAGGATAAGAAGAAGAGGCCTAGGGTTACTGATGTAATAGTTCAAGGACTGACTGATTTTGCTAATAGGTTGAGCACATATTTCGATAGGAGCAATTCTCAACTGGAGTTCATTGGCTATAGGATGAGCTACCATCATGACCTATCCAATGCAAGAAGGGCAATTAATGCTGAGCTTCTTAAGCTACGTATTGGTCCTGATGATAGGTTAGTTGCCTTGAATATTATTGCAGGGAGTGCCCAGAGAGTAGATGTATTTGTCAGCCTGTCCGAAGAGGAAAAACTCCGTTACATCATCAAGCTGTTGTCTTAGCCTAGATAATGTCTTCAGTTATTTTTGTTGTGGTTTGGATTATGGTATTGGACTATTAGCAAAGTATAGGACTAACTGGTTATTTTGGTTTGTAATGGTAGACAATATAACCTATTAGCAAGGTATTAACCTTGGACAATGCAGGGTATGTAGTAATGGTAGAAAATATAAGTCATAGGTCATAGCCTGGGGGTTTATGTGATTACAGTGATGTAATATTTGTCTACCCTGCTTTTTGTATGATGCATATAACTTATGAAGTTGAAGTAATATTGTAATGGCAGTAATGAACTTCTTAAATGGTATTGATTAGTAAGCATGATTTGTTTAAATGCAATATGTTACTTGTATTGTATTCAATGCAATATATATTGCATTCATGTTTTTGATTAATTGTTATTTACTTAGAAATGGCAAGGTGTGTGGTATTCATTGGAAGAAAACTCAGCGTGTATGCAACTTGAGAGCAATGTAATGTACATATATCAAGATATCCAGGGGCAACATACCGAAAATTTTCGTCATATACAGAAGCTGAATCTGTATATAATGAATTTCTACTTTCCATTCCAAGTCAAGGTGAAGTTCACACCCCTCTGATGCTCCAACCAATGCTGCAACCAATGGTCCAACTAATGCTCCAACCAATGCCAGGTAATTCTTCAATCTCCACAAATTCAATTGAACTCATGGTCCAACACATGGAGGAGACCATGCCAAGAAGCAAAAAAGGTTATAGTATGGGGGTTGTTGGAGACAATGCCAATATCCAGAAGATCCTTTTCTTCTTTTTAGCGGTAATTGTTGCTGCTATTTTCTGGGTGGTTGGTAGGTTCTTTTATTGAACTTGTGGGTTGTGTTGCTACATATTTTTGGTGGTTGGTACTGGTGACGTCTACCTTGTTGATATGGTGGTTGTATTTTATTTTTACTATGGTGTATTAAGCTATTTTGCGTACCACAGTGAGGTGGATCATGAACATGTGTTTTGGGTACTGATGTGGTACTAGGTTTTGGCCACCATGGGTGGTGTTGTATGTCCATATAAATATTAGACAGATGATGATTTTGTTGTAAAACATATGCAGGTGATTCTATTGGGGGTTGGATTTTGATGCAGATTCCTTCATTGGTTTGCATTAGACAGATGATATTATGGGCTGGAGTTGTTATTGAAAGGACATGGTTGACTAACAAATCTGGTTTAATTTTTGTATGGATAATGTTTTAGGAATGGCACCACCATTGCGATGAGTGTGCTCTCACTTTTTTTATTTGAACATGCAATATGATTCTTGTTTTAAGTAGGCAGATTACATGAGATGAGTAGATTGAATAGTATAACTCATGAGATGAGCAATTGAATGTTATGTATTGTATTTATAATGTGTAAGATATGACTTTTTTCAAGAAGAGATGGGTTTTGAAAAACTGAGAAAGAAGCAGTATTGAGCAATGAGTTAATACAGTCAGGGGTAATATGGTATTTTCATGAGTTAATCCAGTCCACAGGACCAAAATCAAACACTGGATTAGGTCTTATAACCATAGTCCGGTGCACAGTCCAACTATGCATCAAATGCTGGCTTAAGGGATAGATAATATTGAGATGCTAGTCCGGGATTCATAGTCCCGGGATTCCATGACAGTCCGGGAAATCAAAATTGCCCTTAATAGTTTGATGCAAGAGTCCTCAATGTTGGCTAGCTATTGATCAGAAGAATTCGGTCAACGTTGAATGTTTAAACTGCTTTGATTACCCTGATTGGGTCTGGTTTTGCTGCTATTGGACGAAGTATACACTCATGTTGTTGCTTCATTTTAGCCTATTTTCATTTTATTTTAAAATATCTAAGCGAACAATTACATAGAATTTCATTAGATTTATTACTCCTAAAAAATTCAATTTGATAGGAAGAACTTTAACCATTTAACTCTTCAAACATTTTCTTGAACGTTTTTAAAAGTATTCTTTCTTGTTTTTTTTTTTGTACTATTCTGACCATTAAATATTTTTATACAAAATCAAATGGTTACAACTATTAAATCATATTGAGTTCTTGTATATATGATCTTCACAATGATACGCATTAATTAATAGTTTCATATGCAATGGCGGATTTAGCATGGGACAAGTGGGGGTAGCTACCCCACTAACTTGACAATTTTTATTTTTTTAAAAATTATTTTATGTATATTTATGTGATCTTGAATTGTAAATAAAGTGTATCGCCCCTGCTGAGTTTACAAGTAGCTACCTTTATCCCCACTAAATTTACTATCCTATAACCAAAATATTTTTTTACTAACACTTGCATTTTTTTCAATTAATTTCATTAATCTCTAATTATTTAACCAAATAAACAAAATAAACACAACCCTCCATCCTAATATTATACTAAAATACCATTAGACTTTTTATATTTTATTTGTTTAATCTAGAAAAAGTTTAAATCTCCAAACTTCAATATTTTATTTTATTATTTATCGATGCCTCATGACTTGTGACCCAAACCCCAAATCAAAGAAAGGGTTTTTTTTTTTTTTATATATGAAAATTGTGAGGCATTGATAGCATGTCAAATGAGGCTATCATACATCATTTTCAAAATATGAGAAGTCGTCGAGGTCATTTGTAAATCAAAATTATAAAATTATGAAAAATTATAGAGCCATCTTTTGATCTTGTGAGTGATCATAATTTATTGACGGGTATAGTTTTTTGATTTTCTATCATTTGTACAAAGGACATGCCCCCTTTTTTTGACGTTTTTAAGAGAATTATCTCTTTAAATATCTAATAAAATGGATTATCAATTAACAAACAATTTTTTGTATTATTTTATATAAATTCTGCACTCACTAAACAAAAATTCTGAATTCATTGCTGTTCGTATATTCAGATTGTATGTCAAAAAATTTCCAACAGAAAACCGCAGCAAAACCTTAACCTCCATCTCTCCTTAATTACCTTCCATTTTTAAAGAGCACAATGGATTTTCGAGTACAAACCAATCAATGAGTTGATTCTGCCAAAGTATCATTGACATACCAACAAACGTTGACATAATTCACTGTTTTGGACATTCATAATTGATGAAGCTTCTTTTGTTTTGTTCTTTTGTTACTTTCTCTCTCTTTATATAAAAACAGTGGGTGGCGGCTAGAAAAATCTTATTATATTTTATTGAAAGGAATAAAGAGACGAAACAAGAATTCCATTTCACGTCTCCTTTATGGTATATTTGGAGCTCATAGAGAAAACAAATATGAAGAAAAAAAATAACAAAATAACATATTTTAAATTTTTATTTTTTTATATTTTTTTATCTTTTACTTTCTTTAACGACTAATATATAATGTAATTTTATATCTTCTTTCTTTATATTTTTTCTTATAATGTAATTTCATATCGTCTTCCTTTACCATTTTTCTTATCAAATCATTGATCCAAAAACGCTATTTTACTCAATTTTTAGGTACATCCAAGGCAGAAAATGTAATCATCGATTATTTTTCAAAGCAGAATGAGATAATGGGGATTTTACTTTTATATAGTATTAAAAAAATGAAAAGATTAATGGGCTCATAATATTTAATTTTTATCACTTTTCCACGCAGAAATATTCTATACCACTCCAAAACAATAAATTACATTAACTTATGAATCTCATTAATAGCAATGGGATTTCTAGATTGGGATATTCACAATTCTTTTCTCTATTATTTTTGCCATCCAAACATTCATAGAATCTTGTTGTAACCAGTGACGAAACCATCCTTAGACAGTAGGGGACTATGGCCATTCCACTCTAAAAAAATTATGTTTAGGTCACGCAGGTCTTTAGTATTTATGATAAAATAGTTTACAATTGAACCCTCAAAATTTAAAATTTTTACCTTAGTCACCCTTTAACAAAATTCCTAATTCCTTCCCTAGTTGCAAGCCGCCATTCCAATCATTTTAGTATTGTAGTGCGATTTTGTGGATCTAAATACTAAGATGGGTTCATGCTCATTAGTCTAACCATCATTTAATATACTTGTCTCCATGTTGACTTTTGTTCCTTTGCAGTCAAATTCTTGTCTCGATGTTGACTTTTGCAATTGTGGATATACAATTGTGTTTGTTAGACTAGGTAACAATTCAAGAGGAGGGTAAATTAAATTTATAATTAAAAATTAAATTTTAAAATAATTTAATGTACTTAATTTTTAAGTGAGATGTAATAGAAAAAATATAAAATATTAAGTTAGATAAGTAATGAATAAGGCAACTCAAGAGATAATCAATGTAAGATTAGTATAATAAATTCAAGTGTGTGTATCTCAAGTATAACAAGACTATATATATATATAAGAAAGATATTAAGTAAAACAAAAAGAGAAAAAAGAGAAGAGATCAAACACAACGTTTTAAAGTGGTTCAGTTAGCTCCTCTTCTACTAAACCTACGTTCACCTCCAAGGCTCCTTCCTTGGACAAATCCACAATTCTTCAAATAGCTTTACATTAGTAGCTTGCCTGATTGTTAGCAAACCTTGACAACAAGTGTTTTGTTTCAAAAACACTAAAAAAATAACTCTTTGTTTTGCTCTCCAAAATAAAGTACCAAGAGAATCTTTTTCTCCAAGTGTTCCTCTCAACCACTCAAGAAATAAATTATAATGGTTTAACAACCCTTTTACAAATGATATAGTGAAGTTGAAGCTCACAATTATAGATACAAAACTTTAAAGAGTTGAATAAAACAATGAAACTCAAAGATAAAATAGAATGATGAGAAAGTAAAGCTCAAATTTTAAAAATCTTGATGAATATCACTTTTATACTCAATCTTTATAATCTATTGTGTATGTCTTGCTTCTCTTGTGTATATTTATAGATAAAGATATAAGGCAGATTTGCAGTTTCAAATGAATTTCTAGTCATTTAAGAAAACAGTGAAGATTTCTTCCTGTTGAGCTACTTGTTGCTAAGCAAGTTTTGAATTTCTAATAAGATGTTTTTACTTCCATCTCGATTTGTACCTTATTAACGTTCGAATTTGAAAATAGCTATAAGAAAAAGGTTATAGACATGGAAGTCAGCGTTTCAGAACCACAATAATAGGTCGATCCAATGGTCAGATCAAAAGTTGTGATCAAAATACTCAATTTGTTTCCTAATTGGCATATTTAAAGTTCTATAGAGTTACCTTCACTTCCACCTCGATTTTCTCTTTGATAACGTTCGAAATTGAAAATGGCTATCGGATAAAGGTTGTAGACACGGAAGTTAGATTTTCAGAATCTCAAGAATCAAGTCAATCCAATGGTCACATCAACGGTTATAATCAAAATACTCAAACTGTCTCCTATTTGGTATATTTAAATTTTTGCAGAGTTGCCTTCACTTTCACCTTGATTGTCTTTCTTATAACGTTCAAATTTGAAACTGACTATAAGAAAAATGTTATAGACATAGAAGTTAGCTTTTCAGAACCTCAAGAATCAGTACATTTGAATGTCTAGAACAAAAGATATGGTCAGATTACTAAGGCTATCTCCCAACTTTCATATGTTGAACTTCTGCTCCAATGGGTCACCTTCCAGCTCCATTTTGTCCCACGAGCCATTCTCTTCACGAAGTCCTCAGAAGATACCGTTTATAGGAATTTGAGTCTTATTTTCAATGCCACAAAAATTACATCAATCCAACTATTGGATCAAAGGTTATATACATAATACTGAATCCATCTTCAATAAGCTTTCTTGTCATTATCTTTGACTAAGTCTTCTTCTTTATACTATGATTCCTTTTATGTCTAAGACTAACAATAACTTCAAGAAATGTTAGATAATTAGCATTTAAAACATAAATAAAAAAGTAAGTGATTTATCATTAAAATACACAATATATTTAAACTTTTAACATAAAATTTTTTAAAAATCTTAACCAATACATCAAACATACTTTATTATGAAATCTTGAGATTAACTAAATTTTAATCATTAAAAAATTTATATTTGTTATCATTAAAATCAATTAATGAAAACTTGAGGTTAACAGTATTCAGCTGCCTTCATATACAATTATAGGATTTGTCTTTTGATGAAGTGCGAGATACAGCTAGAATTCATGCTGCTCAAATCTCCTCATTTATGTTTCCTGTCCCCTTCAACAACTATAAAATGAAGGCTTTAGGTGCAAATAAGAAGACAAGCAAGTAAGCAACAACAAGAAGAGAGTGAAAAGTATAAGAAAGTTTTTTTGTGAGAGTTGTAGTAGAGTAAAGGGAGTGTCCAGAGCCTACTCCTCCTCCTTTGCAAATTTTTATCTTTGATTAGTGAAATTTCTTTCACCAAATTCTTTGTTTGTGGGTGTTTGTTTGATTTTTGAACCCAAAAAGTGATATTAAAGGCTCGTAGGAGTTTTCGGAGAAAGTTTTTGCAAAAATAAAGCAAGTTTGCTCTCAGGTAGGAAATCAAAAGTGCTTGAAATCATTTTTTAAGGACACTAGACTATTCATCTCAACGAGAGGAGTTTAACGCTCTAAACCAAATTGAAAACAGAGCTAAAACAAGCCCGTACGGGACTTCTGAAATTTACAGCGAAATACCTGTCAGTGAGCCAGTGTGTGACCAGATAAGATGATGACATCATCACTGCATCGGTAGTGACATCATGAGAGTAGTGCCCAGTCAACTACTACGTTAGCACCTTGTCAGTTGAAACGTTAGCGACCATTCAACACCTAATTAGATATCCAGTTAGCTGCCCACTCAATAGGGAGCAATTTCATAATAGCATATTAGCCTTAAGGGTTTTTGTAATTTTAGTTTGGCCTTAGGAAAAACTTAAATTTTTAGTTAAGCCCCTCCTAGGGTTGTTTGCCGTTTCGAACGCAACCGTGTACTCTGTTTTACACGATTCAATCCCAAAGATTCAGTTCAAGTTGTCCAAAGCCCAAAATCAAGTATAATCCATGGAGGATTCAAACTCGGGATCCATGATCAAACTGATGGCCAACAATTACACTCTTTGGGGACCTCGGATGTAAGACTACCTCAATTGCAACGAGCTAGCTGAACCTCTGGATGAAGTTGGAGTAAAACCAACTACAATAATAGAGAGTGACAGGAAGAAGATAAACAATAAGACCATCAGCCATATCAGACAATGGATCGACCATAGTGTCTTCCATCACGTCCCCCAAAAAATTAACGCATATACTCTTTGGATGAAGTTGGAGAGCATGTATCAAGCTAAGACCACCGGGAATAAAGCTATCCTGATGATGCGACTGGTGAATTTGAAGTTGAAAGGTGGAGCCTTCGTTGCTGAGCACACTAGCCAATTTCAGAGCCTAGTGAACCAACTCGCGTCAGTTGAGTTGTGGCTTGATGACGAAGTATAAGCCTTGCTACTCCTCAATTCATTATGAAAAAGTTAGGAGATATTGGTGGTATCTCTTAGCAATTAGGTCCCAGATGGCAAACTTTCCATGTTAACGGTAAAGCGTGCCTTGCTCAATGAAGAAGCTAGAAGCAAAGAATTGGGCTTGGACCAGACCGAGATCCTCGTCACCGAGAACAGAAGAAGGTCTCAAGGAAGCGGCAAAGGCTGAGGTAGAGGAAGAAGAAAAAGCATAAGCAGAAGTAGAACCAGAGGAAAGTCACAGGATCTTGGCAGATCTACTGATGGACATGGCAAGTTCCAATGCTATTATTGTGGCATCAAAGGTCACATGAAGAAGGACTGTCAAAAATTGAAAAAGGAATAAAGTCGAAGCAGTCACCAACAAAATAAGGAAGATGGTGACACCTTAATCACTCTTAGCGGGGATATTACAGTACTCTCCATAAATGAAGAGACTTGCCTCCATATTGCAAGCCATAATGCCGAATGGGTAGTAGATACATCAGTTTCTTACCACACCATTCCCTATAGCGACTTTTTCACCTCCTACAAAGCTGGAGACTTTGGTATAGTGAGGATGGGGAACACCAATTTTTCAAAGATCATGGGCATTGGTGATATTCGAATCAAGACCAATGTTGGCTGCACTATGGTGTTGAAGAATGTCCGACACGTACTTGACCTACGGCTCAATCTTATTTCCAAGATAGCCCTTAATCAACAAGGCTCTGACAAACACTTCAGCAATGACACTTAGAAACTGTCAAAAGGTGTCATGGTTGTTGCCGAGGGGTATATTTGCAGCACTCTCTACAAAACCCATGTGAAGGTTTTCTGAGAAAGCCTCAATGTAGTGGAAGACGAGGTATCTCCAAACCTATGGCACAAAAGACTCAGCCACATTAGTGAGACATGATTGTTCACACTAGCGAAGAAAGAGCTTATCATAGTTGCCAACGGTATTTCACTCAACCCTTGTGAACATTGTCTGTTTGGTAAATAACATAGAGTCTCATTCAAATCATCTAGAAAGAAAAGATTAGAGTTGTTGAGTCTGGTACACTCTGATGTCTGCAGTCTTATTGAAGAAGAATCATTAGGAGACAATATGTATTTTGTAACTTTCATTGATGATGCATCGCGGAAAGTGTGGGTGTATTTCTTGAAGACAAAGGACCAAGTACTTAAGAACTTCCAAATATTCCACGCCATGGTAGAAAGAGAAACAAGGAAGAAGCTGAAGTGCATCCGGACAGACAATGGAGGTGAGTACACTTCTAATGAGTTCAAAGCATACTGTGCCATTCGTAGTATCTGACATGAGAAGATGATCCTATGCTCCCCACAACACAATGGTGTAGAAAGGATGAATTGGACCATTATGGAAAAAGTCAGATGTATGCTCAGTTTGGCTAATCTGTTTAAGCCATTATGGGGTGAAATTATTCATGTCGCCTGCTACCTGATCAACAGATCACCATCGGTGCCATTGAAATTTGAAGTTCAAGAGATGATGTGGTCTGGCAAGAAGGATGTCTCCTACTCTCACCCGAGAGTGTTTGGGTGCAAGGCGTTTGTACATTGACTCGCCTCCAAATGCGTCTTACAATTGGAGTTAGTTACCCCGTAAGAGTATGGGGGTTGTGATGAAGTATAAACCGGTAATCTGGTATCGTTCTCTCTCATGGGACCTAACCCAATATAGGCTTTGGGGACTCAACTCGCTCCAGTCTAACTAGGATCGACTAGAAAT
The DNA here is from genome assembly GCA_033060915.1 of Euryodendron excelsum. Taxonomy (NCBI): domain Eukaryota; kingdom Viridiplantae; phylum Streptophyta; class Magnoliopsida; order Ericales; family Pentaphylacaceae; genus Euryodendron; species Euryodendron excelsum. The sequence goes on from CM065397.1 coordinate 22,435,824, forward strand.
TACGTGAATTGAATCTAAAATGAAATGAAAAAAATAAAGGGATCGAAAATCTTTTGGGGTTTTGATGGTTGTTTTGAATTTCTAAACTAATGCAATGAAAATAAAAGTAATTAACACTACGAAATTAAATTAAAAGAAATTAAAATTAAACTTAAAATAATAAAAAGAGAATTGGGCTCAAATGATCCAATCATCCAATTCATCTAAGGCTTCCAATGGGGTTTATAACTCAAATCAAACACAACATTTAAGAGTGTTTGATTTGGAAGATTTAACTTTAAAAATCAACAATTCTCAAGCAATTAAAATTGGATACATGGCCAATGGGGAATCAAATGTTAATATCATCGATTTAACTAGGGTCAATACCAAATTTATAGTTTGTGCATTGAATTAGTCAAACAAAGTCAATAATCTAGGTTTTCTAAGGCATCTTCAATCAATGATGGGAATAAATTTCTAACAATTGTGGAGTATTTATCTAGTCAAGAGTCCTAAATTAATACCATCGATTTGGATGATAAAAAATTCCCAAACTTAGTCAATAATCTAAGTTTTCTAAAATTTCACATATAATTACTAGAAATCCAAAATCTAGAAAAATATGGCAATTAATTCATAAAATAGCTCTATTGAAATTCTTGGATTATTTGGGTGATTTTCTTATTTGAATCCAATTTAAGAAACTAGCTAATTAAATTTATAATAAAAGCATGTGAAATATAAAGAAAGCATGTGGAGATTTAAACTAAAATTTACTTGAACATTAAGAGTGTTTGGTTACAAGAAAAATGAGAGAAAGTGTAAGAAAGTGAAGGAAAATACAACACAATGAAAGAAAATTACAAGTTAACTAAAAAATACTATTACAAAGATAAATCTAAGCTAAAAATGAACAAAAATGGAGAAAACCGACCTTAGAGAGCTTCTCCCCGTCACCCCTTTCCTAAAACTAACCCTAACTACACAAAAAAAAAAAACTTCCAAACTCCCCTAAAACGCAGCTTCAGACATAAAAAAATACAATCTGGAAGTCAAAATAGTGTCCGAATGGATTTCGGACAGTGCGTCTGACGCGTGTCCGAAGTGCGTCTGGACAGTTACTGTTCACTGTCCAGATGCATTATTCACCATCCAGAAGCACTGTTCAGACAGTGAACAATAACCATCCGAATGGTGAACAATGACCATTCGAATGCACAGTTTGAATAGTCACTATTCGGCCCAATAACCTTCCAATTTGATTTTGACTACCTTAGAAGTCGATTCAGCCAATGCACATTAGAGGACAAGTTGTAGCTCTTGAAGTCTTCTTTCCAATGACACAAACATCAGCTTAATCAGATATCGGAGTAAAAAATTATTGTCAAAATATCGAGATGGGTTGGACTTCTCATCACTGGTTTACTCGTTTTGAACCCACTTTGATCATTCTTTGCGTTTATTTGCCTTTATTAGCTCTTTTAACCTACAAAACACACAAAAAACATAATAAATCAAATATGAAACTAAATTAAGACAAATAACTACAATCTAAATCTAACAAAGTGCGAATTAAGGGCTTATAATTACACTTTTAGGGTGTAATCACAACCCCCAACTTATATTTTGCTAGTCCGTAGCAAAAACTATAAAAAACATAAAGGATAATCTCCACTTTCGTAGAAGTCATTGATACATTTAGCTTATACAGCAAGCCTTTAAACTTCTAGATTACCCCTAGTGGACGAGTGGTGTCTCATGAGCGTTTTTAATGATGAAACCCACAAACATTCTTTTATGAATTGCAAATCAAGATAAGAATAAGGAATGAGTGCATAATCCCACTCAAGTTAACATTAAATGTCATTGCAAACTCCAACACTTACATTAATATGCAACAAGTCATACAAAAGAGAGGTTTATGTATGTGGGTGAGAATCATGCTAAACAACACAAATGAAACCTACTTATGAAAATCCACAATTTTAAAGCTTTGATTTAATCCTCACCGGACATACACTCGCAATTAAAGTCCCATATGATTCTTACAATGGTATGCTCAACAATGGAATAAATGTAAAGAGACAAATCAAGTGAACATACCAATTATAAAAATAAAAAATATAAAAGTATATCGACGTTGGCATAGCTCCATGAAAGAATGTTCAAAGCTAAGCATTAATTCAAAAAAATTGACATGATAAAGCTTATGCTCTATCGAAAACTTTAATCAAGCACAACTTGGATCAACTAAACCATGTAGAGGTGAAGAGGGCAATGTAGAAGAGGTAAAAGGTAAGGGTAAAGAGATGAAGTAAATGGTCATATCATGTGTGATCAAGATATAAAATGATGAATTTAAAATAACTACAACTCTCCCTTTTCAACGTTTAATATATTTTTATCCACTTCTCACTCTTCTCTTGAAATATTTTCAACTTTTGAACTCGTCTTTCATTCTTTTCTTCTTTTTATTTTTTTTTCTTTTCTTACTTCTTCTTCCTTCTTTTTTTTTTTTTTTCTTACTTGTCCTTTTGTTTCTATCATTTTATCATCCCCTTGAGATTCAACAACTATTTTTCATTTTATAATATGCTCTTTTGCATTGAATTCTCCAAATCAATCTCTTCTCTCTCTCTCTCTCTCTCTCTCTCTCTCTCTTTTCTTTAGCAATACAAAAATACTTTTTTCTCACTTAGGCATCCATTTGCAATACAAGAGATGAAATCACTTTGCACTTCTAATAAAAGTATAAGATCAAAAAGAGTCAAGGCAAATGCACAGTTTGGCAACGAAAAACTTATGGCTGTGAAGAAGAAAATGGTATAGAATCAAATACAAACATAATGAAGCTATTGAACGAAATGAGGGTGAAGTATCCTTGAGTAAATATAAATGCTCCAAAAGGCAATAAATACTCTAATACTCACAAGGTAATAATCTCCACTATTGTAAGGATGAAAGTGCAAATACTAGTAACAAATTATGCTGTAAAGTGTGATTGTACAAAATGGCGTAATCCCCTGTACAAATGTATAAATTAAGCAATTCTCATAACATGTTGGATATGAGGAGTGATTCAACATCATCTTGAGTAAAGATACATTCAAGAATTCCTATCTTCTAATCTCATAAGACACTTTTACAAGTTAAATAATTATATATATATAGGGTGCTAAACAAAGGAACAAAAATAAAGAAAATAGAGGCAAAGCCTCTACCCCACCTCCAACTTAAAATGATGCATTGTCCTTAATGCATGACAACAAAGCATGGAATGCAAATAAATGGTAGGAAAAAAAAATAGAGTACCCCAACTTAAAATGAGAAACATACTAAGAAAACAAAAATAAAACAACTACTCCTACTCCTATTCAAATTAGAGAGAAAAAATCATCCAATGCCACAAAGTGAGAATTTGCCATCATCCCACACCCCCAACTTAGAGATTTTTAAAGAGTTCATGCAAATGTGATGATAGATAATGGTCACTTCTTTGATGAACTCAAGAATGTAATTTTGAAACACATAGGGGTTAAATGGGTCATGGTATGTAGAAAATAAAGAATGATCATGCACAAAAATGCCAATGACTCTCATGCCATGAAGTTTTGGACCCTCCCCCTCTTTTAAATGGTCAGCCATGGGAGTGATGCTTGGTTCTAATGTTAGAACATGGAGCTCCAAAGGTTCCGGTAGAATAGGACTAGGTGTTAGAGGCATAAAAGTAGGGATCTCATGATCCCTAGACATGATAAGGATGACCTCTAAACCATCAATATCCTCATTGACATGCACATTCCCAATATCTAATAAACTAAAATTATCATTAAGGGTAATCTCAGTACTACCCTTCTTTTCTTGTTTGGAGTCCCCAATTTCGGACCCCTCTCTCTCAATATTTTCATCCCAAAATTCCTTTTCAATAATTTTCTCATTTACCGTAGGAATATTTTCCTTAGACACAAAGTCTTGGGGAAGGGTGGTTTGTGTCGCGCTTTGATTATTCGCACTCGAAAAAGACAAGTGAGAAAAATATAATACTCTCTCGTTAGAACTCATCCTCCTAGAAGGACGAGTGCGACTAGGTTTGAATTGAAAATTGATTTAAATTAAGGGTTTTTAAAAAAAGTTTGGAGTTGCCACCTAACTTGATTAAGGTGGGTTAGGTCACCTAAAAAGTAAACACAATCCGAATATTAAACTTAGGATTTTTGAAAAGGTTTTGGAAACTTCCTCAAGAGAGGGTTTCTAGGAAAAGAGGTTGTCTGACAACCTTTGAAAATATTTAAGCCATTTTTTAAAAATAACTCTATTTAGTTTTTGAAAACAGTGATATAGATTTGGAGGTTTGTTACGTGTAGGGAAGACGCACTGAGCCATCACCCTACCTCGCCGTTTCGGTATCTACATGTTTATTCATCCTAGGTTCACTCATTAGAGTCTTCGATTAATAAATGTTTAAAACTATCTACTTTAGAAAAGAATTTTTAGTAAGAAGTTTAATATTATGCATGATATGCAAGTGCAAGAAAATACTTTAATTCGAAAATAGATTTGAAAGAACTTGATTTGATTTTGGAAATAGATTTGATTTGAAATTGGAATGGATTTGAAAAGATAGATTTGATTTTGAAAGAAAGTTTTAGAAATTCGAAATAGAGATTTGAAAATAAACTTTTGGAATTGGAAGTTTAAAAAGTTATGGAATTGGAAACTTGAAAAATGTTACGAAAATAGAAGCTTGAAAAAGGTTGTGAAATTGAAAATTTAAGAAAAGTTATGAGATTGGATGTTTAAAAAAAGTTTATGGGATTGAAAATTTGAAAATAGTTATGACCGCATCCATGAGGGTTGCCTACGTATCCTTTTTTGGGAATTAGATCAGTTGTAGTTCAAACAAGAGTCCGATAGAAAACAGAAGGTCCGATTTGAAAGAGAGTTTGATTTGGAACTTGGATTTGAAGATTGAAAATTGAACATTGATTTGAAATTGACCTGGAAGATTTGAAAAGATTGGTTTTGGAAAGCTTGATTTTTGGAAACCTAGACTTAGGAAAGATGGAACCTAGGAAAGACTTGAGGTTTAAAAAAGATTGAACTTGACTTGGAAGGGATTTAGAAAAGATTTGGAAAAGATTTGGCTCGAATGTTGGACTTTGAGAGTTGGAGTTTAAGAAAGATTGGATTTAGGAAATCTCGAATTTAGGAAAGTTTCAAAATAAGAAATCTCCATTTTAGAAAAGTTTCATTTTAGGAAAGATTTTAAATTAGGAAAGTTTAAAATAGGAAAGGTTTTGAAAGTTTGAATAGTCTTTTGAAATTTAGAAAGTTTAGAAAGTTTAGAATTTGAAAAGATTTAAAATTTAGAAAGTTTAGAATTTCGGAAAGATTTGAAGTTTGAGTTTTAGAAATACTTGAAATTAGAAAAGGTTTAAGTTTAAGAAAGATTTGAAAATTTAGATTTTGGAAAGTTGAAATTTGGAAAGGTATGGAATTAGGAAATGTTAGAATTAGGAAAGATTGGGATTAGGAAATGTTTGGATTAGAAAAGGTTTGAATTAGGAAAGATTCGGATTAGAAAAGGTTTGGATTCCTCTTTCCTAAAACAAAAGATTGGCCTTTATTTCTAAAAGGAGGTGATTTGATTTTATTTCAAAAAACGGAGGATTGGATCTAGTTTTCTAAATGGGAGATTGGATTTGGTTTCCTAAAACGGAGGATATGATTTGACATGGGATTGGAAAGATGAAGTTTTGAAAATTCTAAATTTTGGTGTAGAAAATAGGGTTTGGAAATATATGATTTTGATGTAGAAAATAAGATTTAGTAACCTAAAGTTTGATGTAGAAAAGGAAATTAGAAATTAAGGTTTCCTAATTATGGTCCTAGGGCTTAAAAAAAAAGAGATTTTTGGAAAGTAGACATTTTGAAGTGAGTTTCTAGGAAGGAAACTTGAAGAGAGTTTTGGAAAGAAGACTTTAGAAAGTAAAACTTTAAGAGAGTTTTTGGAAAAAGGGCTTTTTGGAAAGAGAACTTTTTAGGAAAGGGATTTGAAAAAAAAGCTTTAGAAAGTGAATTTTTCAAGAGAGTTTTTAGGAAGGGGCTTGAAATGAGTTTTTTAGAAAGTGAGTTTTGTGAAGGGAATTTTTAGAAAGCAATTTTGGAAAGGAGATTAGAGAGAGTTTTTAGAAAATATATTGGAGAAGAGATTTTAGAAAGTAAATTTGAAAAGAGATTTTGAAGAGGGATTTTTGAAAAGCGAAACTTTTGGAAAGAGAGTTTTTAGGAGGAAATTTTGAAAAGCGTTTTGGGAAATAGATTGAGAAAGAAGTTTGGAAAAAGATTGGAATGGGGACTTTTGCAAGTCTTTAAAAATATACCACTTTTCTAAAACGATTCTAACCATGGAGGGATTAGAACCATTCTAGGATTATGGTTTTGAAAACAACAAGGACTTGAAAATGTGGACCATAATAGTCACTTTAAATATATCACTTTCTTAAAGCAACCCTAACCATGGAATGGCTAGAATCACCTTAGGATTGTGGTTTCGAAAACAAGTTTTAAAGAATAAGATTTTAACGAAAGTTTTGAAAACAATTTTGATGCAAGTTTTGAAAACGATTTTCGATACAAGTTTTGAAAACAATTTTTGGAGAGATGTATGATTCATGATATGCACAATACAAGTTGGGGTCGTGAACATACAAGATTAAAGGCCTCACCACATTATCAAGGGGGGCAAACCCACTTAGTCTCTGGTTAGACTAAGAGAAAGCCCCCGACACGGTGACTTTCAATAGCCTAATCCTACACATGAACCGGGGAGTCCCTTGTTTCAAGCATGCAAGAAAGGGGGGTAGAAGATGGGGATTGAAATAGAAGAAAACCCAAGTAGGTTAGGCGAGAGAAAAGAGGGGGGAATTGCGTAAACGTAAATAGAAAGCCCACCTTGTGTCTTCTTTGTTTTACTTTGTTTTACTTCAATCTTTGAGAACTTACTTTGGTCTTTGAGAGCTTCCAAGTTGCAGCACTTCAAGTCTTCAATGGAGGCTTTGGAGGCTAGTATATGAGTGTATAAGAGTGTATATGAGCTAGGGTTAAGTGTATAGAGGCTAGGGTTTGTATATAGAGACTAGGGTTTGAAGATCCTAAAGGAAACTAGGGTTTAGAAAGACTTCGAGCTCTTTATATCGAAGAGCAAGGTTTTTGGACTGAGTTTGCGGACCCTTTTCACGCTGAAGGAGGCTTTGTATTTATAGACAGAAGATTAACCTAGCGTCTGTTGCAGTGGCGCCAGGCAAAATTTCCTTCTGGCACCACTCCAGGCCAAATTTTGGCTCGGCGCCACTGCTAGTGGTGCCAGACACTTAGGAAAGTTTTAAGGTCGGCAAGCAACGTATCTTCAGAAGATTTGGACGCTTGTACTAGTGATTACCATGCAATTTTTAGCCTGACTTTACTAGCAGTGACTCCGGAAGGTCCAGGAATGATTCAGAGGACCGGGAATGGCTCAGAGGGTTAGAAAGGGACAGGAACCCTTAGAATAGTGTCTTGGGGGTAATAGCCTGAAAAAATGATGTCAGGATTTTGTTGGAAGGGTTAACCGAGCCATTAGGGGCAAAACAGTCAATCGAGCTAGAAAGCTGTTGGGATGGACCTGGAATGTCCCGAAAGAAGACTTGAGGCTTGGAAGCATTAGCTAGAATGCTCCAGAAGGTTGCCGATTTGATACCTAGAGCTGGCGAGGTTGGAAAAGGCAATCGACCTACCAGGGGCAAAATGGTTATTTCGCACCAGGTTTGCCGGAATTGACTCGGAATGATCTAGAAATGCATCGAAAGGCCGGGGATACTATCAGAAGCATCCTTAAGAGATTACCGGTTTAATACCCAGAGCCGGTGTGGTTGGAAAAGGCAACCGGCCCACCAAGGGCAAAATGGTCATTTTGACCAGAGGGTTTCGGAATTGGCCCAAAATTGACTGGAAGACACCTAATCATGCCGGATCATCCTTGGGATGACCCTGAAAGTGTGGACTTACTGTTCTGAGGACTTAGATACTTTCTCAAGAAACATGCCGGAAATGGCCCTAAGGGCAGTTTAGTTATTTTTCACTGGAGTGGGCTAGCAGGCACTAGTGTTGACTTGGATTTTGAGTGTTTTTGCCACTCTAACGGTGGTCTCATGACACAGGGGTTTGTTGGCAATTCCCAATGTTGACCTGTTTACGAGTGTTTCTGCCACTCTGACGGTTGCGATGTTTATGAGTACTTCTGTTACTCTAACAGTTCGCATTCATTCTAGAGACTGCTTGATCTCGGGAAGCTGTTGGGTAGACTTATCGTCTGAGGAATCAACTTTCTCAAAAGACGTGCCGAATAACGAACATTTCTTTATTGGCGGGCTAGCAAGCACCAAAGGTAGACCATTCTACCATCTCGGGGACTTGGGATCTCATCCCAGTCGATGGGTTTGAAGGAAGTTACTGTTCTGAAGATTTTTCTCAGAAGACATGCCGTACAGGATGGACTTACCACCTTGAGAAATCAACTTTCTCGAAAGGCATGCCAGATTTAATTGGTATTAGAATTGGACTTGAAATTGGATTTGAGATTAAAACGGGGACTTACCGTCTTCGAAAAGATATGCTTACCAGAATTGGACTAAACAATGCCCTAAGGGCACTTTAGTCATTTTGCCTCTATTTTGGCCCAATGGGCCTGCGAAGCGATCGATTGACTGGATTATGTCTGAAAAATTGGTTGACTCGGAATATGTCCATATTGACTTGAATACAAGTCTGGACGAACTTGAGACTACCGAACGGGAAAAAATAGGGTGCTTACAGTTTGGTCTATGATATCCTCATTCCTATGGTTAGTGATGGGATGAGCTAGTTCACTTAGGCACCCTTACCTAATAAGAATACTTGGAGATGGCACAAGGGACTTGTCCTCCGCTTGGACAACCAAGGTTTGCATTAAAAGAGTCAATTGACTTTGTATCTCATTAAGGCCCTCACTTAATCTAGAATTCACTTCTCCTTGAAATTTTATCGCTAGTTGAAGAGTGTTCTCTAGAGTATCCTCTATGGTGTCCACTTATGTCCTAGTGTAAGGAATGTGATATTCCTCATAGGGTAAAAATTGGGCATGGAGATATTCACATGGTGGAGTTTGGTAGGGTGAAGGTGGTGCATGGTAATGGTCAAAGAATGAGGCTCAAAATGATGTTGTGAATATGTGCTCTCATATCTCCTACCAAGGTTAAATTGATTACACCCTCTAAGATTGAAAGGTGGTCGTGGAGGCTCTTTTTGGCCATTAGCTTTAAAGTGTTCCCTAAGAGACATATTGGATGATGGATGGTGTGAAAATGTGTCACCAAACATAATGAAGTGCACAATAGAATATGGATGCAATGTACAAACAAATGTAGCACACCGCGCCTCAACACTTCATATACAACAATACTCAATAATTTTTCATCCGAACCTCCAATCTCCACATAATAATTCCACAAATTTCAACAATTTCAATCCAACCAAACCTCCAATCTCCACAAGTTATATACCACAAATTTGCAATAAAAACAATCCATAATTCTCTTATAGCAATCCTCTAATCAAAATTTTAAAATAAAACAAAATCTATATAAAACAAAAAAAAAAAATAAACCTAAAATAAAGAGAAAAAGAAAGAATGAAAATCTAACATACTATCACAAAAAATATAAAAAAAAGAAACGAAGTTATCGATGGCCTAAGTCGAAGATTCCACCGTTGTGGTAGATTGATGGAAATTCAATCCACCAATTGCTCTTCAACCCAAAGATTGGTAGTGCTCGCCTCGTGCTTTTGGTCCTTGGCAACGGTACCAAAACTTGACTCGCTTCCAAATGCGTCCTATAATTAGAGTTAGTTACCCTGCAAGAGTACGGGGGTCGCAATGAAGTATAAACCCGTAATTCGGTATCATTCTCTCCTAAGGGACCTAGCCCAACATAAGCTTTGGACACTCAACTCGCACTAGCCTAACTCGGATTGACTAGAAATTACGTGAATTGAATCTAAAATGAAATGAAAAAAATAAAGGAACCGAAATCTTTTGTGGTTTTGATGGTTGTTTTGAATTTCTAAACTAATGCAATGAAAATAAAAGCAATTAACACTACGAAATTAAATTAAAAGAAATTGAAATTAAACTTAAAACAATAAAAAGGAAATTAGGCACAAATGATCCAATCATCCAATTCATCCAAGGCTTCCAATGGGGTTTATAACTCAAATCAAACACAACATTTAAGAGTGTTTGATTCCGAAGATTTAACTTTGAAAATCAATAATTCTCAAGCAATTGAAATTAGATACATGACCAATGGGGAATCAAAGGTTAATACCATCGATTTAACTAGGGTCAATACCAAATTTGTGGTTTGTGCATTGAATTAGTCAAACATAGTCAATAACCTAGGTTTTCTAAGGCATCTTCAATCAATTGATGAGAATAAATTTCTAGCAATTGTGGAGTATTTATCTAGTCAAGAGTCCTAAATTAATACCATCGATTTGTGTGATAAAAAAATTCCCAAACTTAATCAATAATCTACTTTTTTAAAACTCCATATGTAATTACTAGGAATTCGAATTCTAGAAAAATATGACAATTAATTCATGAGATATCTCTATTGAAATTCTTAAATTATTTGGGTGATTTTCTCATTTAAACCCAATTTAAGAAACTAGCTAAATAAACTCATAATAAAAGCATGTAAAATGTAAATAAAGCATTTAGAGATTTAAACTAAAATTTACTTGAATATTAAGAGCATTTGGTTACAAGAAAAAAGAGAGAAAGTGCAAAAAAATGAAGAAAAATACAACACAATGAAAGAAAATTACAATATAACTAAAAACTACTATTACAAAGATAAATCTAAGCTAAAAATGAACAAAAATGGAGAAAACCAACCTTGGAGAGCTTCTCCCTGCTGCCCCTCTCCTAAAACTAACCCTAACTATACAAAAAAAACCTTCCAAACCCCCCTAAAACCCAGCTTCAGATGTAAAAAATGCAATTTGGAAGTCGAAATAGCGTCTGAACAGACTTCAGACAGTGTGTCTGACGCGCGTCTGAAGGGTGTTCAGACTGTTACTGTTCATCGTTCGGACGCACTGTTTAGATAGTATTATTCACCTTTCAGATGGTTGAACAGTAACCGTCCGAACGATGAACAGTGACCGTTTGAATGCACAATTTGGACGGTCATTATTCACTTTTTAGCCCATCAACCTTCCAACTTTATTTTGACCACCTTAAAAGCTGGTTCAACCGGTGCACATTAGAGGATAAGTTGTAGCTCTTAAAGTCTTCTTTCCAATGGTGCAAAACTCAGCTCAATTGTACATCAGAGCAAAAAGATATGGCCAAAATACCGAAACAGGTTGGACTTCTCATCACCGATTTACTCGTTTTGAACCCACTTTGATTATTCTTTGCGTCTATTTGCTTTTATTAGCTCTTATTACCTACAAAACATATAAAAAACACAATAAATCAAATATGAAACTAAATTAAGATAATTAATTACAATCTAAGTCTAACAAGGTGCGAATTAATGGCTTATAATTACACTTTTAGGGTGTAATCATACATATGTCCAAAGAACAACAGTAGAAGCTGGACTTGAAGTCTACTCCATATATCTTCATTGGCTACAGTGATAAAGAGTTCAAATACAGATTGTACGATCCAAAAACCAAAAAGACAATCAGAAGTAGGGACGTTGTGTTTCAAGAGAACCAATTTTATGAGAAAATGACTAAGTCCAGTGGTTCCAGGTCCCATGCTTTTGACATGACTCCAGATCCAATACCAGTCTAACTTACCACAGACACTAGAATATATGAGGCAATTCCAGAAGATGAAGAAGAATATGGTGTTGAGCAGGGGGAGCAACACCCTCTCCACCAAATGTTGAAGTACCAGAAGTCGATAAGCCTCATCCAAGGTGATCGGTAAGAGATCGTGTCTTGATTCCATCAACTATATATCCGAAATCAGATTACATCATGCTTACTAATGAAGGGGAGCCAAAGGACTTCAAGGATGCACATTCTCATCTAGAAAAAGGTAAATGGATGTAAGCCATGCAAGAAGAGATGAGTTCCTTACAAAAGAATCAGACTTATGAGTTAGTGAAGCTTCCTAAGGGAAAGAGGGCACTGAGAAGCAAGTGGATGTTCAAGCTAAAGAAAGATGGCAACAAAAAGTTAGTGAAAGACAAAGCTCGATTGGTCGTTAAAAGTTTTCACCAAAAAAAAGGAATTAACTTTGATGAGATATTCTCACTGGTGGTAAAGATGATCTCAATTGAAGTTATACTCGGATTGATTGTCAGCTTAGACTTGGAGCTTGAACAGATGGATGTTAAAACAAGTAATCACCAAAATAGTGGTACATGAAATTTGACTTATTCATGGTGAGTCATGGGTACAAGAGGACCATTGTAGGCCAGTGAGTGTATATATAGAGATTCCCCAATTGTAGCTTTGTGACACTCCTTCTCTATGTTGATGACATGCTAATCGTTAGACAGGATGTTGCAAAGATTAGCAAGCTAAAGAATGAGTTATCTCAATCATTTGGCATGAAAAATTTAGGCTGAGCTCAACAGATATTGGGCATGAAGATTATTCGTGATAGGAAAGCCAAGAAGTTGTGGCTGTCACATGAAAGCTGTCACATGAAAGATTTGTTGAACAGGTGATCAAGAGGTTCAACATAAGAAATGCCAAGCCAGTCAGTACTCCACTAGCAAATCACTTTAAGCTGAGCAAGAGTTCGTGTCCCTCCTCGAAAAGAAGATGGAAAACATGGCAGCAGTCCCCTATTTTTCAGTAGTAGGCAGTTTAATGTATGTAATGACATGTACAAGGCCAGATATCGCTTACGTTGTAAGCATTGTTAGCAGTTTTCTTTCAAATCCAAGAAGAGCATTGGAAAGTGATCAAATGGATTCTCAGGTACCTAAAAGGTACGTCTAAGCTATGCTTGTGCTTTGGGAGAGCTAAACCAATTTTGGAAGGCTATATAGATTCAGATATGGTCGGTGATCTTAATGGTAGAAAATCTACATTGGGATTTCTTTACACCTTCTCAAGGGGAGCTATTTTATGGTAATCTAAATTGCAGAAATGCGTGACTTTATCTACAATGGAGGCAGAGTATACTGCCGTAGCGGAAGCTAGGAAGGAAATGTCATGGGTGAAGCGGTTTCTCCAAGAATTAGGAGTCAAACAGAATGAATACATGGTGCATTATGAATAGTGATAATGCTATGAATTTGAGCAAGAAATCAATGTACCATTTGTAAACAAAACATATCGACATTTATTATCATTGGATATGCGAGGTGATGGATCAATAGCAGTTAAAGTTGAGAGAATTCACACAAAAAAGAATATAGTAAACATGTTGACAAAGGTGGTTACTCGTGAGAAACTTGAGCTATGTAGAGACATAACCAGAATGAACGCCAACTGAAGGACGCCAGATTACGTTCTCCTTCGATGGATATGAACAGGGAGAATTGTTGAGATGGTTCATACCCATTAGTTTAACCACCATTTAATATCCTTGTCTCCATGTTGACTTTTGTTCCTCTGCAAATCTTCAATTGGGTCCTAGAGCTTGCAATTGTGGACCTGCAATTTTGTTCATCCGCCTTCGTATACAATTGCAGGATTTGTCTTTTGACAAAGTGCAAGATACAACCGGAATTCAGTGCCGCTCAAATCTCCTCATTTATGTTTCCTATCCCCTTTAGCAACTATAAAATGAAGGCTTTGGGTGCAAATAAGAAGACAAGCAAGTAAGCAACAACAACAAGAGAGTGAGAAGTAGAAGAGAGTTTTTTTTGTGAGAGTTGTAGTAAAGTAGAGAGAGTGCCTAGAGCCTCCTTCTCTTACTTTACAAATTTTTCTTTCTTTGATTGGTGAAATTTCTTTGACCAAATTCTTTGTTTCTGGGTGTTTGTTTGATTTCTGAACCTAACACTAAAAAGTTCAAATCTACAATCATTATCTACCAATTGAAAGCCCTCACTAGACAAAGCTCGGAAAATTTTAGGGACATGCATGGCCTTTTTATGGAAATCACTAAACTACGGAAACAAAATTAGTGATTCCTAAATTTGCAAATGACAAAAATATTCAAGCCATATGAGCTTCTAAAAGAGTGACTCATATGGCATGAATGGTGACTCATACATTTCTCAAAGAAAAGGTAATGTGTTCTTGCTTTTCTAATTTTGTGCATCAAGATAGCTTGATTGCAAAAGACACAGCTAATTTGCGTTGGGAAAAGTTCTCTCTCTCTCTCTCTATATATATATGAATTCATATCAAAGCCGTATTTTTGGTGAAGCCTAAAGTGCTAGTAGTCCGTTATTGAGAAGTAAAATTGTGCATAGATTTTTTCATACTTAGAACAAATTTCATAATTCATTGCTTGTTGCTTTCTAGTCCAAGCCTTGGTTTGTTTAATTAGTCATTAAGTTTCCTTTAATCTCGATAAACCCTTATTCTCTAGGTTAAGATTTTTTTTTTTTTGTAAAATATCGAGGGTAATTTCAGCCAAAGGATTATGATTATCATGTATGTGAATTGACATGGTTGTAATTAACCCTTATTCTCTATGTTCTGATCGAATGGTTCTCTTTATTCGAGGTTTTAGATACAGAGATGCAGGGAGGATGAGCCAATCCTAGTTGTGACTTATGAAGGAGAACATAACCATGGAGTTCGTGGTACAGTTGTCGATTTGTCTTCTTCACCGGCTCATAGCTTGATCAAGAGCTCGATGCCTAATGCTCATTGTCCAATGGAAGATAATCCTTCATGAGTCAACTATAGACCTTGATCTCACTCTTTCTGCGGCCAACCAAGAAATTAGAACACCCTCCCAGAGATTAGCCAAATATTACAAAAATGAAGGCAACTGCAAAAAAGTTGAAGAAAATATTGCATTCTTAACCACAGATCCTAACTTCATGTTGGCTCTAGCTGAAGAAGTTGACATTCCATTACTAGAGATCCTAACTTGACCTAGATGTGAATTTTAATCTTATCTAGGATTTATGGGTGGTGTATAGCAGCAAGAGTGGTTTAGTATTTGAATTTGAATGTATTTGTTTATCTAAATTTTATGTACAATATATGGAGGAAGGATTGTTTTGAATTTGAATTCCAATGTTCTCTCTGGAAGTATTATTGCTTAACTTCAAGGCATCTTTTTGTTTCCAATGTTATCAAAACCCACATAAATCTCATCATGAGTGGGTCAATACTCCTTCACACGGCAGAAAAAATCTAGTAGTCCGGCTTGTCAGTACTCATTTTTATTGAACTATGACTTGCAGTGTTTTATTTCATCAATAATATAAGTTTATTGTAATTTGAGAGATTTTTAAAAAACTAAATGCCACTCATCAAAAAATTGATAAATATTTTCTGCCTGGTTATTGAATATTTTTTTTCCTCAAGGGAAGGGGGGAAAAGAGAGAAAGTAAATGAGTGAATGCAAGAAACACACAAAAGCAACATGGCCATGTTCACACAATTCCAAGTCTTCAATAACATGATACCAATTTATGTGGCTTACAACTTTATACCAAATTGAACCGGCAAGTGTAGTTTGATTGTTACCATGTTTAAACGAGATGGAAATCAAGTTCAATTCCAATCATAATCTCTCCCAGTAACAGCCTCCAATGTTTTTATAGGTTTCTACTCTAAATTGTAGTCCTAATACAAAAATGCTTGGAGCACCATATTTATTTAGAAAAATCTTCCCTATTAGAAATATTTCTACAGGGTTTTTCATATGGCTAACAAATTTATTTTTAAGTTTTGTTTTTCTAATCCTTTTTGGCTTGAATTAAATGGAAATTATCTTGTTTTGTTTGCTAGACGGCTTAACCAAGAATTTACGCAAATTATAAATGTTAAAATTTTCACCTATGATTTAGCTTGTGCTCATGACATTACATAAATAGAGCTTGCTTTCTTCTGGGAATGAATTTTATTGATTCCGACTCTAATCAACACAAGATTCTTGGTTTGGCCTTGTAATTGTTTTTTGTAATCAAGCTCTATGCATTTCAAACCTATCTTCATTGGAATATCCAGTCAAACAATTACATAGTACTGGAACTTGAAATTAGTCTCTCTAATATCTTCCATAAAAGATGACAATCAACTTGTTTTTTTGTTTACAAAACTGCAAGGACATTAACACCGTTTGAATGGCACATAACTCATAGTAGTTTGCAACGGCTCTATTTCTCGGTTCTTGTAGAGAGAGAGCGCTATATTGTGGCGTCTTCTTGACCATTGTCTTCAAAATAAACCTTTCATGGAGCATTTTCCTTCAACCACTATCTTTCCGACTTGCATAAGATTACAACCATTAATCTGCTTCTATTGTTTTGTTTTTTGACTTGTTCAAACATATTTGACCTCTAATCTGTACATATGTTACTTCGTACTATCTTGTTGTAAGACATTAAGACTTGCCGTTGCCAAATTGAGATGATTCATGATCAGCAGAAATTTAGTCATCCTTCATGCTATGTTTGGTACAATAAAATGGAATGAAATAGAATGATCATTCTCACTTTTATTTTTATTCTCTTAATTGATATCACTATTTAAATGTGGAATAATTATTCTCATAAAACTATCATTCTCATATTTTGTTAAAATTTGATTTCTAACCAATCATCTCAATATAGGACAATTGCTTTCCAGAAATGTTAGCAGGGGTTGTGACTATGCGCCGAGTCGGCAGTTTATGCTAGCACGGCTATTGGCTAAATCATCAACCTGAAGTGATCCTGTAGGGAAGAAAAGAATTCCTGTAGGTAGGAGGGACGGAGTCAAGAATTTGGTTCAAAAGAGGCGAGCTATGTTAGGTACAAACAAGTTCAATGAAAAAAAATTATTTACATACCATTCTTAACAGATAAATGTTGATTTTCTTGATGGTCTCCTTAAATTTTTATTAGAACTTTCTACTTCTAGCTCCTCTTTTTTTTTCTTCTTAACCATGAAAGGTTTTTCAATATTTTTTAATCTTAGAATATAAAAAGTAAGAGATATTATTGGTTTTAACTTTTCTTATACCTAGAAGACACCAAAATTGAGATTTTTTGCCTTCCTAGACTTTCCATATGTGAGATGTATTGCCTTTTTTACACCCTATAGGCTAGCGTTTTCCAGATTTTTAGGGGAGTAGCTGCTTTCCTTTAGGGACGACGACTTCATGGATGGATGAACAGAGGAATGAATATTCAACACACTAATAAAAGGGTTGAGTGGTGTCACCCGAACTCACTGAAAAACAATAAATAAAAAAAAAATTCACTATGTATGAATCATATTTTTAGAAAATATTGAACATACTAATAAAAGGGTTTGAAGGGTCAATGAGTTTGGGAGAGAAATCTTACCAGTAAGCGTTTATGGTTTTAGGTACTTTGTTATGATTTTTACTAATGCCCCACTATAAGTTTTGAATTTTAATAGCAGTAATTGATACTGTCTTACCACTGCATTTGCCTGTCAAACTTGGGTGGATGTTTATATGTTTCATATACTTTTGGTTTAAACTATGTTTATCCATTTAATGATTTGAACTTCATTTATTCATCCAATTTATTGTGTTGTATGCTTCAACTTTAATAATTCATTTTTTGCTTTTGATCTGTCAAGGTTAATCCATCTTACTAAGTTTTATCCATTTGATTTTTTTTTTTCAGTAGAGTCAACTTCCAAGCTATATTATTGATATGCACTCTAACATTGAATTTTTTTAATCTAAAGGAATTGGTGACTTTACTATAAAGGTAGTAGAGACAATGAATGATTCCACATATTCATTTGTCTATTTTATTG
Source organism: Euryodendron excelsum (assembly GCA_033060915.1). Classification (NCBI taxonomy): domain Eukaryota; kingdom Viridiplantae; phylum Streptophyta; class Magnoliopsida; order Ericales; family Pentaphylacaceae; genus Euryodendron; species Euryodendron excelsum. Next base: position 22,453,767 of record CM065397.1, read on the forward strand.
TGAAATTAACATTTTTCTTACTTGTTGCAATTGCAACTGTAAAACTAATTTTTCAGTAATAAAATTCATAAAAAACTACCTGTGTGACCGGATAAGAAATCAATGCATGAATGTCTAATTACATATATTAAAAATGATATATTTGATAGTAATGATTATGAGATTATTATGTAACTATTCCAAAGTACAAAATTTTGTTAAGAGGAATTATAAAAGTATATGTATTTGCATGTCTTTTCCTAAAAAATAATATCTACATATAAATATTATCTTTTCTTTATGATTTGAGAAGTTTAAATTAGTTTGTTAATTTTTTGAAAATGGATGATTGATATGGTCAGTGTAGTTTTCATACCTATAGAATTTAAGTTTTTGAATGACATTACTAATAAAAAAATTTTAGAAGTGCCACTGATTATGACTAATTTTATAATTGAGTTTAAATTCAATAAAAAAAACAAAAAAGAGAGAGGCTTTTCTAGCTTCTTTACGAAAATATGGTAAGCAGATTATTGGCATGATTTTAGCATGATAAATTTTGTTCGTATTCACAATTACAACATATAGTGTAGCCCAGAACTGCTAAAAAATTTTAAATAAATAAAATAATAAGAAAAGTAGAATTTTACGACTGTAAAAAGAAAAATACTGCACAAAAATTCAAATACTTAACTAAATTTCCACCGTGTGTTTGAAAACAAAGTTCAACGCTGACTGGTACATGTTCGGAAGGTGACACCATCAAGAGTTTCTGGTCAAGTAAAAGAATTATGTGCATGGATTGTGCTATTTTGTCTGTGGTGGAGGCTATATTGCCTATTGACTTAAAGTCTTCAACAACCATTGACCAAGTCAAATTAGACGTCTGAATCTCTGACTGCCGCCCACCACCACCCTCGTTGCTTCATTCTCTGGGCAATTATTCCTAGACACAATATAGCGTCTGTGTATAACATTTGAAAATCCGACTAGTTGCGGGAACTCAAAAAGTGACTAGTTAAAGGTTGTTGGTTTAATTGTCAGATTAATTGGTATTATATTATAATATTATAAATATATTATTTATATATATAAATTAAAAATTATTAAATTATTTTAACAATTTTTATAATTTTTACTGAATCGATGATTTTTTTAATAGTTTTATGTTCGATTCAACGGTTTAACCATTGAATTAATTGAATTTTACTAAATTTTTGTTTAAAACGATTTCAATCATGAATCGGACCGTTTTACGAATTGGTTTCTAGTTTTTTCGTTGAACCAACTAGTTAGGTCCAATTTGTAAAAAATTGCTCTATATATTCTAGAAATGTTTTTATGGCCAATACACAAAAAAATATGGTGAGTGTGATTTCTCGACCAGACCAGGGGTCGTACTACCAGTCGACCAGCGATTACTAGGCACCTTTCCCAGACCACCTGGTCGTCACCTAACCAGGCATCACAACTGTGCGTCCCCGACCTCTCGAGCCGAATGGATGCCTGCGGACGGTCCACTGGTTGGGTTGGCGCCCGACCATGTCAATAAGGCCCACTTCTGACACCGACCGCCCTGGCATGTATCAGGGGCGTGAGCGTGGCATATACTTGCAACTATCCCCCACTCCTCTGATACCGTTCTGACACACGCTACCTTAGAGTGTAGGAATGATCCACTCGAGCGTTCTGACATCACTCTGAACCTCAAACCAGAGGCCGTCACGTTGAGAGACCACCTACCACTCCATGCAGGTATACAAGGGGAAAAGTTCAGCCCCTTCTAAGATTAAAAAAAAAACACACACACAACCCTAAAAGCGGAGCCCTAAGGCATCTTTCCCTCTCTAACACTTTGATTCCGTTAAATCTAATTTGAATACCGGAGGGTCTTTGGTTTCCATCACACCGGTTGGTTTAGTGTAGGAAATCACCAGCCGGCTAAAGGAAAGTTCATCCCGGACCTGGGAACAAGCCACCACAAGATTGTTGCATCATCAAAATATAAAATAAAAAGTCAACAATTATATCACTACGTTTTCTATATGGTTACTTCATACAATAAACTCATCAGCCTTTTTATCAACTTTCTTCAAATTTGGTGTAGGAGCTAAGTCGATCGGAGATTGTGAAATGAAACCATAAACAATTAGAGTGGTCAAGATCTAGTGCTACGATTTACAGAATGGTTGAAGACAAACTTTGCTTAACTAAACTTTTGATCTAATATCTTCACATAATCACCCACCAAACTGTGCAGAAAGTTTCCCAACGAACAAATTCACCACTTTACCTAACCATCCGCTTGTGGAAGATATGCATTACTAAAGTCACACCAATTAATGGCCTAGGAATTGCGTATCTCTTTTAGATATAATAGAAATAGGTAGTCTATTCAATCCATAGATTTTCCTTCAAGCACAACTGTTCAAACTCCAACACATCTATAGTATTTTCAAGGAATGATTTGCACCATCTACAAAAATGGGTCTAGTACCACATAAACAGAATCATGGCCCCTTGAGTACAAGGTAGCCCAACGCAAAATCCATACTCACGTCAATCCATTATTAACACGGCACAACACAAGCAGCGGTACATACAATCCCTCATTTGTTATTGTGTCCTTTGAGACTTGGCACATGCGTCTTCGTTCCACAAACTTATATACATTGTGATGAAAAGAAGGTCAAAAGAAAGAAGTTGCCACTAGAGAAATTGTTTTATTCCTTTCCATTTGTTCATCATTGTCGCACTTCAGTTTTTTCAGCTTAAGTCCTCTCGAGCTCGGGAAAAACACGGTACTCTCTCAGTTGGAACCTATCCTACCAAAAAAATAAGTGTGAAGGAGATTTGAACTTAAAAATTTAGTTTGATTAAAGGCTTTTTAGAAAAGTTTAGAATCTGCATCTAACATGGTTAAAGATGTGCTAGGTGACTTAAAACTAAGCGTAATTTGAAGACTAAACTTAAGTTTTTTGGAAATTGCCTTCTTGAGAAGGTTTTATTTTAGAAAAGAGGTTTTTAGTAACCTTTTAAAAGTTTTAAATCTCTTTTGAAAACATGACTATAGTTTTGGTCTTTGAAATAAAAATTTGTGATCTGGGGGTTGGTTACGTGTAGGGAAGATATCCTAACATCATCACCCTATGTCGCCATTTTAGTGCCTACATGTCTGTTCACTCTTAGTTTAGTCACTTGAATCACATGTTACTAAATATCCACTTTATATCTACTTTAGAATTTTGAAAAAGGGATTAGGTCATCAATTTTTAGATGAATGATGTATTATGCACATTTTTGGAAAGAATTTTTAGGGAGTTTGAAATTTGATTTTTAAAAGATTGAAAGTTTTTGAAACTTGATTTTGGAGAGATACTTTGATTGGAGGAAGAGTTTTGAAAAGGGTATTTGACTTGAAATAAGGGTTATGACCGCACCTATGAAGTTCGACTACGTATCTCATTCAGTGAGAATCAGGTTATTCATAATTCGTACCATGACCCAATTAAAAATGGACTAATGAGAGTCTTGAAAAGTTGTGGGTTACATGTCTGATTTTCTCATGTGGACTACAGATTTGGTTGCAAATCTATTGAAACTAATTTTTTTTCCACCAAATGCATTTTCAATTTTTTTTGTTTCTGAAACCAATTTTCAAATATAATTACCAAATGCATTTTCTGGGTGGGAAATCATTCTCAAGAATAGTTTCCGAAAACAAGTTTTAGAGACCAATTTTGTGAAACCATAACCAAACGGAACCTTAGGGTTTGGAAGCCTATTATGAACCTTAAAGGTTTTATTTGATGTATAATTTTCTCTTCAAAACCTTAACCATTAGAGGGTTAGGGTCACTTTAGGGTTGTGACCTTTTGAAAATATTTTTAAAAGTAGTTTTTTGAATTAGTTAAGTGTTTAGCCATTTTAATCAAGTCAGGTTAAGGAGGGCTCTTTGAAAATATTTTTGGGAGGTGTTGGAAGCATTTGAAAGGACTTTAGAGTTATAATTTAAAAGAGAGGAGTATTTTTGGAAACAGTTTTTTTAAAAGGTTTTGAATTGGGAGATACTTCAAAAGGTTTTGAAATTGGAGCCTTGAAGTCAACTAACCTTAGTTAGGCAACTAGGGTTAGGATGATATAGGGTTAACTAACTAGGGTTAGGTTGACCTGAGGTTAACTAACTTGGGTTAGGTTAACCTAGGCTTGAACAACTAGGTTTAGGTCCACCTAAGGTTAACTAACTTGGATTACGTTGACCTAGGGTTGGACATGTTCTAGCATTAGCTAACTAGGGTTGGATTAACTTAGGGTTTAGAAATGTGGTTTTGAACTAGGGTTTGATTCTAGTGGGTTTTGGAAAGATGATTTTGAACTAGGTTTTGGACCTAGTGATTTTGGAAGATTTGAAAAGTGGCTTTACGCATGAAACTTTGAAATAAGGTTTTGAAAATCATGATTTCATATAAAAACTTTATCATTTTATATGAAAAATTTGATAAAATGCATAAGAAAGTATCATTTTATGTGAAGTAGTTATCATTTTATGTAAAACCTTTTTGGAAAAACAACTCAAAAGAGTTGTAAATTTTAAAAACCATTTTGCAGAATCAATCAAGTGTAGGGTTCATATAGCGGATACTTGGAAACCACTCTAAAGAGGGTTGCCTTGGAACCATTCCAACATTAACTTAAGAGAGAGAAACTTTAAAAATTAATATATAGTATGTTGTTTTTAAGACCATTTTAATAAAAACTCAAGAAAGTAAAGGTTTTGAAAACCTCTTACAAAAGGGTTGCTTTAGAAAACCACTTTTAAGGTGTTAAAAACCACTTTAGTGAGCTAAGGTTCATATGGTTGATTTAGGGGAAAACCACTCAAGAGAGGGCTCCATTAAGACCATTCCAACCTCAAAACTCAAGAGAGCAAAACATTAAAAACTTCCTTAAAGGAGAGTCATTTTTTAAAACTTTTGAAAATCACGAAAACCTCTTTTAGAGAAGGTGGCTTTGAAAATCCTTTTTATGCAAACTTAAGAGAGTAAAAGGGAATGATGCAAGATGGAGATTAGGGGTTTTAGGAAGGCTTTCAATATCATTTCCTGTAACCCAACCTATGTAGATTTAGGGTGTATAATCAGCCAGTAGCTTAGCTACCTAAAGTCGCATCTCATAACCCAGTTGAACACTTGTGCATAATCATTTGAAATGATACATAATTGCAGAAATGAAATTTATAAACTTAAAATAATACATGTGTCATACATGACAGAGCTGTGCCCAATCCCAAAATACAAACATACTATATGGGCCTATTCAAAGCCGCCACAAATATATACCGTTTATAAGGTTACAAAATATCATAAGGTCTAGCCTCGAATAGCATATATATAACAAAAGACCTGTGGGCTGTAGCTCAAACATCCACATAAAGGCCTCGCTATAAGGCTTCCCGGTTTGGCTACCTAAAAACATTTTGAAAACGTAAGTGTGGGCTCTATAAGAACCAAGCCCAAAACCAGGAGAGACCAACCCAGTAAGGTCAACCCATAGGAGCTGATTAGTCAGACTAGGCCCATGCTAACTGGAGGTAAGGACCCAAATGGGCTAGCCCATGGATCATAATCCAAAAGATATTATGACTAATGAAACCCATAATACAAATCATATTCCTAGGTAAATTAGGACAAATAAAAGATAAGTCCAATACATTAAACTTACTCAATCAATAAAGATTTCTAGGAGGATAGTGACTCCAATTCCCAAAGGGAACATGGCATTCCAAAACCTATAAATACCTTCATGCGCTAAAGGTGTAAGGTACGTTTACTTGAGTTCTAACTCTTTATATTTTATTCGATTCACTGTGATTAAGCTTGTTAACTTAATCATTGGAGTGCATTCGGCCCAAAGAGGGTTAATACATTCTCATCGTTTTCTTCTCTTGCAGATTGTTCATGCTCGTTGATTCGGTTTGAGATTTCAACCAGGCTTTTCTAAAAATTCCACCTACAATTGGCACTATCTATGAGAAGGCCTACACAACGATGAGTACTAGCTATCTCGGATGAGGAGTCGATCCCAACAATAGGGAACTAGATGACAGTTATAACAACCATAGTTAAGACAGCACACACCAGTTAAGTCGGCATGACGAGGATCTGGTACGACCTTTGGGAGGACGTTTTATCATATCAGAGATACCATTCCCTTGAGGCAACTAGCTGGAAAGACAGAAGGGTTTAGGACGGGCTTTGTAGTATGTCCAAAATCCAAACCACCAAAGGAACCACCACAGGAACTTGAATCCATTACCATCCAATGGTCGTGTACCCCGCAATTTATCGCTTTAAACAACTGAGCGAGAGATTTAGCAGTAGGATGAAGAGATTGCCCACCTTAGGTTAACAATTGAAGTCATGAGAGAAGCTATTACCAGACAAGATGGACGAATACCTGACAGATCCCCAGATAGGCGGTAAAGAAGGAGGGCGAATTCAAGAAACATGAGCCCCCCAGCCGCACGGGCAACAGTGAGCTACAATGCCAGTACGGGGCACTACATGGATTGACAGCAAGATCGGCAGCCTTGAAAGAATCGAACACCAATAAAAGACCTGGCAAGGGTCAAGCCAGAGCAGCAGGATTGGGACAAGTGGTTGAACGACCAGCTAGACAACTAGGATAAGCACCATAAGGGGCGGATAGCCCAGGATATAGCCAAGAGAGTCCTTGACCAGATTGCTTCCACCCCATTCATAGAAGAGATTGAGACCCGCCGACCTCCCAGGAAATTCACCCCACCAAAATTTACTCCTTATGATGGGAAGTCGGATCCCATTACCCATGTGTTGAGTTTTCCCCTCAAGCTTGGGAGAGATAGCCCTACGATGGTTCGAAAAGCTGCAGTCCAGATTAGTATCAAGCTGGAGATAACTTGTCGAGCTATTCACTAACCGGTTCATAGCAAACAACAAGTAGCCCAAGGAGGTGGACTACTTGTTGACTTTACAGAAGAAAGATGATGAAGGGTTATGGGCATATACAAGGAGATACTGGGAGGCTTATAATGAAATAGAGGACTGCAACGAGCAGCTGGTTGTCGCACGTTTAAGATCGGCCTTCCTAGAGAACACTAGTTAAGGCAATCCCTCATGAAGAAACCCATCACCCGAATACAGGATCTAATGTTAAGGATTGAACGGTATGCACGGGTGGAAGAAGATATAGCACAGCCGACGTAGGAGAAGATCAACGAGAAAATCGAGAAGAAAGATAGACTAGAATGCAAGAAACCTAGACGTGAGGAGAACAACAATAATCGGGGCAAAAAGGCAACAGAAGGGGTTAACACAATCTTCAAGGACCCAATTTATAAGATTTTGCCCCAAATACGAGACAAGCCATTCTTCAAGTGGCCCCCAAAGTTAGGAGGAGACCCTACCGCCCGAGACCAGAGGATGTTTTGTTTTTACCACAGGGAAAAGGGGCATTAGATGAAAAATTGCCGAAATCTTAAAAACTACTTGGAGGAATTAGCAAAGGTAGGACATCTTAACTAATATATCGACTGGGAGAAGACAAAGTGGGAGGTAGAGCAGACAAAACAAGAAGCCATTATGTAGAAGGAAGTCAGAGCACAACTTGCTCGGGTAACCAATGTCCTCCATGGATCGGCAGAATCAGTAACTGTAGACCCACACAGATATCGGACAGAGATCCAAAAAGCTACACACCTCAGCGAGGTAATGCAGTTGGAAACCCCAAACAAAAAAGCAAAGGTAGGTAGTAATGTTGAGGCCATAACCTTTACCAATAATGACTTAGCAGGGGTACAACTGCCACACAATGACGCGTTGGTGATAATGCTACGATTGGGGGATTGTGATGTGAAAAGGCTGCTGATTGATCAGGAAAGCTCCTCTGAAGTCATGTACTACGACATCTTCAAAAAGCTAGGACTAAAGGATTCCGATCTCCAACCATCTCTAAACCCCCTGATCGGATTCAGCTCGGACATGATCTGGCCGATAGGAAAGGTAACTATCTCAGTTACTACAGGAGAAGTTACTATTTAGACTTGTAAGCACTCCATTTTTGACCGCTCGGCAGTCTACACTCCGTCCAGACTTGTTTTCAAGTCATTGTGGGCATATTCCTATCGAATCCAATTCTCTAGGTCCAAATTCCGTCTTTCCATTGCTTCGAGGGCCTGTCAGGCCCAAATAGAGGCAAAATGACCAAAATGCCCTTAGGGGCATCGTCCTTTCCTTTCCAATTCCAATCCCTCTCTCGAGACAATTTATTCCTCGAGACAGCTTCAACTCAGGCACGTCTCTTCGGAGACGGTAAGACCCCTTTCCAACCCCACTCTCGAGACAGTTTATTCCTCGAGACGGTTCCAATCCAGGCACGTCTCTTCGGAGACGATAAGTCCCTTTTCCAATCCCACTCTCGAGACAGTTTATTCCTCGAGAAGGTTCCAATCCAGGCGCGTCTCTTTAGAGACGATAAGTCCCCTTTCCAATCCCTCTCTAGAGACAGTTTATTCCTCAAGACGGTTTGAGTAGCGAAACTACTCACAAAACCATTAGAGTAGCGAAAATACTCACAAATAGGTCGATATAGGGAATTGGCAACAAACCCCTGTGTCATGACGACCGCCGTTAGAGTGGCAAAAACACTCAAAACCTAGGTCAATACCAGTGTTTGTTAACCCACTTTGGTGAAAAATGACCAAACTGTCCTTTGGACCCTTTCCGAGACTTTTCGATCAAGATGACCATTTTCCCCTAGGCATCCGAATGCCTCGGGAACCACACCGGCTCTAGGTATCAAACCGGTAATGTCCCGAGAATACTTTTCATAGTATTCTCAACCTTCCTTTACCTTTCCGGATCATTCCGAGTCAGTTCCGGCCAACTCGGTACAAAATGACCGTTTTGCCCCTGGAGGGCCGGTCTCCTTCTTCAACCACACCGGCTCTGGGTATCAAACCGGTAATGTCCTACTTTTTATAGTGTTCTCAACCTTCCTTTACCTTTCCGGACCATTCCGAGTCAGTTCCGGCAAACCCGGTATAAAATGACCGTTTTGCCCCTGGTGGGCCGGTCTCCTTTTCCAACCACGCCGGCTCTAGGAATCAAACCGGAAACCTCCAGGAACATTCTGAATAATGTTTCCAGATCCCAAGTCTTCTTCCGGGACGATCCGAGTTCGCCCCAGCAGCTTCCTAGTCCGATTGACCGTTTTGCCCTTAAGGACCCGGTCAACCTTTCCGACACATCTTATCCTCACTTTTCAAGTCAAATACCTCCAGGACATTATTTTAAGTGTTCCTGCTCCTTTCTGGCCTTCCGGGTCATTCCCGGCTCCTCCAAATCATTTCCGGACTTTCCGGAGTCACTCCTAGTGAAGCCAGGCTAAAAGTTGCATGGTAGTCACTAGTACAGGTGCCCAAATCTAGTCAAAGATACGTGCCTGAGTTGAAAACCCTAGTTTCGATATACAGAGCTCGAGCACCTCCAAAACCCTAGTTTCCTTAGGTTCTCCAAACCCTAGCCACCCTACACAAACCCTTGCCTCCTATACACTTATACACTCCCCCATACACTCATACACTAGCCTTCAACCCTCTTTCAAAGACTTGAAGAGCTGCCATCTAAAGCTTGAAAACAACTCTTGAAGATTGAAGACGAAGATCAAGACAAAGACTGAAAACCGAAGACAGCACGGCGCGCAAAATAAACATGACATACGGTAGGCTTTCTATTTAAATTTCCGCACTTTCCCCCTCTCTCTTCTCTCTCCTAACCCACTTGGGTTTTCTCTATTTTAATCCCCCATCTCTTTCCCCCCCTTTCTTTGCATGCTTGAAACAAGGGGATTCCCAGTCCATGTGTAGGATTGGGCTATTGGAGAGTCACCGTATCGGGGGCTTTCTTCTAGTCTAACCAAAAATCACGTGGGTCTGGCCCCCTTGATTATGTGGTAAAGCCTTAGCCTTGTATGTTCACGACCCCAAATTGCATTGTGCATATCATAATCTTGCATCTTCTAAAATCCGTTTTCAAAGTTGTTTTTCAAAACGTTTTCAAATTTGTTTTCAAAATTGCATCAAAATCTCTTTTTCAAAAGCTTGTTTTCAAAATCACAATTCTAGAGTGATTCTAGCCTTTCCATGGCTAGGGTTGCTTTAGGAAAGTGTTACATTAAAAGTGACCCTTTTGGTCTATATTTTCAAATCTTATTGTTTTTCAAAACCGCTTTCCTAAAGTGGTTCTAGCCCTCCTATGGTTAGAATTGCTTTAGGAAAGTGAGATGTTTTTACTCCTTCTAAAAACTCTCTTTTCAAAAAGTCTTTCTTCCTAAAAATCTCTTTTTCAACATACTTTCCTAAAACTCTCCTCTTCAAAATTGTTTTCAAAAACTCCCTTCCAAAATCTTTTTTTTAAAACTCTCTTTTTCAACTCCTCTCCAAAATCTTTTCCTCAAAATTCACTTTCTAAAAACACTCCCTAAATTCACCTTCCTAGAAACTTTCTTTCCAAAAATCTTCCTTCTAGAAACTCCCCTCTAGGATTTTTCCTCCCAAAACCTTCGTTTCTAAAAACGCACTTTCCAAAAACTCTTTCCTTAGAGCCCACAATTAGAAAACCCTAAATTTTCTTCCCAAAAACATGGTTTTCAAACTTTGCCCCAAACCTAAGTTTCCAAAACCTCTAGTTTTCACGTCCGAACTATACATGTTTCCAAAACCTCTTTTCTACGTCAAAACTGTAATTTTTCAAAACTAAGGTTTCTAGAATCTCCCTTTCCAAATCCTTGTCAAATCAAATTTTCCCTTTAAGAAACCAAATCCAATCTCCCCGTTTAGGAAACTAGATCTCGTCCTCCGTTTTTGGAAACAAAAATCAAATCTTTTCTTTTAGAAACCAAATCCAATCCCTTCCTAATCTAAACCTTTCTTAATTCAATACCTTCCTAAACCATAAGTTTCCTAAACCTAAACTCTAAATCTTTCTTTAAATTTCAAAATCCAACTCTTTCCTAATTCAATTCCTTCCTAAACTTCCACTTTCCTAAACCTTAAGTTTCCAAAACTTGAACATAAAAATCTTTTCTAAATTTTAAAACTCAACTTTCAAATCTTTCCTAATTCAACCCTTTCCTAATTCTACCATCTTTTCAAATCTTAATTTTTCAAACCAAAGTTTTCAAACCCAAACCTTTCCTAATTTCAAGATTTTCTAAAATTCAAAATCTTAAAACTTTCTAAATGTCAAATCTTTCTAAAATTCTAAGTTTTCTAAATTCAAAACTTTTTTAAGTTAAATCTTTCTAAACCTAAATCTTTCCAAATTCTAAAATTTCCAAAACTTCAAAATCTTTTCAAATCTAAAACTTTCCTAAACTCAAAACTTTCTTAATTTAAGACTTTCTTAAGTTGAAACTTTCTTAATTCAAACATTTCCTAAATTCGAAACTTTCCTATTTCAAAACCTTTCTTAAAACGAAACTTTCCAATTTTCAAAACTTTCCTATTTCAAAACATTCCAATTTTCAAAACTTTCCTAAGTTGAAACTTTCTTAAGTTCCGAACTTTCCAAATTCAAAGCTTTCCTAAGATGAAACTTTCCTAATTCAAAACTTTCCAAAAATGAAACTTTCCTAATTCGAAACTTTCTTAAATCAAACTTTTCCTAATTCGAACATCTCCTAAAATCTAACCTTTCCAAATCTTCCAAGCCAAGTCAAATATTTCCTAAGTCTCTTCTCTTTTCTAAGTCTGGGTTTTCTCAAACCTTCTCTTTTTCAAAACAAGTCCAAATCTATCCCTTCAAATCAAAGTCCGATCGTCTTAATTTCAATTTCCAATCTCCTTTTCTAATCTCAAATCAAATCCAATTTCCAATTCAATCTCTCTCTTCAAATCGATCTCTTTTCAATCGGACTCCGGTCCGAACTACGACTGACCTGATTCCTCCAAAGGGATACGTAGGCAACCTTCATAGGTGCGATCACAACACTTTTCAAACTTTCAATTCCACCCTCATGGGTGCGGTTTTCAAAATATTTTCAAATCTCAAATTTCCATCTACTTTGAACTTTCTATTTTCAAATTTCTACTTTCAATTTTCAAACTTTTCAATTTCAATTCCATCTCTTCAAATCTATTTTCAAATCAAATCAATTTCTTTTCAAATCAATTTCTATTTTCCAATTCTCTTAACTTGCACTTGCATACCATGCATCATGTTAGTTTCTATTCAAACATTGTTTTTCAAAATGGATAGGATTGAACTATAGTTAGTTAAAGACTCTCATAGGTGAATCTAGGGTAGATTGACATGTAGGTACGGAAAGGGCGGGGTAGGGTGATAGCTTACTGTGTCTTCCCTACACGTAACCAACCTCCGAACCTAGGATCACTGATTTCAAAGACCAAAAAGGAGTTGTTTTTCAAAAAGGGCTAAATGTTTTCCAAAGGTTGCCAAACAACCTGTTTTTCTTAAAAACCCTCTCTCGAGGAGATATTTTCAAAAATTGTTTTCCAAAACCCTAAGTGTAGTCTTCGGATTATTCTTAGTTTTTAGGTGACCTAACTCACCTTAATCAAGTTAGGTGGCGACTCCGAATCTTTTTCAAAAGCCCTTATTTCAAATCGATCTTCAATTCAAACCTAGTTGCACTCATTCTTTTAGGAGGGTGAGTTCTAACAAGAGAGTACAGTATTTTTCCCGCTTGTATGAGTATTCCTCAAGTGCGAAAAATCTGGGCGCGACAAGACTGAGTTTCTGGTGGTTAATATGCCTTCCCCCTACAACACAATCATGGTTTGGACATGCTTGCACCTCATAAAGGCCATACCTTCGACCTATCAGCAGCTAATCCGTTTTCCAACTCTAGGCGGAGTAGTAGAGATAAAAGGGGATCAAGTAGTATCTAAATAGTGTTTCCTGACGGTATGCGCCACGAAGGAAAAGATGGGTAAGGTTCAGATGATGGAACTCTACGAGGACATGCCCACGATTAATGATGTCGGGCTGTCACCAGAAAATTAGGCCGTTGAGGACCGGGAGAAGGTTTATATAGATTGGCATAACGAGAAAAAGTACTACGTTCTTAGCACCTCGCTGCCCAAATCTAAGGAGAAATCATTGATTAATTTATTGACAGAGTACATTGAAATATTTGTTTAGACACCTTATAATATGTCGGGAATTGACCCAAATTTAACTTACCAAAGACTTAGCATGGACTCACAGTGTCGACTTGCAGTTCAGAAGGAGAGAAGGGCAGCTACTCAACATGTGGACGCTATTATCGAAGAAGTTGACAGGCTCCTTGAAGCAGGGGCAATAAGGAAAGTCTACTAGCCACGCTGGCTCTCGAACACAATGGTGGTAAAAAAGAACGGCAACTGGAGGGTTTGTGTTGACTTCACTAACTTGAATAAAGCGTGCCCTAAGGACCCTTTTCCTTTTTCAAAGATCGACTAACTAGTGGATACAACAGCTGGATTTGAGAGGATGAGTTTCTTAGATGCCTATCACGGGTACCACTAGATCTCGCTCCATGAAGAGGATCAAAACAAAAAATTATCTTCATCATCCTAAGGGGCATCTTCGGTTACAAAGTCATGCCTTCGGTTTGAAGAACGCAGGCGTCACCTATCAGAGGTTGGTCACCACAATGTTTAAGCAATACATCGACACCACTATTGAAGTGTACATTAATGACATGGTGGTCAAAAGCAAGGTCGGCATACTGCACTTGGGTGATCTAAAGGAAGTGTTCAACATCATTAAAAACTATAAAATGAGGCTGAATGCCTCTAAATGTGTGCTTGGGGTAAGCTCTGGTAAGTTTCTTGGTTCTTTTAGTTACACATCGGGGGATCGAAGCTGATCCGCATTAAATAAGCACAATTCAAAATATCCAGGCCCCGAGGAACATCAAAAAAGTCTGAAAGTTGACTGGAATGGCAACGGCTCTCAACTGGTTCATCAGTCGTTTTCAGATAAGTGCCGGCCATTCTTCCAACTTTTGAAAAAATGGAAGTAGTTCAACTGGAGTCCTGATTATGAGCAGGCCCTCACCGACCTGAAAAAATATATGGCTCAGCCACCATTACTTTCTACGCCGCTCAAACATAAAGAGCTGTATCTCTATCTAGCAGTATCAAACCACACAACAAATGTCACCCTACTTCACCAATAAGACAGGCAACAGAAGTCAGTCTACTACATCAGTAAAACTCTTCTAGGAGCAGAGAGCAAGTACCTTTCACTGGAGAAACTGGCCCTAGCGCTAGTAATGGCATCACGTAAGTTGGTGCACTACTTCAAGGACTATACTATTAACGTCCTCACGGGCCATCAGCTTAAGCCACTCCTTAGGAGAGTAGATTTCTCAGGAAGACTAGCAAAATGGGTGGAAGAGCTAGGAGAATTCGATATCAAATCCCTACCCAGGTCGGCAGTGAAAGGTTAGGTACTAACTTATTTTATTGCTAAATTTTCTATTGAACTGTCCCAGGAAGCCATTCAGACACCTGATGCCGATCAAATAAATTACAAACCCCCTTAGAATTATGGGACATTGCTAATCATTAGAAGCTCTTTGTCGACAGAGCATCTAACAACATGGGGGCAGTATCGGGCATAGTCCTAATCATGCCAGATGGTATGGCATTGGAGCAAGCTATAAAGTTGGAGTTTACTACATCGAATAACAAGTCAAAATATGAGGCTTTGCTCGACGGCTTGTGCTGAGCTCTAGAGCTCAAGATTGCCTAGATAGTCATCTATTCAGATTCCTAGTTGGTGGTTAACCAAATCATGGGTGAGTATGCAGCAAAAAATGATAGGATGGCGCAGTACCTGACAAAAGCAAGAGTGCTGCTCGAAAAATTCAGTAAATACAAGTTGTATCATATTAGTCACGACAGCAACGCTCATGCTGATGTCTTGGCAACACTGGCAGCAACCCTAAAGTCGGGATCAATGAGAACAATTCACATAGAGAGACTACCTAGCCCAAGCATATTTCGAGAAGAAGTGTAAGCTTTGGCTATTGAGCAAGTAAGGCCATCCTAGATAGACCCGATCATCTCCTATCTCGATAAGGATGAGCTGTCGGAAGATAAGAATGAGGCCAGAAGAATCAAGCACAAGTCATTCAAGTACTGGCTATCACCCGACAAGGAACTATATAGAAGATCATTCACTGGCCCCTATCTGCATTGTGTCAATCCCGACAAAGTGCAGGGCATCCTATTTGAAATTCATGAAGGTATCTATAGGAGTCACGTTAGTGGAAGATCTCTCACACACTTAGCTATTTCTCAGGGCTATTGGTGGCCCTATGAATGCAGAAAGACACCGCCTAGTATGTTCTAAAATGTGAAAAGTGCCAGAAATTTTCACCGATAATTCACTAACCCGCTGAGGAGCTCACAACTATTACCAGCCCATGGCCTTTTGCACAGGGAATAAGAGATTCCTCATAGTGGCAACTGATTACTTCACCAAGTGGGTGGAAGCAGAGCCCTTATCGATTATCAGAGAAGTTAACACTAAGAGGTTTGCATGGAGGAGCATCATTACAAGATTCTGGATACACCGTGCATTGGTTTTAGACAACGATACCCAGTTTGACGGCAACATGTTTAGAGAATTTTACAATGGGCTTGGGATCAGAAATTACTATTCAACGCCGGCCTATCAGTAGTGCAACGGGCAAGCCGAGATATCCAACAAGACCATGTTAAATGGAGTAAAAAATTGACTGGAAAAAACTAAGGGAAGATGGGTAGAAGAGCTACCCAGTGTCTTATAGTCTTACAAAACCACTCTAAGGAGATCTACCAAAGAAACCCCATTCTCAATGGCATATGGGGTGGAGGCAGTAATACCGTTGGAAGTCAGACTTCTAACCATTAGATTAGTAGCATTTGAGACCGGCCTCAACAACCAGACTTTGGTGAAGGACCTCGACCTTATTGAAGAAAAGAGAGAGGCTGCCCTACTCAAACTTACTGGATATCATCAGCAACTTAGCCGAACCTACAACAAACGAGTCCAGCCAAGAGCTTTTGCTCTCGGTGACTTAGTGCTAAGGAATGTATTTAGGGCAACTAAGAATCCAGTAGAGGGGAAGCTCAACCCAAACTGGGAAGGTCCTTACAGAGTTACGTCCCAAGTCGGCAAGGAGGCATACCGAATGGAAACTGTTGAAGAAATGCTACAACTACCCCGACCTTCGAATGCTAACAATCTCAAAACATTCTATCAGTAAGGGTGTTTCCTAAATGATGTGATGATCTACGATAATCGATGATAATACATTGTTTTTTCCTCAAAAGTTACAAATGATTAAGCAAAACTACAAACAAGCATAAAAAGGGGATAACTATAAATTAAAAAAACCAAGTGCAAAAACTTGGTCCTATCCAACTTGTTGGCAGCCGCCGCACCCCGATTTTTTGCACCCAAGGAAAATACGCACAAGTGGAAAAAACATGGTGCTCTCCCATTAGAACTCATCCTCCTAGAAGGACGAGTGCAACTAGGTTTGAATTGAAAATTGATTTGAATAAGGGCTTTTAAAAAAAGGTTTGGAGTTGCCACCTAACTTGATTAAGCTGAGTTAGGTTACTTAAAACTAAACGCAATCCGAAGATGACACTTAGGTTTTTGAAAAGGTTTTGAAAACTTCCTTAAGAGAGGGTTTTTAAGAAAATAGGTTGTTTGACAACCTTTGAAAATTTTTAAGCCCTTTTTGAAAGTAACTCCATTTCGGTCTTTGAAAACAGTGATCTAAGTTCAGAGGTTGGTTACGTATAGGGAAGATACACTAAGCTATCACCTTACCCCGCCCTTGCGGTACCTACATGTCTATTCACCTTAAGTTTACTCATTCAGAATCTTTGATTAATAAATATCTAATACTATCCACTTTAGAAAAGAACTATATGATGCATGATATGTGAGTGCAAGAAAAGAATTAATTTTTGAAAACATATTTGAAAAGACTTATTTTTAAAGAAGATTTTAGAAATTGAAATTGGATATTTGAAAGTAGATTTTAGAATTAGAAACTTGAAATAGATTATGAAATTGAAAATTTGAAAAAGATTGTGACCGCACCCATGAGGGTTGCCTACGTATACCTTTTTGGGAATCAAGTCAGTCATAGTTCGGACAAGAGTCCGATTGAAAATAAACACTTTGAGGTTTGAAAAGTTTGATTGGAAAAAGAGTTTGATTTGAAAAAGGATTTGATTTGAACTCGGAATAGAAGGTTTGAAGTTGATATTTGAATTGAAATTAAACTTAGACTTGAAAAAGGGTTTGAACTTGGAAAGAAAAGTTAGACTTGATTTAAAAAGATAGAGTTCAGTTTTGAAAACATTTTGAAGTTTGAAATTGGAAAACCATCTTGGTTTAGAAAAGAGTTGAAGTTTCCTAACTTAGGATTAGGGTTGAACTAGGGTTTAGGCCTCACAGGGTTTAGGTGACCTAAGTTTGGAACACATAGTTGAAAAGGATTCAATTTAGATTTAAAAGTTTGATTTTAGAAATTTGGATTTAGGAAAGGTTCGAATTAGGAAACTTGGATTTTTGAAAAGAGATTTGATTTAATTTGAAAATACTTGCCTTGGAATGATTTTAAAAGTTAGGGTTTAGGAAAGGCTAGATTTTAGAAATCTTTGAACTAGGAAAGTTTTGAAATAGGAAAGTTCCGTTTTAGGAAAGTATCAAATTAAAAAAGTTTCATTTTAGGAAAATTTTAAATTTGGAAAGAGTTGGTTTTTGGAAAGTTTGGAATTAGGAAATGTTTGAATTAAGAAAGATTTGGTTCCTATTTTCTAAAGTAGAAGGTTTAATTTTATTTCAAAAAATAGATGATTTGATTTGGTTTCTAAAATTTAAGGATTTGATCTAGTTTCCTAAATGGAGGGTCGGATTTGACATGGAATTGGAAAGGTTGAATTTTAAAAATCTAGGATTTGGAAAGCTATGATTTTGGGTGTAGAAAAAGAGATTTTAGAAATCTAGGATTTAATGTAGAAATAGTTTATGGAAACCTATGATCTGAAGCAAAAGGGGAAGAGAATTAGGGTTTCTTAACCATGAAATCTAGGGCTTGACTTAAACTCCAAGAAAAAGAGATTTTGGAAAGTAGATCTTTTGAAAGAGTTTTTAGAAAGAAATTTTTGAAGAGAATTTTTAGAATGTGGAATTTTGAAAAAAGCTTTTACAAAGTATTTTGAAAAGCAATTTTGGAAGGGGTTTGAATATGGACTTTTGAAAATCTTTTGAATGTCTCACTTTCCTAAAACGATTCTCACTATGAAGAGATTATAACCATTATACGTTAGTGGTTTTGAAAACAGCATGGATTGGAAATATGGACCAATTTGATCACGTTGAATATCACACTTTCCTAAAATAACCTAACCATAGAAGGGTTAGAATCATCTTAAGATTGAGGTTTTGGCGAAAAACAAGTTTGGGTTTACACCCAAAATATGGACCTTGATGGTCACAATGAATATAATACTTTCCTAAAGCAACCCTAATCATGAATTGGCTAGAGTCACTTTAGGAGCGTGATTTTGAAAACAAAATTTTGAATACAAGTTTGAAAGATGATTTTGATGCAAATTTTGAAAACAACTTTTTTAAAACAATCTTGGGTGGATTAATGAATATGATATGCACAATGCAAGTAGGGTCGTGAACATACAAGGTTGGCTTCACCATATAATCAAGGGGGCCAAATCCACATGGTCTAAAGTCGAATTACACGGTGACTTTCTACCATCCTTTCTACACATGAATCGGGAAATCCTTATTTCAAGCATGCAAGAAAGAGGGGAAGAAGATAGAGGATTAAAATAGAAGAAAACCCAAGTGGGTTAGGAGGACGAAAAGAGGGGGGAAGTACATAAACATAAAGAGAGAGCCTACCTTGTATTTTTCTTGTTTTCTTGCTTTGTTTTGCTTTGCTTTGCTAGATCCTTGAGAGCTTCCAATTTGCAGCACTTTGAGTCTTTAATGGAGGCTTTGGAGGCTTGTATATGAGTGTATGGAATGTGTATAAGTGTTACGGTTAAGTGTATAGTGGCTAGGGTTTGAAGAGACTAGAGAGAGTAGGGTTTTGGAGAGACTTCGAGCTCTGTAATTCGAAAAGTAGAGTTTCTGGACTGAGTTTGTGGACCCTTTTCATGTAGGGGGAGGCTTTGTATTTATAGACACAAGACTGGCCTGACGCCTGTTGCAGTGACGCTAGGGTAAATTTCTTCTAACACCACTAGAAGTGGCGCTAAGATAATTTTTGGCTTGTAGTGGAGTCAGGCACTTAGGAAAGTTTTAAGGTCGGCAAGCAATGTATATTTCAACCCTTGATACGCAAGGTAAAAGATTTGGACGTTTGTATTAATGACTACCATGCAATTTTTTGCTTGGCTTCACTAGGAGTGACTCTGTAAAGTCCGAGAATGCTTCGGAAGGCCAGGAATGGTCCGGAAGGCCAAAAATGGATAGAAACCCTTAAAATAGTGTCCCAAAGGGAACGAACCTGAAAAACAAGGTCGGAATGGTCGACCGAGCTATTAGAGGCAAAACGGTCAACTAGACCAAAAAACCACCGGAATGGACTCGGAATGACTCATGAGAGGACTTGAAGGTTGGAAACAATATCTAAAGTGTCCCAAGGGATTTCCATTTTGATACCCAGAGCCGATGTGATTGAAAAAGGCGACCAACCCACCAAGGGCAAAATGGTCATTTTGCACTGAGTTCGCGGGAATAGATTCGGAATGATCCAAAAAGGTATTGGAAGGTCAGGAATGCTATTAGAAGTATTCTCGAGAGGTTACCAGTTTGATACCTAGAGCCAGTGTGGTTTTTGGAGATGTTTGGATGTCTAAGGGCAAAATGGTTATTTTGACCGGATAATCTCGAAATTGGTCCGGAACTGACAAGAAGGCATTTGAATATGACGGATCATCTTTGGGATGATCTTAGAAAGGGGCACTTATCACTCTAAGGACTTAGTTATTTTCTCGAGAAGCGTGTTAGAGAAGGCCCAAGAGATAGTTTGGTCATTGTTTACCAGGGTGGACTAGTAGGCACTAGTGTTGACTTAGGTTTTGAGTATTTTCATTACTCTGACAGTCTGTGATGAGTTGGTTTCCAAAGGTATCTTGCCCTTTGGTAAACGTGTCACGACCAAAAGGCGAATTCGGTCCCGTGACATAGGGGTTTGTTGGCAATTCCCAATGTCGACCTGTTTACGAGTGTTTTTGCAACTCTGACAGTTGCGATATTTGTGAGTGTTTCTACCACTCTAACGGTGCGCGTTCATTTTGGAGACTATCTGATCTCAAGAAGCTGCTATGTGGACTTATCGTCTAAGGATTAGCTTTCTCGAAAGATGTGCCGAATAACGGACATTCTTCATTGGCAGGCTAGTAGGCGCCAAAGGTGGACTGTTTTTCCATCTCGGGGACTTCAGTTCCATCCCGATCGATGGGTTTGAAGGGACTTACCGTTCTTAAGAGTTTTCTCAGAAAACATGCCGGACTGAATGGCTTTACAGCCTGAGGGATCAACTTTCTCGAAAGGCGTGCCAAATTTAATTTAAATTAGAATTGGATTGAAATTGAATTTGAAATTAAGCTGGGGACTTACCGCTTCTAGGAAGACGTGCCAACTGGAATTGGACTGAGCAATATCACAATGGCATTTTGGTCATGTTACCTTTATTGGGCCTAATGGGCCCGCGAAGCGATTGATTGACTAGATTGAGTCTAGAAAATTGATTTAGACTTGAATGTGTCTGTTTCGGTTTAAATATGAGTTCGGTTGGACCGGAGATTGCTGAGCGGGCAAAAATAGGGTGCTTGTAGCAGATCGGCCAATGAAGGCCATAAAAAAAACCAAGTATAAAAACTTGGTCTTGTCCAACTTGTTGGCAGGTCGGCCAATAAAGGCCATAAAAAAAAACCAAGTGTAAAAACTTGGTCCTATACAACTTGTTGGCAAGTCGGCCAATGAAGGCCATAAAAAACAAGTGTGAAAACTTAGTCCTATCCAACTTGCTGATAGGTCGGCCAATGAAGACCATAAAAAACTAAGTATAAAAACTTGGTCTTGTCCAAAAAATTGGATGGGTCGGCCAATGAAGGGAAGACAGAGCAAGAATTCAAAGGCAAAATTGTGTGGTTTTATTAAGAAACATCCATAAAAGAGTCAACTTAAATAACAAAATCCATATTCATTCAAAATAGTAAAATTCATTACTAGTTTTTGCCAAAAGGTACAACTACTTTAATTGAAAACTAAAGCAAAAGCTAAGTTATAACATCTTCAGCAAGTTTCTTAGCAGGGTTAATTGAGTCGGAGGTAGTAGGTTCAGCCTCAACTATCTTTGAGATTTTGGCCTCAGCCGTCTTCAGCACGTCTGCCTCTACCATCTTAGGGACATTACCTTCAGCCATCTATGATACACTTGTAGCAAAAACCACCAGAATATCTATACCCTTAGTCGCCTTGGAGGTATCCTCAGCGCTGCCCCCCAGAGTTGTCTCGAAGTAGTTTGGAACATTCCTTCAGAGGTTGGAAGAGCTCTCGACTTTCATTTCCTTCAGGGCCCCATGCCAGACTTCGATGAATATCGACTACGAGAGATCAACCATCTAAAGGGCATAATCATCACTAGTAGCCATCATGCCTTGCTTATACATCTCCTAAAACTCAGCCTTCTCCTTTGTAAGGTCAACTTTGAGTCCCTCGACTTCAGCCATCGACTTGAACAAGTCCACTGAGAGTATGGCCTTGTCATCCTCTAGCTTTGAGACTTCATCGTCCCTCTTGATCAGATCAGTTGTAACTTGATCTAGTGCAATCTTTACCTTTTCATCTTCCTTTGCAGTGGTCAATTGGGCCTTTTTTGCCTCAATCCACTCCCTTTTCAGCTTAGCATGCTCCTCAACTAATTTATTGTGCTCTCCAGATAGAACTTGGAAATGGCGTATGGCCTTTAAAGCGTTGAGAGAGCCTTGAAATTAAAATAGATGCAATAAGATCAGTACACAATTAATAAAAGTCATTACTGAAAATAAATTGATGAAGGAACTTACCAATAGGGATTTGTGGAAGGCTCCTAGAAAGACCGATAGGTCATCGTTGCTCTCCAACAAGTCAATGTCAACCTGCTGGAGGTTACTTTCGACCACTCTCATCGCCACCTTAACTGACCTAATCACGTTCGGTAGCATACGACGGCCACCAACAATGGGTCTTACAACCAAAAAGTCGGCATCATCAGATGCGGCACTACTACTTGGATGAGGATCTATCGGCACAACATTGGCTTTCTTTGGTACAGGCTCAACCAGTGCATCCCCCACCGTTGGCTTTTTCTTTGACGCCCTTGTCTCCCTCCTCTGTTTTTTAGGTTCAAAGGAGTCGACCTCTATAACGGGTGCAGGGGAAATGGGCTTCGCTATTTTAGCCTTCGGCTTCCCCGGCTTCTTTAACTTCTTTGCTGCCTTCTACAACACCAGCTCCCTCAAGTTCATCATATCGGGAGTATCAGAATCTGAGGATGAAGGGTACACTAACTTATGCTTCTGCCCAATCTTGGATGTAGCTCAGCGGTCAGGCACTGTGAATGGAGTTAAAGTTGACGTTGATTCGGATGAACTTGACCAATCCAAGGATATATCTTGGACTGAATAATCTGTAGGATGGGCTGCTGCGTCAGTAGTGGTTGGGAGCAACTCAAAGGACGCCTAACTTAGGAAGCCCAGTCATGAGGTCACTGGGACGGCGTCTTCAACGACTCGAGTCCCTAAACTCCCCACCGGTGGCAGCACGTCAGAGGGCAGGTTAGCAATAGTCACCCGGTCATCGAGGAGTATGCGCTTAATTGTAATCCTTATGGGGATTTCAGCAAACTCACCTGTTGCACCATCCTCCGATAGTTTGGCAATCACACCTGCTGGGATCCCAGACGAGGCGGTGAAGGTAGAAACCTAGAGTGGGTAGTTCAGCAAGATATGAGGGGTCCTTGCAATATCATGAAGCCGACCAGAGCCTTTGTAGTTCAGAACCTTGTTCAGATCGGTCAGGGTGACACCCCACATTTGCCTTTTGTTCTTACTAGATGCTGAACAAATCAAAACAAGGCAAGTTAGACATATACAAGTCAATACATATAAAAACTAAGGGGTTCGCACCAACCTAACTCTCTGGGGGTTCTACAGTATTGACTCAACGGCATTGACTCAACGACATTTGGTCAGCAAGAAGGTCGCCAAACTCCTAAGGGGCAGAAACCCAGATTCTGACATCATTTATGCCCTTACCCTAAGATGGGAGACACTTTACTATTTCCTTACTTTTGTCGGTCGCCCTAAGGTAGACTTTCCAGCTATCACACCCGACTTTACACAGAGTATAACAAAAGTCAAGCTCTACAAGCCCTATGTTAATGCCTAGGATTCGGTTTAGCTCAAGCATCCCCATTACAATCCAATATGCATTTGGGCTAACTTAGGCAGGACATATATTATGGTATTAAAGAAATTTTACAAGAAAAGGGTGTAAGAGAAATCTAACGCCACCCTCTACGATGGCAATCATGGGAAGGGCATCCCCTTTTTGGTTTCTTCCATCCTAGAGTCATATGGGTTAACCAACTCAATGCTGACTTAGTCAGCAATGTTGTATCTAGACTTAAAACTAGCAACAACCGCCGAATTGTCCACAAGTTTCCTAAGGCGAGCCCCCATCAGGGGATGACCACAGAAGAGCAGGGCAGAAAAAGAAGAAAGCAAAGGTTCGAAAGACTTACAGTATTAGGGCAAGATCTATTCTCTTTCTCTCTTACTAGAAGTCTTAAGCCGGGTTCGAATGTTGAGAATGGATGAAGATGCGCCCAATTTATAGTAACCCATAACGTCGATTCAGCTGCGAGAATCATGACACTTGACCCAACTGTCACCTCAGAAACCCATTCAACGCTTCCTTTCGATTGCAGGGCTAGTACAGAATGTCCACGTGGTGTGAAATGATGGGAAGGCTAAAGGACAAGCTTTAAATGTAAATCTCAGCTCTTGCCCCCTTTGTTAGTCCAAGCAAGGGGCAAGGGTTGGGGGTAATTATGGGCCCAATAAGAGTCAAGCCAAAGACTAGGAGAAACCGGCCCAATAAGGTTGGCCCATGGGAGCCAACTTGTCAGACTAGGCCCATGCCGACCAGAGGTAAGAACCCAAAGGGGCTGGCCCACGGATCTTAATCCAAAAGGTATTAAAACTAATGAAGCCCATAATACGAATCATAGTCCTAAGTAAATTAGGACAAATAAAAGATAAGTCCAATACATTAAACTAACTCAATCAATAAAGATTTTTAGGAGGAAAGTGACTCCAATTCCCAAAGGGAACATAGCATTCCGAAACCTATAAATACCCCCATGCACTAAAGGTGTAAGGTACATTCACTTGAGTTTTGGCTCTCTATATTTTATTTGATTCACTGTGATTAACCTTGTTAACTTAATCATTAGAGTGCCTTCGGCCCAAAAAGGATCGAGACATTCTCATCGTCTTCTTCTCTTATAGATTGCTTGTGCTCATTGATTTAGTTTGAGAGTTCAACCCGGCTTTCCTAAAAATCCCACCTACAGTAAGCCATACACTTAGTGAATAACAATGATGCATGAGCATAAAAATACCATGGACTAGCATAAATATCTAATGTATAAGCAATGTATAAAACATTGATGGCACGAGCTTCATATTGAAACATTACTTCATTACAAATCACGATATCATAAAAGAGAGATGCACTATTACATTGTTCATTGTTAAAGCATAGCATAACTTTTCATTTAACATCAGAACATATCATATATCTTTGTTCCAATATCATAT
This sequence comes from Euryodendron excelsum, assembly GCA_033060915.1. NCBI lineage: Eukaryota > Viridiplantae > Streptophyta > Magnoliopsida > Ericales > Pentaphylacaceae > Euryodendron > Euryodendron excelsum. The sequence goes on from CM065397.1 coordinate 22,478,701, forward strand.
GTGTGCTACAACCCGACATTAGAGCAAAGCTCAGCATTAGCAACCTTAAAAGTCACACATCATAGGGCTTAAAGCCAAGGAATGTCTCCCAAACATGGCAATAGATTATTTCACGTGCCCTATCGTAGGACCATCGTTGCTAGTTTAAGGTCTTGCCACGAAAGACCTCTACTTGGCACTAATACTTTCGAAATCATGCATCTTTTTCATTTAAAAGCATAATGTTTATACTTGAACTAATCATTGATGCAATTAAAAGTAATAGAAAGCTTTGTAGAAAGTGCATTTCAATTTGAAAGCATTTAGAAAGTAATAGGTTATACTCACGGCATAACGTTACTCACCTCTACTCTTGAAGTTTGTGCTTAATAATGGTGTTCCTACATGTTGAACACATAAAAGGATCAAACACATTGACTCCATACATAGCCCAAAAGAAAAGAGAATAAAACCATGGAGGACCGTGCCATTAGGCACGTACTAGCGCGCTGATGGCACGCCTCCTCCAGAAGACCGCGCCATTAGGCTCGCTAAAGTACACTGGCGCCTCTTCTAGTGGACCGCACCACCTGGCGCACTAGATCTGAGACTGGTGTGAACAAAAATGGGTTTTCTCAAGCTAAACTCAATCAAACCTTACCCAAACTTTCCCAATGCTTCTAGGGTTGAAAGATCAACCCTAGAAGGCCACACTAACTCAAAATAAGACACTAAAAATAAGCAATCAAAAGGATCTAGGGTTTGAAATCTCAAACCCTAATATACAAAAAATGGGGGTTTTCAAACCCAAATCCAAAATCTACCCACACATGCCTACAAGCCCTCAAAATCTAACCAAATGGGACTCAAGAAAGTCTCCAAACACAACAACACACACACACACACACACACACACATATATATACATAATCAAGTGGTTGGTGTGGTTCCTACCTCTCTTCCAAGCTTCCTCAAGCTTCAACAATGGCTTCTTCTAACTTGGGTTGAGCTCTCCAAGCTACCTTATTCTCATTGATCACCTCTCATCTTCCTCTCATTTCTTCTCTTCTTATTCTCTCCTTCTTCTCTTGGAAAGATTGTGTGTGCGTGTGTGTGGCTGGTGTGTGACATTATGAGACACCTATGGGAAATAACCTCATGGTTCTCACACCCAACTTACATTGCTACACAAGTCATAAAATAGTCAACTTGACGTTTAGAATATAATAAATAATACAAATTTTCAAAAATCTCATTAAAATAGAAAATGAAGGTTCATGATATTACATTCTAAGGCATGGAAAACTAGGATTTTTGGCTTAATCTTTAAGAAACTTCAATTTGAAGACCTTTAGAGAATTTTTTTAAAAATCATTTAAGCATGAACTTTGTAGAACACCTAAAAATAGAACCAATGGTGGTTTTGAAAAATGTTTTAAACATGACAAGAAGACCATCACAAGCTGTAAGCACCCCATTTTTGCCCGCTCAGCAGTCTCCAGTCCATCCAAACTTGTATTCAAGTCAATATGGACGTATTCAAATCTAAATTAACTTTCCAAGTCTAATCCCGTCAATCAAACCGCTTTGCGGGCTCGCCAGGCCCAAATAGAGGTAAAATGACCGAAATGCCCTTGGGGGTAATGTTCAGTCCAATTCCAACAGGCATGTCTTTCTGAAGACGGTAAGTTCGCTTTCCATTTTCAATTCTAATTCCAATTCGGCACACCTTTCAAAAAAGTTGATACCTCAAGGTGGTAAGACCCTCCAATCCGGCACTTTTCTGAGTGAACTCTTCAGAATAGTAAGTCCCTTCAAACCCGTCGACCGGGATGAGACCCCAAGTCCCCGAGATGGTAGAACGGTCCACCTTTGGTGCCTGCTAGCTTGCCAACACAAAAATGTTCGTTTCGGCATGCCTTTTGAGAAAGTTGATTCCTCAGGCGCTAAGTCCATTTAGCAGCTTCTCGAGATCAGGCAGACTCGGAAATAATCGCGAACCATTAGAGTAGCAAAAGTACTCGCAAACATTGCAACCGTCACAGCAGCGGAAGTACTCGTAAACAGGTCGATATAGGGAATTGCCAACAAACCCCTGTATCACGGGACTACCATTAGAGTGGCAGAAACACTCAAAACCCATGTCAACACCGGTGCCCCCTAGCCCACTTCAGTGAAAAATGATCAAACTGCCCCTATGGCCATTTTCAACACGTTTATCAAGAAAGTACCTAAGTCCTCAGAACGGTAAGACTGCCCTTCCAACATTGTCTTAAAGGCAATCCGGCATGATTAGGTGCCTTTTAGTCTGTTTCGGGCCAATTTCGAGACTTTTTGGTTAAGATGACCATTGTGCCCCTAGGCATCTGAGCGTCCCGGGGACCATGCCGGCTCTGGGTATCAAACCAATAACCTCCTGAGAATGCTTCTTATAGTATTTCCGACCTTTCATGATCTTTCCGAATCATTCCGAGTCAATTCCGGCAAACCCAGTGTAAAATGACCGTTTTGCCCTTGGTGGCCCGGTCGCCTTTTTCGACCACACCAGCTCTGGGTATCAAACCAATAACATTTGGAAACATTCTAAATAATGTTTCCAAATCCTGAGTCTTTTTTCGAGACATTCTGAGTCCGTTCTGGTAGCTTTCCGGCTCGGTTGACCGTTTTGCCTCTAATGGCCCGGTCAACCCTTCCAACACATCTTATCATCCTTTTTCAAGTCCATTACCCCCCAGGACCCTATTCTGAGGGTTCCTGTCCCTTTTTCGGCTTTCCGAGCCATTCTCAGTCCCTTAAATCCTTCTCGGACCTTCTAGAGCCACTCCTAATAAAGCCAGGCTAAAAATTACATGGTAGTCACTAGTATAGGCGCCCAAATATTGGTCTGGCGCCATTGCAATAGGCGCCAAGTCATTCTTTTCTCTATAAATACAGAGTCACCTCCAGCATAAAAAGGGTCCGCAAATTCAGTCTAAAAACCCTACTTTTTGATACACAAAGCTCGTAGCCTCCCAAAACCCTAGTCTTATTTAGGTTTTCCAAACCCTAGCCACCATACACCAAACCCGAGCCTCCTATACACTCACATACACTCTTATACACTTATACACTAGCCTCAAAGCCTCCATTGAAGACTTGAAGTGTTGCAACTTTGAAGCTCTCGAAGATCAAGATAAGCTCCCGAAGATCAAGATAAAGACTGCAGCGAAGACCGAAGCAAAGCAAGAAAAACAAAGCACGCAAAGCAAAGCAAATAAACAAGACACAAAGTAGGATCTCTATTTAAGTTTACGCATCTTCCCCCTCTCTCTTCTCTCTCTGAACCCACTTGGGTTTTCTTCTATTTTAATCCCCCATCTTCTTCCCCTCCTTTCTTGCATGCTTGAAACAAGGGATTTCCTGGTCCGTGTGTAGGATTAGGCTATTGGAAGGTTACCGTATCGGAGGCTTTCTTTTAGTCTAACCGGAGACCACGTGGGTTCGGCCCCCTTGATTATGTGGTGAAGCCTTTAACCTTATATGTTCAAGACCCCAACTTGCATTGTACATATCATGATCTTGCATTCTTCCAAAATTCGTTTTCAAACTCGTTTTCAAAAGCTTGCATCAAAATTGTTTTCAAAACTTGCATCAAAATTTTCTTTTTCAAAACTTGTTTTCAAAATCACAATCCTAAGGTGATTCTAGCTTTTTTATGGTTAGGGTTGCTTTAGGAAAGTGTTACATTTAAAGTGACCGATATGGTCCATATTTTTAAAATCCTTGTTCTTTTCAAAACCACTATCTTGAAGTGGTTCTAGCCTTCTTATCGTTAGAATCGCTTTAGGAAAGTGAGATATTTTTATAAACTTTCTAAAAACTCTCTTTTCAAATCTTTCTTTCTAAAAATCTCTTTTCCCAACATACTTTCTAAAAACTCTCTTCAAATTCCCTTCCAAAATTGTTTTCTAAAAACTTCCTCCAAAAATCTATTTTTCAAAACCTCTTTTTAAACTCCTTTCCAAAATCACTCTCCTCAAAATTCACTTTCTAAAAACGCTCCCTAAATCTCTTTCCTAAAAACTCTTTCCTAAAAGCTTCTTCCAAAGTCTTCTTTCTAAAACTCCTCTCAAATTCACTTTCTGAAAACTCCTCTCTAGGATTTCCTTTCAAAAATCTCCCTTTCTAAAAACTCATTTTCCAAAAATCCCTTTTCTTAGTGCCCAAGTCAAACCCTAGAGCTAACAATTAGGAAACCCTAACTTTTTTTCTTAAAACGTGTTTTCCAATCTTGTCTTAAAACCTAGGTTTTCAAAATCTATTTTTCTACGTCAAAACTATAGTCTTCCAAATCTAGGGTTTCTAAAACTTCCCTTTCCAAATCCATGTTAAATCCAATCTTCCCTTTAGGAAACCAAATCCAATATCCCCATTTAGAAAACTAGATACAATCCTCCGTTTTTTGGAACAAAATCAAAACATCTTTTTTTTTAAACAAAATCCCATCTTTTGTTTTAGGAAATAGGTATCTCAATCCTTCCAACTCTAAATCCTTCCTAATCTCCTACTTTCCTAAATCTTAAGTTTCCAAAACTTGAATGTTTAAATCTTTCCTTAAACTTTAAGCTTCCAAATCTTTCTTAATTTCATACATTTCCAAATTTTAAAACTTTCTAAATCCAAAACTTTCTTAAGTTAAAACTTTCTAAATCCAAATCTTCCTAAATTCTAAATTTTCCTAAATTTCAAATCTTTCCAAACCTAAAACTTTCTAAACTCAAAACTTTCTTACTTTCAAAACTTCCCTATTTCAAAACGTTCCAAATTCAAAACTTTCCAATTTCAAAACTTTCTTAAAACGAAACCTTTCCTATTTCAAAACCTCTCTTAAAATGAAATTTTCTTAATCCAAAACTTTTCTAAAACGGAACCTTTTCTAATTCGAATCTTTCCTAAATCCCATCTTTCCCTAGTCTTTCAAGTTTAACACTCGAGTCAAATCTTTCTTAAGTCTCAAGTCTTTCTTAAGTCTAAGTTTCCTAAAACCAAGCTTTCCAAAATCAAATCTTTTTAAATCCTCCAATCAAAGTTCAATCTCTCAATTTTCCAATCCAAATTCTAATTCAATTCATTTTTCAAATCAAATCTTCTATTTTCTATCGAACTCTTGTCTGAACTACGACTAACTTGATTCCTCAAAAAGGATACGTAGGCAACCCTCATGGGTGCGGTCACCACCTTTTTCAAATTTCCAATTCCATGACCTTTTTCCAATTTTCAATTCCATAACTCTTTTCAAATCTCTTTTCAATTTCAAATCAAATCTATCTTTTCAAATTCATTCCAATTTCTTTTCAAATTTCTTTTCAAATCAAATCAAATCTTTCCATTACATTTACATATCATGCATCATGTTAGTTTCTTTTCAAAAATTCTTTTTTAAAGTGGATAGGATTGGATATTTGTTAGTTGAAGACTCTCATAGGTGAATATAGGGTGAATAGACATGTAGGTACCGCAAGGGCGGGGTAGGGTGATGGCTTATTGCGTCTTCCCTACACATAACCAACCTCCGAACCTAAGATCACTGTTTTCAAAGACCAAAATGGAGTTATTTTTCTAAAAAGGGCTTAAATATTTTCCAAAGGTTGCCAAACAACCTGTTTTCTTAAAAACCCTCTCTTGAGGTAGTATTTTCAAAATCGTTTTCAAAAACCTTATGTGTAATATTTGGATTGTTCTTAGTTTTTAGGTGACTGTCGCGCTCAGATTTTTTGCCCTCGAGGAATACTCACACAAGCGGGAAAAATACTGTACTCTCTCGTTAGAACTCACCCTCCTAGAAGAATGAGTGCGACTAGTTTTGAATTGAAAATAGATTTGAATAAAGGGCTTTTAGAAAAAGTTTGGAGTCGCCACCTAACTTTATTAAGGTGAGTTAGGTCACCTAAAAACTAAGAATAATCCGAAGACTACACTTAGGGTTTTGAAAAACGATTTTGAAAATATCTCCTCAAGAGAGGGTTTTTAGGAAAACAGGTTGTATGGCAACCTTTGAAAAACATTTAGCCCTTTTTAAAAAATAACTACTTTTTGGTCTTTGAAATCGGTGATCCTAGGCTCGAAGGTTGGTTACGTGTAGGGAAGCCATCACCCTACCCCGCCCTTTCGGTACCTACATGTCAATCTACCCTAGATTCACCTATGAGAGTCTTTAACTAACTATTGTTCAATCCTTTCCACTTTAGTAAATAATGTTTGAAAAGAAACTAACATGATGCATGATATGCTAGTGCAATAGAAGGGAGTTGATTTAGAAAAGAGATTTGAAAAGAAGAATTTAATTTGATTTTAGAAAAGATTTGAAAAGATAGAATTGGAATTAGAAAGTTTTAGAAATTGGAAATAAAGATTTGAAAATAGATTTTTGAAATTAGAAACTTGAAATAGATATGGAATTGGAGATTGAAGAAGATTGTAGAATTGGAAATTTGGAAAGGTTTTGTGGAATTGGAAACTTGAAAACTGTTGTGACCACACCCATGAGGGTTGCATAAGTATCCTTTTGAAGGAATCAGGTCAGTCGTAGTTCGGACAAGAGTCCGATTGAAAATAAAAAGTTGGATTGGAAGAAAAAGATTGAATTGAAAATTGGATTTGATTTGAAATTAGAAGAAGAGATTGGAATTTGAAATTTTGGAAAAGATTGGACTTTGATTTGAAAAGATAGATTTGGACTTGTTTTGGAAAGACGAATATTTGGGAAACCTAGACTTAGGAACTTAGAAAAGAAGGATTGGATTTGACTTGAAAAGTTTTTAGAAAAGATTTCACTCGAATGCTGGACTTGGGAGATTTAGGAAAGGATTGGATTTAGGAAAGATTTGAATTAGGAAAGGTCCGATTTAGAAAAGTTTCGAATTAGAAAAGTTTCATTTTAGGAAAGTTTTCAGATTAGAAAAGTTTTCAAAATAAGAAAGTTTTGGAATTAGGAAAGTTTCAACTTAGGAAAGTTTTGAAATTGGAAAGTTTCGTTTTAAGAAAGGTTTTGAAATAGAAAAGTGTTGAATTTAGAAATGTTTTGAATTAGGAAAAGTTTAGATTAAGAAAGGTTTACAATTTGGAAAGTTTCAAGTTAAGAAAGTTTTGAATTTGGAAAGCTTAGAATTTTAGAAAGATTTTAAATTAGGAAAGATTTGAATTTAGAAAGCTTCTAGAATTTTTGGAAGATTCAAAATTTGAGTTTTAGAAAGATTTGAAAATCTAGATTTGGGAGTTAAAGTTTAGAAAGGATGTGGAATTAAAAAAAGTTGGAATGAGAAAAGGTTTAGACTTTGAAAGATTTAAAGTTTAGGAAAGTTTAGAACTTAAAAAATTTTAGAGTTTGAAAGTTTCGAATTTAGAATGTTTAGGATTTAGTAAGTTTTAAAGTTTGAGTTTTAGAAAACCTTGAGATTAGGAAAGGTTGAGTTTAGGAAAGATTTGAAAACTTGGATTTGGAAAGTTAAGATTTGGAAAGGGGTAGAATTAGGAAAGGGTTGAATTAGGAAATGGTTGAATTAGTAAAGATTTGAAAGTTGAGTTTTAAAATTTAGGAAAGATTTTCATGTTCAAGTTTTGGAAACTTAAGATTTAGGAAAGTGGAGGATTAGGAAGGATTTGAATTAGGAAATATTTGGATTAGGAAGGGATTGGATTTTGTTTCTAAAAGGGAAGGCTTGACTTTGTTTCTAAAAACGGAGGATAGGATCTAATTTCCTAAACGGGAAGATTTGCTTTGATTTCCTAAAGGGAAGATTGTATTTGACAGGGATTTGGTAAGGGAGATTTTAGAAACCCTAGATTTGGAAGACTATAGTTTTGACGTAGAAAAATAGGTTTTGGAAATATGTAGTGTTTGGATGTGAAAAGGGAGATTTTGGAAACCTAGGTTTTAAGGCAAGTTTGAAAACCATATTTTTGGAAAGAAAATTAGGGTTTCCTAATTGTGAGTTCTAGGGCTTGACTTGGGCATCAAGAAAAGAGTTTTTTTGGAAAGTGCATTTTTTGGAAACAAGTTTTTGGAAGAAAATCCTAGAGAGGAGTTTCTAGAGGAAAGATTTTGGAAAGAGAGTTTTTTAGAAAGATTGTTAGAAGGAGATTGTTAGAGAGAGTTTTTAGGAAAGTGAATTTAAGAAGTATTTTTAGAAAGTGAATTTTGAGGAGAGAGAGTTTTTGGAAAGAGATCCTAGTGAAGAGTTTTTTAGAAAGATATTTTTAATAAAAGAGATTTAGGAAGAGGTTTTTTTAAGAAGGAAACCTAGGGAACGTTTTTGGAAAGTGGACTTTGATGAGGGCGTTTTGATAGAGTTTAAAAAGAGAAGTTTTGAAAAATAGATTTTTAGAGGGAATTTTTGAAAACAACTTTCAAAAGAAGAATTTTTAGAAAGCACGTTGAAAAAGGAGGTTTTAGGAAAAGAGATTTTTGAAAATAGAGTCTTGAGAAGGTACCAAAAATGTCTCATTTTCCGAAAGCGATTCTAACCATAAGAAGGCTAGAACCACTTTAGGAAAGTGGTTTTAAAAATAACAAAGGTTTGAAAATATGGACCATGAAAGTCACTTTGAATGTAACACTTTCCTAAAGCAATCCTAGCTATAGAAAAGCTAGAATCACCCCAGGGTTGTGATTTTGAAAACAAGTTATTGAAAATGGAATTTTGATGCAATTTTGGAAACAAGTTTGAAAACGATTTTGAAAACAAGTTTGAAAATGATTTTTGAAAGAAGCATGATCATGATATGCACAATGCAATTTTGGGGTCGTGAACATACAAGGTTAAGGTTTCACCACATAATCAAGGGGGCCGGACCCACGTGGTCTCCGGTTAGCCTAAAGGAAAGCCCCCGATACGGTGACCCTCCGATAGTCTAATCCTACACATAGACCGGGAGTCCCCTTGTTTCAAGCATGCAAAGAAAGGGGGGGGAAAGAGATAGGGGATTAAAATAGAGAAAACCCAAGTGGGTTAGGAGAGAGAAGAGAGAGGGGAAGTCCGAAAATTTAAATAGAAAGCCCACCGTATGTCTTGTTTATTTTGTGTGCCTTGCTTGTCTTTGATCTTCATATCGATCTTCGTCTTCAATCCTCAAGAGTTGTCTTCAATCTTCAAACTTCAGATTGTAGCTCTTCAAGTCTTCAAAGGAGGATTGAGGGCTAGTGTATAAGTGTATGGGGAGGTGTATGAGTGTATATGAGGCTAGGGTTTAGTGTATGGTGTCTAGGGTTTGGAAAACCTAAGAAAGCTAGGGTTTAAGGAGTGCACGAGCTCTATATATCGAAATATATGATTTTTAGACTGAGTTTGCAGACCCCTTTCACGCTGAAAGAGGCTTTGAATTTATAGAGAGAGGAATGCACTGGCGCCTGTTGCAGTGGCGCCAGGCCAAAACTTACACTAGCGCCACTAGGAGTGGCGCCAGGCTATTTTTTGGCTTGGCGACATTACTAGTGGCGCCAGCCATTTAGGAAATGTTTAAGGTTGGCAAGCAACGTATCTTTGACTAGATTTGGGCGCCTATACTAGTGACTGCCATGCAATTTTTATCCTGGCTTCACTAGAAGTGACTCCAGAAAGTCCGGGAATGGCCCGGATGGCTGGAAAAGAGCAGGAACACTTAAAATAGTGTTCTGGAGGTATTTGACTTGAAAAATGAGGGTAGGATGTGTCGAAAGGGCAGTCGCCCTTTCCTCCGTGATTTTGAAAACGGTGCTCGTGTCTTAAATCCGGTAGAGGTTCGGCTATGCATGGTGTCTATATGAGTATGAGGTTGAGGGTTGACTAATGCGTCCTAAAAAGGTTCGGTCCCCGGATCTTCAAACCTAGGCCCACTCTTCGAGGTGGTGCCATGATCGGTTGGTTATCCGAGCGGGGGAACCATCAAGAGGCCGTAGGCGAAGAAACTGACACAGCATCTTGCCCACAACCAATATACCGTTCCCCCTTTCTAACTAAAAAGGACATATCAGGGTAATAATGCAAGTATGCAGAATGCAGGTGCACATGCAGTGTGTGTGTGATTTTTGAAAGTGGAGGAAAGAGCCCAACAACTCCCATTCATCCTGTTCATCACATTCATGCATAGCAGTTAGTAAAATGTAAACAAAATGTGTACCTACAAAATAAAGATGTAAGTGTTAGTATGTGGATGACAAACATAATACAGGATAATATGAATAAATGCATGTTTTTTTAAAGCAATTTTGAAAATTTAAAGTGCATAGGATTGAACAAGTTAATTGAAGACTCTACATGGGTGAAGGGTAAAGAGACATGACTACGACCTAACCCTCTAAGTGTCCCCAGTGGAGTCGCCAGCTGTCGTGCCCAGATTTTTCGCACTTGAGGAATACTCACACAAGCGAGAAAAATGTTGTACTCTCTCGTTAGAACTCACCCTCCTAGAAGAATGAGTGCGACTAGGTTTGAATTGAAAATTGATTTTGAATAAAGGGTTTTTAAAAAAGATTTGGAGTCGCCACCTAACTTGATTAAGGTGAGTTAGGTCACCTAAAAACTAAGAATAATCCAAAGGCTACACTTAGGGTTTTTGGAAAAAGCTTTTTTGAAAATACCACCTCAAGAGAGGGTTTTTAAAAAAATAGTTTGTTTGGCAACCTTTGGAAAATATTTAGCCCTTTTCTGAAAAATAACTCCTTTTGGTCTTTGAAAACAATGATCTAGGTTCGGAGGTTGGTTACGTGTAGGGAAGACGCACTAAGCCATCACCCTACCCCGCCCTTTTGGTACCTACATGTCAATCTACTCTAGATTCACCTATGAGAGTCTTTAACTAACTAATGTTCAATCCTATTCACTTTGAAAAATAATTTTTGAAAAGAAACTAACATGATGCATGATATGCATGTGAAAGAAAAGAGATTTAGAAATAGATTTGAAAAGAGTTTGATTTGATTTGGAAAGAAATTGATTGAAGCTTGAATTTGAAGATTGAAATTGAAGATTGAAAAATAAAAATAGATCATAGAATTGGAAACTTGAAGAAAATTGTAGAATTGAAAATTGGAAAGAAATTGTAGAAATAGAATTTTGAAACATGCCATGGAATTTGAGATTTGAAAAATGTTGTGACCGCACCCATGAGGGTTGCCTACGTATCCCTTTGGAGGAATCAGGTCCGTCGTAGTTCGGACAAGAGTCCGATTGAAAATAGAAGAGTTGATTGGAAGAAAGAGATTGAGTTGGATATTGGATTGAAAAATTGAGAGATTGAATTTTGATTGGAAAATTTGAAATTAGAATTTTGGAATTGAAAATATTGGATTTGGATTTGAAAAAGTAGAACTTGGAAAGATTTAGACTTGTTTTGGAAAGATGGAGGTTTAGGAAATCTAGATTTAGGAAAGACTTGAGGTTTAAGGAAGGTTGGACTTGAATGTTGGATTTGGAAAGATCTTGGAAGATTTGGAAACTTGGAATTTAGGAAAGATTCGGATTAAGAAAGTGTCATTTTAGGAAAGTTTTGGAATTAGGAAAGTTTTGAATTAGGAAAAGTTCGAATTAGGAAAATGCCATTTTAGGAAAGATTTCGAATTGGGAAAGTTTTCGAATTAGGAAAGTTTCAACTTAGGAAAGTTTTGAATTTGGAATGTTTTGAAATAGGGAAGTTTTGAAAATTGGAATGTTTTGAAAATAGGAAATTTTTGAGTTTAGAAAGTTTTGAAATTTGGAAGGATTTGAAATTTAGAAAGTTTGGAATTTAGAAAGATTTAGGTCTAGAAAGATTTAACTTAAGAAAGTTTTGAATTTGGAAAGATTTGAAGTTTAAGATTGAGTTTAGGAAAGATTTAAAAACTTGGATTTGGAAAATTAAGATTTGGAAAGGGGTAGAGTTAGGAAATGGTTGAATTAGGAAAGATTGAAAAGCTTAATGTTTAAGGAAAGATTTGAAAGTTTTAGGAAACTTATGGTTTAGGAAAGTGGGAAATTAGGAGAGAGTTGAATTAGGAAAGATGTAGATTTTGAGTCTAAAAGAGAAGGTTTGATTTTTGTTTCTAAGAAGAAGTGTTTGATTTTGTTTCCAAAAATGAAGGATTGGATCTAGTTTCCTAAATATCAGAGATTGAATTTGATTTCCTAAAGGGAAGATTTGATTTGGTTTCCTAAAGGGGACGGTAGGATTTGACAAGGATTTGGAAAAAGAAGTTTCTAGAAACTCTAAATTTGGAAGTGTATAGTTTTGACGTAGAAAAGAGGTTTTTGGAAACTTAATTTTGACATAGAAAACGAGAGTTTTTGGAGACCTAGGTTTGGGGCAAGATTGAAAATCATGTTTTTGGAAAGAAAATTAGGGTTTCCTAATTATGAGTTCTAGGGTTTGACTTGGGTTCTAAGAAAAGAGTTTTTGGAAAGTGCATTTTTGGAAACGAAGATTTTAGGAAGAGAATCCTAGGGAGGAGTTTTTAGAAAGTAAATTTGAAGAGGGAGTTTTTGGAAAGAGAGCTTTTAGAAAGATTTTTAGGGAGCATTTTTGGAAAGTGGATTTTGGGGAGAGCATTTTAGAAAGGAGTTGAAAAAGGAGGTTTTGAAAAAAATAAATTTTTGGAAAGAGTTTTTAGTAAACAACTTTGGAAAGAGGAACTTTTTGAAAAGCACGTTGGAAAAGTGATTTTTATGATGAGGGATTTGGAAAAAGTGTTTTTAGAAGGTATAAAAACATCTCACTTTCCTACAGGGATTCTAGCCATAGGAAGGCTAGAACCACTTTAAGAAAGTGGTTTTGAAAACAACGAAGGTTGAAAATATGGACCATGTTGGTCACTTTTAATGTAACACTTTCCTAAAGCAACCCTAGCCATAGAAAGCTAGAATCACCCTAGGATTGTGATTTTGAAAACACGTTTTGAAAAAGAGATTTTGATGCAATTTTGAAAACAAGTTTGAAAACAATTTTGGAAACAAGTTTGAAAACAATTTTGAAAATGAGTTTGAAAACGATTTTTGGAAGATGCATGATCATGATATGCACAATGCAATTTTGGGGTCGTGAACATACAAAATTTAAGGCTTCACCACATAATCAAGGGGGTCGAACCCACGTGGTCTCTGGTTAGACTAGAAGAAAGCCCCCGACACGGAGACCCTCCAATAGTCTAATCCTACACATGGACCGAGAATCCCCTTGTTTCAAGCATGCAAAGAAAGGGGGGGGGGGGGGAAGATGGGGGATTAAAATAGAGAAAACCCAAGTGGGTTAGGAGAGAGAAGAGAAAGGGGAGTAGTGCGGAAATTTAAAGAGAAAGCTTACGTTATGTATTCTTTATTTTGCGGGCCTTGCTTGTCTTCCGTCTTCGGTCTTTGTCTTGATCTTCTTCTTCAATCTTTAAGAGTTGTCGTCAAATTTTAGATTGCAGCAATCGAAGTCTTCAATGGAGGGTTGGAGGCTAGTGTATAAGTGTATGGAGGTGTGTATGAGTGTATAGGAGGCTAGGGTTTAGTGTATGGTGGCTAGGGTTTGGGAAACCTAAGAAAGCTAGGGTTTAGAGAGTGCACGAGCTCTGTATATCGAATTATATGATTTTTAGACTGAGTTTGAGGACCTCTTTTACGTTGGAAGAGGCTTTGTATTTATAGAGGTTGGACAATACTGGCACCTGTTGCAGTGGCACCAGACCAAACTTTCCACTGGCGCCACTAGGAGTGGCGCTAGGCCATTTTTTGGAACCATTTAGGAAATGTTTAAGGTCGGCAAGCAACGTATCTTTGACTAGATTTGGGTGCCTGTACTAGTGACTACCATGTAATTTTTAGCCTGGCTTCACTGGGAGTGACTTTGGAAAGTCTAAGAAGGAGTTTGGAAGACCGGGAATGACCCGGAAGGCTGGAAAAGAGCAGGAACACTTAAAATAGTGTCCCGAAGGTTTTTGACTTAAAAAATGAAGATAGGATGTGTCGGAAGGGTTGACCGAGCCTTTAGGGGCAAAACAGTCAATCGGATCGGGAAGCTGCCGGGACGAACTCGGCCTGTCCCGAAAGAAGGCTTGAGACTTGGAAACATTATTCACAATGTTCCCAAGGGTTGCCGGTTTGATTCCCAGAGCCGGTGTGATCAGAAAAGGAGACCGGCCCACCAGGGGCAAAACGTTCATTTTGCACCGGGTTTGCCGGAACTGACTCAGAATGATCCGGAAAGGTAGAGGAAGGTTGAGAATACTATAAAAAGTAATCTCAAAAGGTTACCGGTTTGATACCCAGAGTCGGTGTGGTTCCTGGGGCGTTTGGATGCCTAGGGGCAAAATGGTCATCTTGACCAAAACGTCTTAGAAAAGACCTAAGGGGCAGTTTGGTCATTTTTTTACCAAAGTGGGCTAGCAGGCACTGGTGTTGACCTAGGTTTTCAGTGTTTCTGCCACTCTGACGGCGGTCGTGTGATACCGGGGTTTGTTGGCAATTCCCTATATCGACCTGTTTACGAGTATTTCCGCTACTCTGACGGTTGCGATGTTTGCGAGTATTCCTGCTACTCGGACCGTCTTGAGGAATAAACTGTCTCGAGAGAGGGATTGGAAAGAGGTCTTATCGTCTTCGAAAAGACATGCCTGATTTGGAATCGTCTCGAGGAATAAACTATCTCGAGAGAGGGATTGGAAAGGGGACTTATTGTCTCCGAAAAGACGTGCCTGATTTGGAACCGTCTCGAGGAATAAATTGTCTCGAGAGAGGGATTGGGAAGGGGACTTACCGTCTCCGAAAAGACGTGCCTGATTTGGAATCGTCTCGAGGAATAAACTGTCTCGAGAGAGGGATTGGAAAGGGGACTTACCGTCTTTGAAAAGACGTGCCTAATTGGAACCGTCTCGGGGAATAAACTGTCTCAAGAGAGGGATTGGAAAGGGGACTTACCCTCTTCAAAAAGACATGCCTGATTGGAACCGTCTCGAGGAATAAACTATCTCGAGAGAGGGGATGGAGAGGGGATTTACCGTCTTCGAAAAGACGTGCCTGATTTGGAACCGTCTCGAGGAATAAACTGTCTCGAGAGAGGGGTTGGAATTGGAATTGGAATTGGAGAGAATAAGGCCCCCCGGAAGGAGACTACGTCGCCAGAAAAGTCGCCGGAAGAGAAGATTTCACCGGAGAACTTCCAAAAAGTGAGTTTTTAAATTTTGTTGATTTTGATGCGTAGAACCTCGTTTGAATCATGTGAATAGTGGAAATTGATGTTTTGATGTGTTTTGAACATGATGGTGATATTATTTTTGCATTTTAGTGCTTGTTTGATTGAATTTGAGTGATTATATATGAATATGTGAAGAGGGTTTTCTGCAGGAATAGTGAATTTGTTCCTACAGACTTGGGCATTGGGTTTTTTGGTTATATTTTTGTGCAATGTGCCTTAGAAAAATGTGTTTAACAACTGTATGAAGTTTTATGATTTCTTGAAAACTTGGTGAATTTTTGATTTTTTGAAAAATAGGAAAATACTTAGAAAATTGAGAAAACCTAAGAAATTGATGGGATTTTTAAAGTTTAAAATTTGAAAAAGATAGGAATATTTTTGAAAAACATTTGAAATGATTTTGAAGCATTTTAAGGCATTTTTGAAATCCATGGATTTATTGAAAAAATAAAGCATGTGTTTTGAAAATTTTGAAAAATTGAAAAGTGTGCACGGGTGCTGATGTCATGTGATTGTGACAATGTGAAGTGCACGTTTTGTGTTTTGTGTTGATGTCATGGATGTTGTAGGGGCTATTTTTAAATGGGACTCTGCCGAAATTTTTAGAAATTAGGGAAAGAGTTGGTTAAAGTTTTAGAAATAAAATCTTTTTGAAGAAAAAAGATAGAAAACCCTTGAGATATGATTTGAAGTTGGAAAATCAAGATGTGTACGTAGGAAATTTGTTTTGACTTATCATTCGAAATCCTTTATTTGTTCCGTTTGTGTTAGTTGTTTATTTTATTTTACTGTTATTTGAACTGCATGGATGGTATGTCAATATCTCTTACCTTAGCTTACCTTTTCAGGATGGCAAATGCAGTTTTGAGCCGGCTGAGAGCCTGGCACAGTAGTTACCCTCTGGATGAGCAGGATATCTGTCGCGGTCCTTTGGTCAGGTGGCTTCACTTCTATCAGTGCGACTCATTCCCAGGCTCATAGAGGCGGTGATTCCTTTCTGGCAGCCTGACTTGTCTCTTTTCCGCTTTGGAGAGTGCGAGCTTACCCCTACTCCTCACGAGTATGGGTTTCTTCTTGGTTTTCGAGATGTTTCTGCCGATATTGTGGGACCCCTCTTTCCGGATGGTTGTATTACAGTGGTTCCGTCCCAGCTCGGATTCAGACATTCAGTTCTTTCGTCTTCTTCTTTGCCCCAGTTTTCTTATGTCCCAGCAGAGTTCCTCTTTTCCCGTTTTGAGTTTCCCACGGGTATGCGAGTGCATTCAAGTGAGTGGCACACTTCCCAAGATTGGGTTGTTTCTCGTATGGTCGCTTTGGCCTTGCTTCTGCTGAACTTCTTGGTGTTCCCACAAGAAGATGATTTAGTGGACTGTCGACTCTGTGAGCCGCTGGCCTTAATCCGTAAAGGGCATTCCTATGCTCCCATGATTGTAGGGGAGACCTTCGTGAGTCTTACGAGATTCCAGCAGACCATTGACGCTCGTTTCCGGGGATGCACTACTCTCTTCCAGCTCTGGGCGATTGGACACTTGTTTGTTACACCTTTATTCCAACATACATGGTATCCTGAGCTTGACCATATACATTCCCTGGTGAGGTCTCAAGGTGTCATGGCAGATGAGGGGAGATTTCCACAGACCGTTGCATCCTGGGTTGACTACCTCCAGAGCATGAGGTCAGGCACTGTCCGGTGGTATTCAGGACTAGTTGGTAGGTATTCCTTGAGAGTCCGACCTTCCGGGAGGGCCTTCGTGCCCCTAGCAGGCCTGCGGGGCATTGCCCCTTTCTTCGGCATTCAAGTTCTGCGACAACTTGGTAGGAGTCAGGATATCCCTTATTTAGCATCTGCAGCTAAGTTTACTCTTGTCTTTGAGGTGTCGATCCCTAGAGCATTGGTGGAGAAAGTTATGGATACATGGAGATCTTTGCTTCCTCACGTTGATGATGATTGTCCCTTCTCTGTCATGTCCCTTACGACTAAGGCCTATCATTATTGGCTTCGACGCTACGTGTTAGGTCCCAGTAGACTTGGGGATCTTTTCATTGAAACTCCTTTACCTCCCGTAGGGTATACCGACTTCTTGACTGCTATGATTGTTCAGGGGCGTCGTCACAGGCGGGAGAACCGCCGTCTGATACGGATGTTGCATGACCGGTTGAGGATGAGAGACGTTGAGGTTGTTTCACTTGAGATGCAGCTAGCAGCAGCCAGATCGACACATGATGACCCACCTTTGAGTGCTGCGAGGGTCCGTAGGTGGCCACGAGGCGTTCTAGGCAGTTCTCCTTCCCTAGAGGGTGATGTGATGGATAGTTAGTCTTTGCGAGAGACTGTGGAGTCCCTTACTCGAGAGAGGGACATGCTTCTGGCCATATGTGTGGACTATGAGCGAGGCCGGCCTGGGTCTTCTACAGCTGGTACTTCTTCGAGTGCTCCTCTTGTGACTGGCGAGCCAGTGGATCCTTGCATAGCTGATTCCTCCTCTGATGACGACGGGGAGCAATACATTTTTGCCCCTCGCTCTTAGATTTACTGATTTCTGCATTTGTAGAAAAACATACTTTGTTTAGTATTATGCCTCTTTTTGTCTTATGAATTCATGACCTCCCGTACTTTTGGTATGACTTCCCTGCTTGATTAGTATAGCAACAAATTTGGGGAAAATTAAATGAAAATTGCAGCTTAATGAAAAATAACTCCCTTTCGTTTGACTCTCTGACTCACTGATTATCCTGCAAAAGGGACCCCTGCTTCCTTTAACCCTAACTGGGCTAAGCCGGAGAATGCCTTTTGAGACGCCTTTTGACCTTTACACTGTCGCTTTCATACATTAACTCCTGGGGAATGCAGTAGCCTGAGCTATTTCTTACATCTAAATCTCTTACTCTCAATCCTCCTTCTTATCCTTTTTTTTTTTTTTTTTTTGCTTGTTTTACTACTAGTGCCCCTGAGGGTTTTCACCAGTCCCAGCTCTATCATTTTTGCACCAAGGCGCCTTTGCAGGTTTTCGCCAGGGTCGACAGTTTTGTATCTTGCCACATCCCTACCTTTTTACCTACAGCGCCCTTTCGGGTTTTCATCGCATCCTCAGGAAGCGCTTAACTTTTCTCTCTTCTTTCTCTCTCTTTCTTCAGCTTGGTCTCCGGTTTCTGTTGAGAAGCTCCTAAATGCTACTCGCACCATTCTCCCGCCAATGGCATATTTTAGTAAGCTCATTTGGACTAATCAATTTAACTCTAATCTGAGAGGACTTTTAGGGTTTGTAGTGTGGGTTTTTTTACTAGTGAAAGAAAAGGAAAAAGGCTCAAGCCTACCATTCTACTAGTGATCACCGTCAATGATTTTTGGTTTAGTAGCACTTTTTTGTGTATTCCTATCTTTCTTCGAGTATCTCGTCGTACATTTTTTCCTCTTCTTTTTTTTTTTACGCATATCTCCACTGCCTCTACTTTGACTTAACATGATCACTTTGTTAGGGAATGTACCTGAAAGAAAGTAACCGGCACTAAGGGTTTGACAAAGGTTATATATATGCATTTTAATTGGATAGGAAATGAAACGAGGGCCTCTCGTCATCCTGGAATTAGATTGTTTAGTCCATAGAGCTTTACCCTTGAAACACTACCCTATTGATTAGTGGAGAATGAGAAAAGTAGATTTTATTGCTTCCCCACAGAAACCAAAAGCCTAACTTTCGGAATCATATGTAGTAGTGCTTGACAGCATCTGAATTCAATGGGCTAAGGAATTCTTGGCCATCCATTTCCTCCAAAACGAGAGCTCCTCCAGACAGGACCCTCTTTACCACAAATGGCCCTTCATAGTTTGGAGCAAATTTTCCCTGTGCTGCCTCCTGATGGGGGAACACCTTCTTAAGCACCAAATCTCCCGGTTGGAACGATCGAGGTCGTACTTTCTTATCAAACGTTCTAGCCATTCGCCTTTTGTAGCATTAAGCGTGATAAACCACAGCTAGCCGCTTCTCGTCTAGCAAACAGAGTTGGGCATACCGGTCTTTAATCCATTCTGCTTTATCTAGTTTGGTTTTTGTTAAGATCCGTAAAGAAGGAATCTCAATCTCAATAGGGATGACTGCCTTGGTGCCATAGACCAGCTCGAAAGGGGTACTTCCGGTGGAGACCCTCATAGTAGTTCGGTAAGCCATCAATGCAAACAGAAGTTTCTCATGCCAATCTCTGTAGTTGTCAATCATTTTTCGGAGTATTCTCTTAATGCTCTTGTTGGCTGCTTCTACTGCTCCATTCATCTAAGGCCGGTAAGTGACCGAATTCCAGTGAGTAATGCAAAATGTTTGGCATAGCTTTGACATCAATTCGTTGTTCAGATTGGAAGCACTATCAGTAATGAGTGACTCGGGAATCCCATACTGGCAGATGATGTAATTTTTTATGAACCTTTCTACAACCCTCTTGGTGACATGGACGTAAGATACGGCTTCCACCCATTTAGTGAAATAATCAATGGCGACCAGGATGAAGCGATGGCCATTGGAAGCTTTAGGAGTGATTGGACCAATCATATATATCCCCCACATAGAAAAAGGCCATGGGACTGACATAGAATGGAGCTCAGTCGGTGGTGCTTTGATCTTATCCCCATATATCTGACATTTGTGACACCGAAGAACGTATCTAATGCAATCTGACTCCATTGTTGACCAGTAATATCCTGTCTGGAGAATTTTCTTTGTAGGCGTGTAGCCATTCATGTGGGGACCGCAAACTCCCTCGTGCACTTCCTCCATAATAACTTTGGCTTCGGTGGTATTGACACATCTTAGAGGTCCGAACCATGATCTCCTGAAAAGCTCATTTCCAGCCATGAAGTAGTGTCCTGCCAAACGACAAATGGTCTTCCTATCGCATTGTGTTGCTACATCGAGGAACGTCCTGGCTTGGATATACCTTTGGATGTCATGAAACCATGGTTTCTCGTGGGGTTCAATAGTTGTGTACAGGCAATAGGAGGGGACATCCCTAGTAAAGATCTGTAGAGGGGGGATTTCAGTGCCCCTGTCGACCTTGATTGCTACAACTAACGTAGCTAAGGCATTGGCAAAGCTGTTCTTAACTCGGGGTATGTGACGAAAATCCACGCTTTTGAATAGCTGACACAAATCTTTGACCTATTGATGATACGAGGAAAGTTTAGTATCTCGAGATTGGTGCACATCCCTGGATTGCTGAATAACCAGATCTGAATAGCCGAGAACAACCAATTCATCAATCTTCATTTCTAATGCCAATCTTAGTCCTAGGATGCAAGCCTCATATTCAGCGATGTCATTGGTGTAGAGTTCAAGTTGTAGCTTAACCACAATTGGATAGTGACTGTCTGCTCTTGACACTACTACTGCCCCAATGCCAGCTCCCCTTTTGTTAGCAGCCCTGTCGAAATACATCTTCCACCCAGCTCCTGCTCGCTCTTCAGATGCGTCATCAACGCATAGTATATTTTCATCGGGAAATTGTGGCTCCATGGATTGACAATCATCAATAGGGTTCTCGGCCAGATAATCAGCTATCACCTACCCCTTGACTGTTTTACGGGTAGTGAATATGATGTCGAATTCTGATAGGATCATATGCCATCGAGCAATTCTGCTGGACAGGGTTGGTTTCTCGAATATATACTTGAGGGGATCCATTTGAGAGATAAGGAAGGTGGTATGATAGAGCATGTAGTGTCGAAGCCTGTGAGCTGCCCAGGCTAATGCGCAGCAGGTTTTCTCGAGATCGGAATACTTTGCTTCATACGGCAGAAATTTCTTACTGAGGTAGTAAATGGCTTGCTCTTTTTTTCCCGTTTCATCATGCTGCCCCAAAATGCATCCCATGGAAGTATCTAACACTGACATGTACATCAACAAAGGACGTCCCGAGGTTGGTGCCACTAGGATAGGGGGGTTCCGAAGATATTCTTTAATTTTCTCAAAAACTATTTGACAGTTATCATCCCACTCTTTTAGAACGTCTTTCTTAAGGAGCTTGAAAATAGGTTCGCACAGGTGAGTCATTTGGGGAACCTGCTGATAAAGTTTAATTTTCCTAGAAAAGTTCGAACCTCCTTTTCCCCCTTTGGTGTAGGCATTTCAACAATGGACTTTACTTTGGTAGGATCAACCTCTATCCCTTTTTCATTGACTATAAACCCTAGCAGTTTCCCTCAAGATACTCCGAATGTACATTTGGCCGGATTTAGCTTAAGCTGATACCTACGGAGATGGTCAAACACCCTCTGCAAGTTGAACAAGTGGTCTTTCCGCTGCTTGGACTTGACGATCATGTCATCCATATAGATCTCTACTTCCTGATGCATCATGTCATGGAATAAGGTTACCATGGCTTTTTGGTAGGTTGCCCCTGCATTGCGAAGTCCGAACGGCATGACTTTATAACAGTATACTCCCCAGGGGGTAATGAAAGCAATCTTCCCCCGATCCTCTTCAGCTAGCTTGATCTGATTATATCCCAAAAAACCGTCCATGAAGGAAAACATTCCATGACCGGCCGTGTTGTCAACAAGCAAGTCTATGTGTGGGAGAGGAAAATCATCCTTTGGACTAGCCCTGTTGAGGTCCCGAAAGTCAATACACATCCGCACCTTGCCATCTTTCTTAGGTACCGGGACAATATTAGCCAGCCATTGGGAATACTCTACTACTTACAGGAATCCTGCCTGGAGTTGTTTAATCACCTCCTCTTTGATCTTCAGGCTCCATTCAGGCTTCAATCTTCTTAGCTTCTGCTTAAAGGGTTTCATCTGCAGGTTTAGGGGTAATCTATGTTCCACAATGGATTCATCCAGCCCGGGCATGTCTTGATAAGACCATGCGAAAACATCCAAGAACGCATGTAAAAGTTCCAATAATTCTTTGCGCTGCCATTGATCTAGGCCTGTACCGATTCTAAGCTCTTTCGGATCCCCTTCATTTCCCAAATTAACGGTTTCTGTTTCCTCAATGTTTGGGGTATTACGATTCTTATGTCTTTCTATTTGTTCCCGAATTTCCTCTGGCACCTCCTCTGTAAAATTTACATCTTATTCAATTCCCAGTTGTTGGTAATCAAACTTGGTGCTCAAGTCATCATTTATCAAGATGGACATTCTCTGGATTAGCTGAGTAAGATATCGGATGCAAGGGTGCCTGGCATAGAAAATAATGTACAATGAATCAAACAAGAAAAGAAAATTTTTTTTTTTCATTGATAACTTGATTTTAAAGAGTCAAGACAAATAAACTAAAAGGACAAAGTTTGTTTGTGGCAAATCAGTTGCTCCGGGATCTCGCTCTAGTAAGCTTTGTACCGAAACTTGCGAGCACGGATGATGTCTTTGCTGGCCCAATTATGCAACCTTTCGCCTGGCAACATCGCTCGAATGGATCCATCTTGGGTTACTCCAATGCTGGCCGTCATGACGGGCGCTTCTTCTTGGACTTTTCTCTTCTTCTTACTTAATATACATATTCCTTCCCCCATGTCCAACTGCTTGAATTGGTTCGAGAGTTCCACAGCAGCTTTCTTATCAGCCCTCTTCTTCCGCGCTGCTTCTATTTTCTCCTTTCTTGTAGGTTCATATCCCAACCCAAAGGTGGGTTCAGCCGAAGGTATTTCTACGATTTCGGGTCTTCCTTGTAAACATCTCCCTAGGCCTTTGCCCGGATAAAAACCATTTACTTTAAAGTACTGTACTATCATCTGAGAATTCTTGGAATATTTCGGCTCCACTTGATCTTCTTTCTGTACAATAGTGATATATTCGAATGACTGAAGGCAAGAGGGTAGTTCAGTGTCAGATGTAACCATCTTAGCTTTGTAAACAGCGAGCTCCTTTTCAGCGAAAATAAAGATTAGCTTGGAGCCCACGATGAACTTGACTTTCTGATAAAGGCTAGAAGGCACTGCACTCGCCGAATGAATCCAAGGTCTTCCTAACAGCAAATTGTAGACAGCCGGAATGTGCAAGACTTGGAATTTAATTGTGAAGGTTACTGGTCCTATCTCAACAGGCATTTCAATTTCCCCCATGGCTTCCCTCCGAGAACCATCAAAGGCACGAATGATCATACCACTATTTTTCAAGTAAGTTTGGTCCATTCCCAGCCTTTCTAGGGTAGAATACAGGCACACGTTTAAAGCCGACCCATTATCTATCAATACTTTGGCTACCATTTTTCCTCTTGTTCTTACAGCGATATGTAGAGCTCGGGTATGGCCTGTTCCATCAGCCGGAATCTCGTCATCAGAGAAGGTGATGATGTTTGGGGCCATGATGAGACTGACCATGTCATGTAAATTATCTAGCGTGAAACTCTCAGGCACATGAGCATCCTTGAGGATCTTTATTAAAGCATTCCGGTGCACTTCAGAAGTAAGCAGCAAACCCAACATTGAAATATAGGCTGGGGCTTTCCTAAGTTGTTCCATGATATTGTAGTCGACCTTTCCTAAAGCTTTAGTGAATTCTGACATCTCCTGATCCATTGGTTGGTTGGAGCATTCTCCTTCGTTATCCTTCCCTTTCCTTTTCCTTTCCACTTCAACAGAGGTGTAGAGGCGCCCTGACTGAGTCATCCCCCCTATTTCTGTTACGGGCTCTCCGGTGCCCTTATCAGGTGGGTAATTCCATGGGACATTATGAAGACTAGGTATTGGCATTTGGGTTATGGTGGTAAGAGTTATCCTTGGATTTATGAGCAAAGGGATTGCCACAAGTGAAGGGTTGGTGAGGACGGGTAGAGTGGTGGGCACAATTGGCTTCTTTGGCAAGACTAAAGGTAGCTTAGGTCGTATGACTCCTTGGTTGTTGGTTTGAGGTTCAGGTTGAGCCATAGCGATCATAGGTTCAGGTTTGAATAATGTGATAAGGACTAGGTGATAACGGGAAGGGTCCAGTAAAGTTTCTATGGTTAGGTTCATGTCAGGTTGATAAGATTGCATGGTTAGGAAGGAATGATCTTGGTATTCGGGCTCCTCTTGGGCATGAATTATCCCTTCTAGAATCGCGGTAAGTGGGTTGCGCAGGGGATTTCTGCTAACATTCATGCTTTCCAATGGTATATTCTCCTGAAGCTTATGAACCATGGCCTTCACTATTATGAAGGATGTTGGACTAGCATTCATTACCTATAACAATGACGACAACAGTTACAAATTAGGGTTCTGTTCTTGGAGAATTCTATGCAATGCATGCCCTAGGGTGCCCCTCTTTAGGAGGGAAACTAGCCATGATGTATTGGCTCACTTTTGGAGATAGGGGATTTGCCCTTGTACGCAGATACTTTACCGTCAAGTAGGAATCTTCAGCCATCCATACATTCATTCATAAAAATAAAGAAGTATATTAAATTTTTGGGTTTAAAATACATTTTAATAGGGGGAGGGAGAACATTTTCCTTTGGACTTTCTCCTATCTACTTTTACAAAGGGAAAACCTAAACTACTCTTGAGTCTTCGAATCCGCCTTCGTTGGATTTGATGTCGTGGAGGTCGCTGAAAGACCTTGTTGATTGATTGCCCCTTGTCTTCTTGGCAACCCTATCTCCGTGAGCATAGAGGGACTGGGGCCCCTCTTATGGAATGAATTGAGATGCATGCAATAAGTCCTTAGGGTTAAGCGAGAGCCCTTAGGGTTTGGGTAGGTTTAATGCAAGGGAGAGTGACCTTGATGTCACTTTCAATAGGTTGATCATATTCATGAAAATGCAGTGACTTGAGTTACTTGGAACTCTTGTCTTGACATGGAATATTGAATGCATGGTATGCAAAGAGTATAAAGAAAGAGAATGCACTAGCAAGGTAAACGTGCATGCATAAGCAGTTAAACAGGCATTATAATAGTATAAATACAGTCAATATAACAGCAGGAATAGATAGATTTAAATGAAAGTAAGAGCAGTTGCCCTTTCCTCCGTGGTTTTGAAAATGGTGCTCGTGTCTTAAATCCGGCAATCTTAAATCTGACAGAGGTTCAGCTATGCATGGTGTCTATATGAGTATGAGGTTGAGAGTTGACTAATATGTCCTAAAAGGGCTCGGTCGCCGGATCTTCAAACCTAGGCCCACTCCCCGAGGTGGTGCCATGATCAGTTGGTGATCCGAGCGGGGAAACCATCAAGAGGTCGTAGGCGAAGAAACTGACACAACATCTTGCCCACAACCAATATACCGTTCCTTTTTTCTAACTAGAAAAGACATATCAGGGTAATAATGCAAGTATGCAGAATGCAAGTGCACATGCAGTGTGTGTGTGATTTTTAAAAGTGGAGGAAAGAGCCCAACAACTCTCATTCATCCTGTTCATCACATTCATACATAACAGTTAATAAAATTTAAACAAAATGTGTACCTACAAAACAAAGATGCAAGTGTTAGTATGAGGATGACAAACATAATACAAGATAATATGAATAAATGCATGTTTTTTTTTAAATCAATTTTGAAAATTTAAAGTAAATAGGATTGAACCAAGTTAATTGAAGACTCCACATGGGTAAAGGGTAAAAAGACATGACTAACAGCCTAACCCTCTAAGATTCCCCAGTGGAGTCGCCAGCTGTCACGCCCAGATTTTTCACACTCGAGGAATACTCACACAAGCGAAAAAAAATACTGTACTCTCTCATTAGAACTCACCCTCCTAGAAGAATAAGTGCGACTAGGTTTGAATTGAAAATAGATTTGAATAAAGGGCTTTTAGAAAAAGTTTGGAGTCGCCACCTAACTTGATTAAGGTGAGTTAGGTCACCTAAAAACTAAGAATAATCCAAAGACTATACTTAGGGTTTTGAAAAACGATTTTGAAAATATCTCCTCAAGAGAGAGTTTTTAGGAAAACAGGTTGTTTGGCAACCTTTGGAAAACATTTAACCCTTTTTGAAAAATAACTCCTTTTTGGTCTTTGAAATCAGTGATTCTAGGCTCGGAGGTTGGTTACGTGTAGGGAAGACGCACTAAGCCATCACCCTACCCCGCCCTTTCAGTACCTACATGTCAATCTACCCTAGATTCACCTATGAGAGTCTTTAACTAACTATTGTTCAATCCTTTCCACTTTAGTAAACAATGTTTGAAAAGAAACTAACATGATGCATGATATGTAAGTGCAATAGAAGGGAGTTGATTTGGAAAAGGGATTTGAAAAGAAGAATTTGATTTGATTTTAGAAGAGATTTGAAAAGATAGAATTGGAATTAGAAAGTTTTAGAAATTGGAAATAAAGATTTGAAAATAGATTTTTGAAATTGGAAACTTGAAATAGATATGGAATTGGAGATTGAGAAGATTGTAGAATTGGAAATTTGAAAAGGTTTTGTGGAATTGGAAACTTGAAAAATGTTGTGACCGCACCGATGATGGTTGCCTAGGTATCCTTTTGGAGGAATCAGGTCAGTCGTAGTTTGGACAAGAGTCCGATTGAAAATAGAAGGTTGGATTGGAAGAAAAAGATTGAACTGAAAATTGGATTTGATTTGAAATTAGAAGAGGAGATTGGAATTTGAAATTTTGGAAAAGATTGGACTTTGATTTGAAAAGATAAATTTGGACTTGTTTTGGAAAGACGAAGGTTTAGGAAACCTAGACTCAAGAACTTAGAAAAGAAGGATTGGACTTGACTTGGAAAGTTTTTAGAAAAGATTTGACTCGAATGCTGGACTTGGGAGATTTAGGAAAGGATTGGATTTAGGAAAGATTCGAATTAAGAAAGGTCCAATTTAGGAAAGTTTCGAATTAGGAAAGTTTCATTTTAGGAAAGTTTTCGAATTAGAAAAGTTTTCGAAATAGGAAAGTTTTGGAATTAGGAAAGTTTCAACTTAGGAAAGTTTTGAAATTGAAAAGTTTCGTTTTAAGAAAGTTTTTGAAATAGGAAAGTGTTGAATTTAGAAATGTTTTGAATTAGGAAAAGTTTAGATTAAGAAAGGTTTAGAATTTGGAAAGTTTCAAGTTAAAAAAGTTTTGAATTTGGAAAGCTTAGAATTTTAGAAAGATTTTAAATTAGGAAAGATTTGAATTTAGAAAACTTCTAGAATTTTTGGAAGATTCAAAATTTAAGTTTTAGAAATATTTGAAAATCTAGATTTGGGAGTTAAAGTTTAGAAAGGATGTGGAATTAAGAAAGGTTGGAATGAGGAAAGGTTTAGACTTTGAAAGATTTAAAGTTTAGGAAAGTTTAGAACTTAGAAAATTTTAGAGTTTGAAAGTTTCGAATTTAGAAAGTTTAGGATTTAGTAAGTTTTAAAGTTTGAGTTTTAGAAAACCTTGAGATTAGGAAAGGTTGAGTTTAGAAAAGATTTGACAACTTGGATTTGGAAAGTTAAGATTTGGAAAGGGGTAGAATTAGGAAAGGGTTGAATTAGGAAAGATTTGAAAGTTGAGTTTTAAAATTTAGGAAAGATTTTTATGTTCAAGTTTTGAAACTTAAGATTTAGGAAAGTGGAGGATTGGGAAGGATTTGAATTAGAAAATATTTAGATTAGGAAGGGATTGGATTTTGTTTCTAAAAAGGAAGACTTGACTTTGTTTCTAAAAACGGAGGATAGGATCTAATTTCCTAAATGGGAAGATTTGATTTGATTTCCTAAAGGGAAGATTGGATTTGACAAGGATTTGGTAAGGGAGGTTTTAGAAACCCTAGATTTGGAAGACTATAGTTTTGACGTAGAAAAATAGGTTTTGGAAATATGTAGTGTTTGGATGTGAAAAGGGAGATTTTGAAAACCTAGGTTTTAAGGCAAGTTTGAAAACCATGTTTTTGGAAAGAAAATTAGGGTTTCCTAATTGTGAGTTCTAGGGCTTGACTTGGGCATCAAGAAAAGAGTTTTTTTGGAAAGTGTGTTTTTGGAAACAAGTTTTTGGAAGGAAATCCTAGAGAGGAGTTTCTAGAGGGAAGATTTTGGAAAGAAAGTTTTTTAGAAAGATTGTTGGAAGGAGATTGTTAGAGAGAGTTTTTAGGAAAGTGAATTTAAGGAGTATTTTTAGAAAGTGAATTTTGAGGAGAGAGAGTTTTTGGAAAGAGATCCTAGTGAAAAGTTTTTTAGAAAGATATTTTTAAGAAAGAGATTTAGAAAGAGGTTTTTCTAAGAAGGAAACCTAGGGAACATTTTTGGAAAGTGGACTTTGAAGAGGGCGTTCTGGAAAGGAGTTTAAAAAGAGAAGTTTTGAAAAATAGATTTTTGAAGGGAATTTTTTAAAACAACTTTGGAAAGAATAATTTTTAGTAAGTACGTTGAAAAAGGAGGTTTTAGAAAAAGAGATTTTTGAAAATAGAGTCTTGAGAAGGTACCAAAAATGTCTCACTTTCCGAAAGCGATTCTAACCATAAGAAGGCTAGAACCACTTTAGGAAAGTGGTTTTAAAAATAACAAAGGTTTGAAAATATGGACCATGAAAATCACTTTGAATG
The DNA here is from genome assembly GCA_033060915.1 of Euryodendron excelsum. Classification (NCBI taxonomy): domain Eukaryota; kingdom Viridiplantae; phylum Streptophyta; class Magnoliopsida; order Ericales; family Pentaphylacaceae; genus Euryodendron; species Euryodendron excelsum. The sequence goes on from CM065397.1 coordinate 22,507,265, forward strand.
TAACACTTTCCTAAAGCAATCCTAGCCATAGAAAAGCTAGAATCACCCTAGGGTTGTAATTTTGAAAATAAGTTTTTGAAAAGGGAATTTTGATGCAATTTTGGAAACAAGTTTGAAAACGATTTTGAAAACGAGTTTGAAAACGATTTTTGAAAGAAGCATAATCATGATATGCACAATGCAATTTTGGGGTCGTGAACATACAAGGTTAAGGTTTCACCACATAATCAAGGGGGCCGGACCCACGTGGTCTTCGGTTAGCCTAAAGGAAAGCTGTAACGACCTGAATTTTTCCAGACCGTTAGAAAAATAAAAATAACTAATTAAAATAAACTCCAAAGTAATACCACTTCAATTGCCACATCTCGACACCAATATTAGAATTTTCAAGTAGTCTCTAAGAATTTGACTACAAAAGATAGTCAATTTCTGCAATACAATGGCTTTCGAAAATTAATAATTAGCCGACTCAATCCGCAACTCTAAAAAGATAAACTCTAAAATCTTGCTCTTTCCTTACTTTGCCTTAACCTGAAAAATAAAATTTAACCAGGAAGTATACAATACGACAGGAGTACAAGTGCTTAACTTAGGACAATAAAAATGGAGTTCGACAGTCAATCACATTAGTTCAAAAGAAAACCAAATGATCAGACTAACAAGATATTAATCAATCAGGACATAATATGTATAACAATTATTCCAATAATTCAATCATTAATCCAAGGTTCCATCACAGCTTAATACCCGGCCCTTCTCAGTATCATGCCAAACGCCACCCGTGCCACGATATTATAACCAACTCCAATAACCAATATCTCATGGATCAATATCCCATGATCAATACCCCGTAGGGTCATCATTCCATAACCATTTCTAATAACGGCCAGTGGGTGCGTTTGAACAAGTGTTGATTAGTTTCAAGGCACATCAGCCATAATAAAATTCAACGGTTTCAAAATAGCATTATCAAGGAGTTCAACAACGGACATAATACACAAAGATATGTTAGAATATACTTAATAGAGCCAAACATCGTATAATGATGGGATATAACGAGCATTCTAGAATCAGCATCATCAAGGAGTTCAACAACAAACACAGTACACAAGGATATGTCGGAACACACTTAATAGAGTCAAAGATCATATAACTATGGAATTTAACTAGCACTCCAAAAATAACATCATCAAGGAGTTCAACAATGAACACAATACACAAGGATATGTCAAAACACACTTAATAGAATCAAAAGTCATACAACGATAGAATTTAACAAGCATTCCAAAAATAGCATCATCAAGGAGTTCAACAACGAACACAATACACAAGGATATGTCAGAACACACTTAATAGAGTCAAAAGTCACATAATGATGGAATTTACCAACATAAATATGCAAGAGGAATACAATTCAAGAAACAATAAGAATCTACTTTTGCTAAGAGATTTGAAGAGGAGCATATTGTATACAACTGCTTACCTCAATCGCATTCCACTTATCTCGTAATGATCACCACACAACCCGAAACATCTCTGTGAAGTTAATATAAAGAACCATTCTTAACTTGGTACTTAATCACGTTTAGAAATGATGAAAATGCCTTTAACAAGTGCTTATGAGGTTGGAAACATAGACCTCAAAACAACTCCCTTCCAACTCAAATAGGTTCTAGGCTTTTGCCAAAATTCACCAAATCAGCTAAGCTGCCAAATCTGACACAGGTTTACTAAAAGGGACAGAACTGATTATTCTCTTGTCAACCGAGTTCCAAACTTATGGAAATACCAATAGACATCCCAAGGAACATCCATACCAAATTTCACAATTAAAGGACCAGCCTAGGTATTTATTTCGCATTTTAGAAAACAAAACAGTGCTGCTGAAAGGAAGATCCTACAGCAGATGGTCCGAATTCCATAGGTTCTAAAAATAGGAAGATGATACTCAATCGAGCTCAATTTTGGTACAAAGTGTCATACTTACATCTAGTACATACAGTAAAAATTTCATGATCTTTTGAAGACTCTAACTTGGTCGAAACAGTTGTCAAAGGGAGGTGTCTCAAGACAGAGTTTCAGAATTCTGCAGTGGCAACATAAATATGAAAAATCACCATAATTCAAATACTAAACATTTGTGGCTGAAACCAAAGCCCATATTTTTCTAAGATCTCAAGGTTTAAGTGTCCAAAAATTCAGCTCTGAATAAAAGTTTTAGATATGCCAAACAGCCTTCGAAAAATGGCTCATTCTGCAGATTTTCGCAGCAGGAAATCTCTTTGAGTTTAAACATGGCTTTCTCTTTCAATTCTCAATGTTCTTGTGCGAATCTGGTGTCTAAATTGAGGGCTTTTAAAAGGTCTATCTATTGGTGATTTCAGGATTAAAATCATATGTCATTTGGCTATAGAAATTGAGCTCTGAAAATCACCGCACATGAAAGAATTTCACATAGTGCACTAGAAGCTTTTCCATCTCTCATAAGTACCCATTACATGCAAGACCTCTAAAGCTTAAAATCAACTGATGTACTACTCATACACAATCAAATCAGAAGCTAATGCATGCAAAGCCTTATGGTAGTAGGGGAAGAATTCTTTTACCTCAATTAGCTTTCCTTTCTTTGCTCTTGCTTACCGAAAACCCCTCTTCTCCAATTTCTTTGCTCGGCCTGCAAGTTCTCTCTTTCTCAATCACTCTATAGTTCTCACTCTATGCCTCTCTATAACAGCCAACACTTGGCTGGAAAGGCACCTTATTGCTGACAAATGGGGAAGCAAGGTGGGGGTGTGTGTGATAGATTAATCCTATGCATTATACTATAGGTTGTATGCTAATATTATACCAAGGCAATGACTTTATAATATGCAAATTTGACCAAGCATGGTCCAAGTGTGCCTTGTGTTCTACACAAGGGCTACAAATGCATGGGTTCTATGTTTTGTGCATGCAAGCTCCCCCACCTCTCTCTCAGTTTCCCTCTCTAACCGTGCATGGCATTCAACCCCCCTAACTTTGACTAGCCAATAGGGGTTCATGCTTGCCAGAAATGAAAGGGGAAAGGTGCTTAAACTATACCTATTGATTTGTATATTTCATTGCAACATGTGATAGATATATACATATAGATGTATACACCAAGCACTAACAACATGATATTAATATGGCAAGTGTGCAGCCGGCAATAAATGGGCAAGGTGTTAGGATTATAATTAGAGTCATATCCATATGCATGTGATGGTCATATTGATGCGCAAGTGCATATATATTGGAGTTAGTATTGCACTAACAATAAAATATAGTATTAATATGTGTTATAGATACATTTATTAGTGCATTTCATGCACTACAAGTATAGGTGGCAGCTGGCCATGCAAAGGTGGTAAGGTGCAATAATTTGACGTAAAAGAAAGTGGGCATTGGCCCGAAATGGTTGAGTTCAAAATTGCAAACCTTATCAAACATTTATTTTGAGGCCATGGTTAGAAAGTTCTCAAAAAATTGATTGAATTAGACTCAAATTTCATACGATTCCGATGAGAAACGAGAAAGAAAACTTGATCCGAATTTTCAGTAAAATCGCGTACGAATTTACCAGGTGCAGCGGATTTCGTGTGCTTTTTGGGAGACCAAAACTCTATGAAATTGAGTTCCAAGAACACGAGAGGATTGGGCTCGAAGAGTAGATAATTTTAGACACTTGATTTGTCAAAATCCATTAAGAAACGAGAAAGAAAACCTAGTTTAAAGTTAGGACGAAAATCAGTGCGAATTTGTCAAGTATAACATGTTTTGAAGGAACCGACTTTCCATGAAGCCGAGTTCTAAACTGTCAACTAGATCGAGCCTCAAAGGGAGCTTCATTTTAGACATATAATTCCTATGGTTCGATCCCTCTAGTCTAACTAGAGATGTAGTGAAATCAAAAGAAATTGCGGGTATCACAGTCTTTCCAACTTACAAGAATTTCTTCCTCGAAATTCCACTTCTTTCCCACTGTGCACTTTGATATCATTTTGTGAAAAATTCTTTTCTTTCCCTAGCTTTATATTAATTTTAAGTTTTGGGACTCTATCGAATAGCAAATCCTCTAAATTTTATTTCCTTCAAATTTCAAAATCCAAAAGTATATTTTAAAAATCGCGGGTTTTACAAAAGCCCCCGACACGGTGACCCTCTAACAATCTAATCCTACACATGGACCAGGAGTTCCCTTGTTTCAAGCATGCAAGGAAAGGGGGGGAAAGACATAGGGGATTAAAATAGAGAAAACCCAAGTGGGTCAGGAGAGAGAAGAGAGAGGGGGAAGTGCGGAAATTTAAATAGAAAGCCTACCGTATGTCTTATTTATTTTGCGCGCCTTGCTTGTCTTCGATCTTCGTCTCGATCTTCGTCTTCAATCCTCAAGAGTTGTCTTCAATCTTCAAACTTCAGATTGTAGCTCTTCAAGTCTTCAAAGGAGGGTTGGGGGCTAGTGTATAAGTGTATGGCGAGGTGTATGAGTGTATATGAAGCTAGGGTTTAGTGTCTGGTGTCTAGGGTTTGGAAAACCTAAGAAAGCTAGGGTTTAGGAAGTGCACGAGCTCTGTATATCGAAACATATGATTTTTAGACTGAGTTTGCGGACCCCTTTCACGCTAGAAGAGGCTCTGTATTTATAGAGAGGGGAATGCATTGGCGCCGCTAGGAGTGGCGCTAGCTATTTAGGAAATGTTTAAGGCCGGCAAGCAACATATCTTTGACTAGATTTGGGCGCCTGTACTAGTGACTACCATGCAATTTTTAGCCTGGCTTCACTAGGAGTGACTCCGAAAAGTCCGGGAATGATTTAAAGGATCGGGAATGGCCCGGAAGGCTGGAAAAGAGCAGGAACACTTAAAATAGTGTCCCGGAGGTATTTGACTTGAAAAATGAGGATAGGATGTGTCGGAAGGGTTGACCGAGCCTTTAGGGGCAAAACCGTCAATCGGGCCGGAAAGCTACCGGGACGGACTCGGATTGTCCCGGAAGAAGACTCAAAATTTGAAAACATTATTCAGAATGTTCCCAAAGGTTGCCGGTTTGATTCCCAGAGCCGGTGTGGTCGAAAAAGGAGACCGGCCCACCAGTGGCCAAAGGGTCATTTTGTACCGGGTTTGTCGAAACTGACTCAGAATGATCTGGAAAGGTTGAGAACACTACAAAAAGCAGTCTCAGAAGGTTACCGGTTTGATACCCAGAGCCGGTGTGGTCGGTAAAGGAGACCAGCCCACCAGGGGCAAAACGGTCATTTTGTACCGGGTTGGCCAGAATTGACTCGGAATGATCCGGAAAGGTGGAGGAAGGTTGAGAATACTATAAGAAGTAATCTCAGAAGGTTACCGGTTTGATACCCAGAGCCGGTGTGGTTCTCGGGGTATTTAGATGCCTAGAGGCAAAATGGTCATCTTGACCGGAAAGTCTCAGAAAAGGCCAAAGGGGCAGTTTGGTTATTTTTTACCGAAGTGGGCTAGCAGGCACTGGTGTTAACCTGGGTTTTGAGTGTTTCTGCCATTCTAACAGTGGTCGTCGTGACACAGGGGTTTGTTGGCAATTCCTTATATCGACCTGTTTACAAGTATTTCCGCTACTCAGACGATTGTGATGTTTGCGAGTATTTCCGCTACTCGAACCGTCTCGAGAAATAAACTGTCTTAAGAGAGGGATTGGAAAGGGGACTTACCATCTTCGGAAAGACGTGCCTGATTTGGAACCGTCTCGAGGAATAAACTGTCTCGAGAGAGGGATTGGAAAGGGGACTTACCGTCTTCGAAAAAACGTGCCTGATTTGAAACCGTCTCGAGGAATAAACTGTCTCGAGAGAGGGATTGGAAAGGGGACTTACCGTCTTCGGAAAGACGTGCCTGATTTGGAACCGTCTAGAGAAATAAACTGTCTCGAGAGAGGGGTTGTAGTTGGAATTGGAGAGAACAATGCCCGTAAGGGCATTTTGGTTATTTTGTCTCTATTTGGGCCTGGCGGGCCCGCGAAGCGATGGACAGACGGGATTTAGACTTAGAGAGTCAGTTTCAATTGGTGTAAGCACCCCATTTTTGCCCGCTCAGCAATCTCCGACCCGACCGGGCTCGGTTTCAAGCATTTCAACACACACAAGCTCAAGATGAGCCTTTCAATCTCTAATCCAACCAATTGGTCGCTTCTCAGGCCCACAAGGACCCACGGGAGCCATAAGCACCATTATTCCAGGCAGCTTTCCGGACCGGGCGGTCTCAGAAACCAACGCCATCCAGGTAGCTTCCCGGGATCGGGCGATCTTGGGGACCAACACCTCATCAAATTCCAGACAGTTCACTTCTGGCGCCTGCTAGCCCGCCAATGTAGAATGTCCGTCATTTGGTAGCTCTCCAAGACTAGGCGTTCCCGGAGACCAACACCACCCTTCCATGTAGCTTTCTGGGACCAGGCGTTCTTAGGAACCAACACCACCCTTCCAGGTAGCTCTCTAAGACCAAGCGTTCTTAGAGACCAACACCACACAGGTAGTTTTCCGAGATTGGGCGGTCTCGGGGACCAACACCTAGGTCAACACCGACGCCTGCTAGCCCGACTCGGTGAAAAATGACCAAACCTGCCCTTTTAGGCCTCCAGGCACGTTTTAGGAAAGTTCAAAATCCCTCAAAACAATAAGTCCATCCTTCCAAATGTTGTCAAACCATCAGGCGTCCCCCACACGCCATTTGGTCCAAATCCGGTCCTATTCCAGTCCACTCCGGTCAAAATGAACGTTTTGCCCCCGAACGACTCAACACGACACGAACCCCGCTAAACGGCAACAGACTCTCTCAAAACCATCCCTGAACTGCCCTACATGCCTGACACAATATACCAGACCATTCTTAACCATTTCCAGCCGACTTCGGTTAAAATGACCGCTTTGCCCCTGGAAGCCCAAAATGCCCTAAAACAGCACCGGCCTTGGGATTTTGAGCGAAGGTTTCACCACACGCCTTTGTTTAACCCAAGGAACACCCTACAACACTAAGCTCACACGACGCAATAAAAGTTCCCTGGAGCATCTCACAGACGCTCCGCCTAAATTGTCTTTTCCCCCGATTCCCTGGTCATAATGCACCGTCAACCAACTTGAGAAATGCGTAAATCAGGGAATTCCCGAAAGCTCGTCCATAGATCTTCCCATCAATACGATTCGATCAAATAGATCGCTCCCTGAAGCCTTCCATCATACGGTGTGCAAACCATGACTTTCAGCAACCCCTAGAGCGTCTCGCAGACGCTCCGCCAAGGTTGACTTTTTCTTCGATTCCCTAATCAAAACGTACGGTCAAATGACTTGAGAAATGCGTAAATTTGGGAATTCTGGAAAGTATTTCCAGAGTACTTTCCATCGGAACGGTCCGATCGAATAGATCGCTTCTCAAAGGCCTCGATCACATCAAACGAAAAAAGCCACTTTCAAACACACACGGAGCGTATCACAGACGCTCCACAAAAGTGTCCTTTTTGGCACGCTTCCCAAGGCAATATCCCACGCTTCTAAACATAATTCAAACTCTTCGAATACATAAAAGTTCATCGGCTACACTAGGAGAACATCCTGAATGCGATCGATTCCCCTAAAACCTTCCCGGTTGGCCCAATTATCAAGACAAAATTTGGGCGAATCTTCTCAGTGATGGAGCGTATGCTACATGCGCTCAAATTTTGAACAGATCGACCGACTTTCGATCAACGGTCGAGATTTAACCAGTACACAGGGTGCCACGTGTTATTCTAGCAATGGAACAATACTTGCACATGTCATACATGCGCACGGCTAAAATTTTGGCCATGCGCATGTAGCACATATGCATGGTCTGTTCCAGATTGCCTATAAATAGAGGCCTCCCCCCCTTGCATATTCCAGGTCCGAAATTAATACAAAACTCTACTGAAATCACTCCAGAACCTCGAATCTCCATATATATTCTCCCCCTCCAACACTTAGGCTAGATTCTACCCCTTCTAAGCCTATACACGCCACATACAAGGCCTCATACACATTTATACACTCCACACTAGCCTCTTAAGTCTTCTTGAAGCCACTCAAGCTCCAATCAAGACATCCATTGAAGACTACAAATGTGTTGAAGTCAAAAGGTGGTATCCCTTTTACATTCATGCTCTCCCCCACTCTTCTCTTCTCCCTCCTAGCCTACTTAGGCTATTCTCTATTTTAACCCCCATCTTCAACCCCCCTTTTTTGCATGCTTGAGCCAAGAGGGCTCTTAGATCATGCCTAGAGGAAAGCAAGTGAGAGCCACCGTATAAGGGGACCTCTCACTAGCCTACTTTAAGATTGTATGGCCTAAGAGCCCCTTGTTTGTATGGTGAAGCCTAAAAGCCTTGTATGTGAATCATGACCCCTTGCATATTATTATTTTGATCATGTCTTGTATGCTTGGCTTCATTTTATGTTTATTGCCATATTCCATAATGCTTGTATTGCTCTTAATTTTATGACATTTTCAAGTTCTACATGTCCTTCAAAAATTGTTCCAAGAGTTGGCCCCTTGAAGTTTAGGATGAGACCTTAAGAGTCATGCCTTAGAAAAATCCCTCACTACCCCCTAACTCACACTTTTGCCTCATTACATTTCAACTTGCACAAAGGTTGCTTTCAAACTCCTTAATTTTCAAGATTTTCATTCTCTCAAATTTAGTGGCTAAAATGGCCCCATGAAACCCTCTCTTGAGTGGTCTCCCTTTATATTGGCCGTAGGAGCCCTAAATTGTTAGAATGGCTCCCTTCTCTCTTTATGCTTGCCAAAGAATGATGTTTAAACTCTTTGAATTCTATGGTTTCTATCCTCTCAAGTTTAGTAGTTAGAATGGCCCCATGGAACCCTCTCGAGTGGTCTCCCTTTTATTGGTCATACGAACCCTCTCTTGATGGAATGGTTCCCTTAAAAATTGGTTTTCAAAATCATTCTCCAAAGATGATTTCAAAAATGCATTCTCTCCATCTTTGCATCAAAAATAATTTTCCAAAAATTGTCATCATCATGTTAAATTTTAATCCCTCCACTCTTGTCAAGATAAAGGTTATAATGGCCATGAGGAAACCTTCCTTAGAATGGTCTACAAGCACCATCCATACAAACCATACTCTTGACTAGAGTCAAAATTTTCATAGAAATGATCTTCAAAGAGATGGCATACTAAAATCCATTGCATAACATGTTGTGTTTTCCCAAAACTCTTTCCAAAAATACACCAAACCACACTTCAAAACCATCTTCCAATCCAACCATAGGTTAACTTGACCCTAGGTTGACTTGACCCTAGGCTAACTTGACCCTAGGTTGACTTGACCCTAGTTGACCGACCCTAGGTTAACTTAACCCTAGGCTAACTTGACCCTAAGTTGACTTGACCCTAGTTGACCAACCCTAGGTCAACTTGACCCTAGGATAACTTGACCCTAGTTCACTCACCTTAGGTTAACCCTACCCTAGTTAGTTAACCATAGGTCCTCTTAACCTTAGGTTAACCTAACCCAAGTTAGTTAACCATAGGTCCTCCTAACCCTAGGTTGACCTAACCCTAGTTAGTTAACTTTAAGTTACCCCTAACCCTAGGCAAACTCAACCTAGGTTAGTACACTTCAAGGTTCCAACTCTTGAACCATTTTCTAAATGATCTTTCAAATCTTCAAACTATTTTTCCAAAACCTCCTACTCTTTTGATTTCAAAAACCAACTCCAAAAACTCTTGAAATGTTCTTACATTCCCTCTTCAAGACCTTTCCAAAAATATTTTCAAAAAGTCAGAAGCTAAGGTATCCCTAGTCCTCTCATGGTTAGAGATTCCAAAGACAAGTGATAAATCAAGAACAACCTCTAAGATTGTCCATATTAGGATTCCAAACACTTAGCTATTTTCAAAAACCACTTTCAAAAACTAATTCATCAAAACATTCTAAGTGCCTCCAAGGTCTTCAAAACAAGACTTCAGAAACACTTTCAAGTTCTCTTGAGTCATGCCAAAGCATTTTTCCAAGACTCCCTTAAAGTTAATCCAAAAGCATTTTCAAAACACTTCACTCCCAATTTCAAGTCAAAACTTTCAAGACCACAAAGAGTCTCCAACTTCCAAGACCTCAAAGCGTCTTAAACTTTTCCAAAGACCTAAAAGTGTCTTAAACTTTTCCAAAGACCTAAAAGTGTCTTAAACTTTTTCAAAGACCTCAAAGTGCCTTAAACTTTTCCAAAGACCCCAAAGTGTCTTCAAACCTTCCAAAGGCCCTAATGTGCCTATTCTCCATCGGGCTCTTGCCCGAACTATGAATGACTTGATTCTCGCCAAATGACATATGTAGGCAACCTAAAATGGTGCGGTCATAACTTTTATTTCAACCCTAATCCCTTTTTCAAAAATTCCAATCAATTCAAAGTTCCTATTCCAAACTCTTCCAAAACCCTCGTTATTTTCAAACTTCTTCGAAAAGCTTGCATCATGCATCATCCATCTAAAAAGTGATGACTAAACCCCATTTTTAAAATTCTAAAGTGGATATTAAGTGGACAATGGTAACCGGTTATTCTAGTGAGCGAACAAAAGGGTGATTAGACATGTAGGTACCGAAAGGGCGGGGTAGGGTGATGATCTTAGGATATCTTCCTTACATGTAACCAACCCCCGAACCTTAGATTTCTGTTTTCGAAAGACCAAAAAATGGAGTTATTTTCAAAAAGGGTTTAAACATTTTATTTTCCTAAAAACCCTCTCTTGAGGGAGTTTTCAAAAACCTTTCTCAAAAACTCTAAGTTTAATCCTTGGATTAACGCTTAGTTTTAGGTGCCCTAACTCACCTTTATCAAGTTAGGTGACAACTCCTATTTTTCTAAAAAGCCCTTAGTCAAATCAATTTTCAAACCTAGTCGCACTTGTCCTTCTAGGGGACGAGTTCTAATGACAGAATTCCGTACTTTAGGGTCTCCGAACCGAAAAGACCTTGGACACCCAAAAACTGGGGCGCGACAATTAGGATACATCTATATTGACTAGAGTACAAGTCTGGACGGAGCGTAGACTGCCGAGCGGTCAAAAATGGGGTGCTTACAGTGACCTAACTCACCTTAATCAAGTTAGATAATGACTCCAAATCAATTTTTAATTCAAACCTAGTCGCACTCATTTTTCTCAGAGGGTGAGTTTTAACGAGAGAACACAGTATTTTTCCCGCTTGTGTGTGTATTCCTCAAGTGCAAAAAATTTGGGCGCAACACAAGCGATACATAAACATTGTAACCATCATAATGCAAGGGGGTTATGGATCATACAAAGTTTAAGGCCATATCACATTGCAAGGGGCTCTAAGGGCCATACTATGCTCAAGTAGGCTCATAAGAGGTCCCCCAATTAGGAGGTGTACTTTTATTTATCCTAAGTGTTGGAAAAATGCACTTATTTAGGCCATACGATCGCGACCTTCAAGAGATCTGATCAACCATCTTACCACACCGATGAAAAGCCTATCATTCCGGCTTTAGAGAATTTCCTAATTTACGTATTTCTTAAGTCGTTTGACAGTGAGTTTTTGTTAGGGAAGTGAAGAAAAATCAACTTTGGTGGAGCGCCTATGACATGCTTTGTGAAGCTTTTATTGACTTAAAAGGGCCTCGAGTCAAGGGGCTCATTTGGAAATGGGTAGAGATACTCTTGGGAGTATCCCAGTGGATGTCGGTTTGATATCCAGAACCAATGTGATTGGAAGGGGTGCTTAAGCATTTAGGGACAAAATGATCATTTTAATCGAAACTTATCGATATAAGACTGGAATGGATTGGGATGGCATTATGAGCATGTTGAATTGTCTTGGAACAGCCCTAGAAAGGTGGACTTACCATTTCAAGGACTTAGTACTTTCTAAAAAACGTGCTAGAGTGGTCATTTTTCACTATTTTGGGCTAGCAGGCGCCGGTATTGACATGGGTTTACGAGTGTTTCTGTCACTTTGACAGTTTTGACAAGTTGGTCTCCAAAGATCTCTCTTCTATTCGGAGAACATGCCACAGCCAATGGGCACTTTCAGTCCCGTGACACTAGGTTGTTTAGCGACGTACCCATGTCGACCTATTTATGAGTGTTTCTGTCACTTTGACGACTTGATGGTTTATAAGTGCTTCCGCCACTCCGATGGTGTTAGCATTGGTTCTGGAGATTGCCTAATCTCGAAAAGCTGTCGGATGCCACAGGGAATAGCAGATATTCTACATTAGCGGACTAGCAAGCACCAAAAGTGAACCGCTTAAGGTTTGGAGTTGGTTTCAGAGATCGCTAGGTCTTGAAAAGTTGCATATATATGGCGTTGGTTTTAGAGACCGACCGATGTCGAAAAGCTTCCTCCATCTAGTCTCAAAAAGTTACCTAGAGTGCCTAAGGGCATTTTGGTCATTTTTTGTTATGTGGGGCCCTCGAGTCCTGGAAGTGACCGATTTGACTTGACTGGAGTTTTGAAAAGTTGATTTGGACTTGATAGTGTTGTGATATTTGACTAGAGGTCTGGTCTGGACTAGAGGTTGCCGAGCGGGCAAAAATGGGGTGCTTACAGTCATTATGCAACTCCTTAATAATTTTCAAGCGTATACTAGAATTAGGAACACATTTCTAATTTCCTTTGAATAGAAAACCAGCTTGGATATTGAAATATAAGCGCTTGCTTGCTGACACACTATTAAGTATTCTAGGAAAATAAGGATCAAAAGTTAATAATTCACAAGAAGTATTAAAATTGTATACCGTTATAGGCATATAAGGTTATGAAGAAAACTATTGTATGTATGCTAAGTGCATCTACCACTCGATTCAAATATTCAGATTCATGCTTGAGAACAAAAGAAAACTGAGTATGCTAACTGTCGTATATATGCTACCCACTTAGTATGTCTATTTGAGATCTTGTCTTGGCTATTAAGATATTTTAAAGCTTCATGGTTCAAATACACAAAATCACTTTGAATCAAGTATAAGTACCAATGTTTCGAATAAGCTCTCTGGTTGAGGCCATTACTTGATTGACTCGGCATTGGATTCGTCCATAGAAGTTTCATCCTATGATACTAACCTAGCAGCTCTTAACACTAGATTACTTTTATAGTGCCCTAGGTAATCTTTTTCATTTGCTTCTCTCCTTAGACTACATTGACTTATTAAGTTCTAATAGCTTTAGCTCCAAAATGGACACCAATGCTTTGTTCTTAGTGTTATGACATGACCTTAGCAATGTATCACCCAAGAGTAAGTGGTCGCGACGTAGTATAACCCGGCAATACCAGGGTGTCAATTTTCTATGAGGATTAAGCCAAGTATAGGCTATCGGTTCCAAAAAGCACTCAACACTCTTTGACCTCACACAACTCACTAAATTGCTTGTAAAAGATAAATGAAAAATAGTTTGATTTGAAGAGTTTGTTGCTTAAGCTAGAACAAAGAAAATGAAAGCTAAATTATCAAATTATGAAGAGAATTGGATTCAATTAATCCAATTGCCCAATTTATCCAAAAATTTCAACAAGGTTTATAACTCAAATCAAACACCACAATCAAGAGTGTTTGATTCGGGAGGTTTAGCTTTGAAAACCAATAATTCTTAAACAATTAAAGTTAGATTCATAGTCAAAAGTAAATTCATAGGTTAATACAATCGATTTGACTAGAATCAATACTAAATTATGATATTAAGCATTGAATTAGTCAAACATAGTCAATAACATATGTGTTCTTAAGCATCCACATTCAATTGATGACAATTGCCAATCTAGAAAGATAGATCAATGAAAACTTGAGATACCTTTATTGAATTCCTTAGACTATGATTGCACTCCAAAAGTACAATTACAACTCCTTAATTTGTGCTTTGTTAGCCTTAGTTTAGGAGTTTTTATGTCTCTTTAGTTAGATTTTAGTATTAACTAAGTTTATTTTGCTATATGTAGCATTTCGGAAGAATGGAGAATGAGTTTTCAAGAAGATGCTATCAGAGTACAAGCTGTTGAAGTAGTGGTACATGCCGCTAAAACACATAGAGCCGAAACTTTAGAAGGCCATATATCTTCAATCAGAAAAGCTATTAGGGTATATAATATATCGATTTCTTGTAACTTTTCGAGAGGAGTTCAAATATGTTCTTTAGCAGGGCGTTTGAATGCTTTTTAATACCGTTCTAACGGCCATCTAACGATTCTTGGTGTTTGAAAGGTCCTCTAGGCTCTCGAACTCTATTGTTCATCCATTCGATGTGTTTGAAGTGCGTTAGAAAGGCGTTCAAATGCTTGATGATGCTATGTTAGTTTTTAGCCTATTTAAGGTTGTTTTTGGCCAAAATTGTGCTCTCTCTTGATTTTTTCTTAGTTTTTAGCTTAGATTTCTTTGTATCTAGAAGTAGTGTATAGATAGAAACTTTATTTTCTTGCATTTTTCTTAGGTTTCTTTTATTTTTTATGTAACCAAACACTAGATTTACTTCAATGCAATGCAAGATCTTCTTTTCTTTATGATTTCTTCCATAGAATCTAATAGCTAATCTTCTACTTGAATGCAATTGTAAAGATCTACCAAGGAATTCAAGGGCTTCAATGTAGGTATCTAGAATGCAATGATTTATCTTATGATTCTCTAAATTCATCTTAATTGGGTTGTAGATCTATAGAAAACTTAAAATCATAATTACTATTGATAATTTCTATGCACAATTCTCAAATTGGTATATGAATTGTACAATTAATGATTTGCTTCTATAATTTTTTTAATTGAATACAAATTTATACTATATTAAATATGAATTCATGGTTTAATGCTCAAAATCTTTTGAATTAAGGATCCATGAAGTGATCCTTGATTTGAGTTATACAATCCTCTATTGAATTTCTTATAGAAATCAGTAGATTGAATCAATTATATCTAAGCCCCTTGCATCTTAATATAGTCATTAATTACTTTGATTGCCAGAATAGATTTAATCGCTTTGTTTTAGTTGTTAATCAAAATATCTCCAATCTCAAACACGTTTTTGATTTTCTTTTACTTAGATTTAATTTACTTAGTTGCTATTCAATTCAACCTACTTTAGTATTCTCTGAGTGTTCGAAGCCTATATTTAGCTTGATCCTCAAGAAAATCGACTCTGATACTCACCGAATTTTATACTTCAATCGTGACACCAATTCCTTTGCGAGGCTCAATTTCCGAACATCTTTGGAAGCGATTCAGACTACTTGAGTAATCTTTACAATTGAGCCCAATTGGAGACTTATCTATACATTTTCATGGAGAATTTGAATATTTGAATTGAAATCATAATGAAAACAAAGCTAAATGATGAATTAAATTCAATTAGAATTAAAAAATACAATGTTTTCTCAGTGTACAAATCCTATATCTAGCTATCTATTGACTTGATCTACTTAATACACACAAGAGCAGGTGGGGCGAAGTAGTACACAATAATAACCTGGTAAAATCGGGATCAAATCATAGGGAACAGTTATCCAAATATGCAAAGTTGACGCTAAAATTCATCCACGATAAAAAAAAATTAGATACTGACTAAGCCATGTTAAACACGGTAGCATTGCAATGGCTTCAGTTGGAACCTAAGCCAACATGTTTGAATTCCACCATGAATAGTACCAATAAGATCTGAACAGTTGGTGTAGAAAAAAAAACCATTTGTAACAAAAATAAAACAGTTTGTTTTGGGAGATATGATGATTGTTGAACTAGATTTTAAATTAAACTTAATAAAAAGATCTTGGATTTAATTGTTCCAATCACCCGATTCATTTGAAATTCCAACAATGATTTTGTAACTCAAATCATTAGCTTCATCTTAAGCCTTTGATTCGGAAGATTTAACGATTAAAACAAACTTTAATAATAATTAAATCTAGAATAATAAAATTAAAGCCATAGATTCATAACATCGATTTGCACAATAACTATACTAAACTAAGATTTATGCATAAAAATTACCAAACTTAGTCAAGAATCTAAATTTTCTCGAAGATCTAGAATTTAATTATCAAGAATTGAAAGATTTTAAAGATAAACAATGAAAACCCAATTACTTCCGTTGATATCCCAAGATCCTTGGAAGATCTTTCAAAATTGGCTTCAAGAAAAAAAACTAGCTACTTATGGCAATCAAAAGACTTTGCTTGAAAAAAAATGATTTCATAAATAATTGGAAGTTCCTATATATATATATATATATCTCTTGTCTCCTCCCCCTTCCTTGGACTTGGTGTTGCTATTTATAGACTCACAAGATGAAGCCATCCACTCCCTACAATGATGTATTATTTCTTTCTTCGATTATTCACTTCTTCTTTTTTCTTCTTTTCATGTCAATTGCTTTCTTTCCATGTTAATTGCCTTCTTTCTATGTGAGTTTGCTCCCTCTTTTTTCCAAAAGCAAAAACTTGGGTTGCTTGTTTTGGTAGAGTTGTTGGGAAATGAATGTTTGCCCATGTGGGTGGGCTCCAATTAATGAAGACTCCTTTCTTTCCATGTGGGTTTGCTCTCTCTTTTATCTAAAACCTATAAAATGCTCAACAAAATTTATTAGGATTAAAACTAAATTAATTAAAATATTTATAATTATTTTAATACTAACAAACATAAAGTTATGAACTTGTAATTACACTTTTATAATGTAATCACCCCCCCTCCCAAAAACTTGCTTTTTGCTAGTCCCTAGCAAAACAAATAAACACAGTTAAAAAGATATGCTCCACTTTTATAGGGATCACGAGTGTATTTGGTATATACATCAAGCCTTCAAACCCCTAGATTACCTCTAGTGGACGAGTGGTGTCTCATGAGGGTTTCTAGTGATGGTATTCACAAACATCAAAATAGACCTACAACTGAGAATTAGGAGGACAAAGTAAGACATGTATCAAAATACAAGCATGTTCTGTATATCCTACTCTTTAATACACAAGTAAGATAATGTCTTAGACTAACATATGAGAGGCTTTTGTGTATGTATAATCATTACATGATAAGAAAAATATTTTAACATAAAAACACAGATACATCTTTTAAACTTTGATTCGACCTCACTGGATATTCTCTTAGAAAGAAATAACATAGGCATCTCACACCGGTTGTTCTTATAAAATAGTAAATATAATGTAAAATCAAAAAAGACAACAACAAAAAAATGTCGTGAATATATAAAGTGACAGACGACTTGGCATAACTCAATGAAAGAATATCCAATGGTAAAATCACATAAGTAATTAATAAATTAATTTGCTACAAAGTGTATGAAACAAAAAATATAAATATCAAATCCTAGAGGACATTGTTCAGGTTGTAACTTGGCCATAAGGTATAAGGCAAGAAAAAAAAAACATACAAGAGCTCAAAACATGTGTGATCAAGGCATGAATTGATCAATGAATATATACCTTCAATTTTTCCATTTCATTTGATTTGATTTGATATTTTGTTTTTAAATAGCCAACTTGTTCTTCTTGTTCTTCTTTTTCCACTGTTTTTTTTCTTTCTTTCGTTGCTAATTTGTTTTTTTTTTATATTGCAAATAGATCATCCCCTTTTTCAATTCAACTTGCACAAGTGAAGATCATCGTGTTTTCGTATTTAAGGACAAAACTTTAGCAATGATATATATAGCAAGAGACAAAGAAATAGACTTAAAGATAGTTCCAAGGAAATTATGTCAACAAAGAAATCTAAGACTTAAAAAATCGAAGATGGCCTCAATTCATTTTTGAAAATGCATAACAACTCAAGGTTATAAGAATTCAACATATTCAATTACCATAGCAATGATAATAATTGAGTCAAATACAAATATAATGGAGCTATTAAAAAAAGTGATGTGGGAAAAATTCATCAAACGTAAATGTAAACACTCCAAAAGGCATGATTGGATTTAAATCTTACTTAGTGAATAATCTCCACTTTTGTAAGAATAAAACTATACAACATGTAATAATATTAAACTAATCATGATATGATAATAAGTGATGTAAATAGCATCTTTATATGTGTTATAAAAAAAAATTTACAATTGAATTAAAAAGAAAGGTAAAACAAAAATTATAGGGTAAATTACACCGACCACCCCTGAGATTTATTGAAAAGTGTATAGCTTTCCTCACATTCTAATAATTACATTGGTCTCCCTTACTTTTAAGTTTGTGTAACGAATTCCCCCTTCTATTAGAGAAGCCGTTAGTCAACTGACGAAAGCAATTGATTTTGATTAGATAATATATAAAATTATTGTGAAGTCTCTATTTTACCCTTCATAGAATAATTTGTTTAAAACTTCTTTCTTCTTCTGCACCAAGTCCGGCCACAAGCCACTGCCACCTCTCTCTCTCTCTCTCTCTCTCTCTCTCTCTCTCTCTCTCTCTCCATCCATCTGCATCACCAATCTGCCACCACCCAGCACCACCACCATCTCCTAATCACCATACGGAGCCACACCAGTACCATCTCCTCCTTCCTCTCTAACCCAATCGCCACCCCTTCCCCTACATTCAGACCCAACCCAGCTACAACAACCACCGTTGCTACCTCTAACCTCAGCCACCGTCGTGCCAAAATTACAAGCGCCAACTTCAGCTACCACAATCCCGACGCTACTGCCATCACTGGTACCAACAAGATTTGATACACATTACACACTCAAAATCTCTGAATACACTAAACACATAAATTCCAATTTGTAATTTGTTCATCTCGAAATTTATGAGAGAGTGACTGGATAAATGCCAAAATTTTTACATAACTCGATGAAACAAAACTCATTTGTCAAAACCACATAATCTCCAATGCAAAAACAATTCTAGTGATAATTTTTCTTTTTGGTTCTAAATTTTTGTAAGAAAAAGCAAAACCGGAATAGCCATTGCTCATAATTTTCATAAAATTTTCATTCATTATAGGACTTGTCAACCACAATCAAAAGGAAAAATTAAAAATAAAAATTTTCCATTATAACTCTACTCCACTAAGCTAGGACCTAGTATAATAGTTTGTGGATGTATGTATGTATGTATGTGTAATATATCTAACATATGTATGTTAGTTGTATAGAAGACAATATCTTGGCTTGATTTTATGCTCTGGTTTTGCACCTAGGGATCTAAGGTTTTGAGCATTAGTTTTGGTTTCTGCTTAGTGGTCGCCATGGAGGAAATAGGACAATGACCAATTGTTGGTTTGTAGGGGTGGGCTGGTGATGGTGGCCGGTGAAAGCCATGGTGGGTTTGGGTAGTGATGGGTATGTATAAACTATATATACATAATGATTTTGATGTGGCACTTAGACGAAAATTAATAAGATAAGTAAGGCTAAAAAGGTAAATTTATTTTCTCTATTAGGCCTGTTACTTGAGTGGGTGAATTTATTACACAAACTAAAAGTAAGGGAGGACAATGTAATTACTAGAATGTGCGGAGAGTTGTCTCACTTTTTAATAAACCTCAATGGAGGTCAATGTAATTTACCCAAAATTATGCCAAGGTGAATGACAACATGTTTCAACAAATCTCAAAAATCTATATTTTCATTTCATATAAAATTGTATAAAATTATAAAAGATACACAAACCTCTTTTGTAGATCTCAAGTGCATTAAGAGATTCAAATTGTACGCTCCTCGGTCTTGCACGTGTTTTTTTTTTCTTTTTTTGAAAAATACAAAACATTTGCAAAATAAATGTTAGTCATATTTACAAATAAAAATAAACACAAAAATAAAATAAAAAACTTATGCTAAGGTGAATGAAAACATATTTCAACAAATCCCAAAAATCCACATTTTCATTTCATATAAAGTTGTACAAAATTATAAAAGTTATGCAAACCTCTTTTGTAAATCTCAAGTGCATTAAGAGATTCAAATTGTATGCTCCTCGGTCTTGCGCAAGGTTTTTTTTTTTTGGAAAAATACAAAACACCTGCAAAATAAATGTTAGTCATATTTACAAATAAAAATAAGCACGCAAATAAAACACTCAAACATAACACCTCCTATGAAGAATATTCATTAGAAAGTCGAGCCAAACTTTTGACATCAAAATCAAGATAGTCTACTGTTCTGGTTTCCAAGGTGTCTCAACGCCTCAGCATTTACTCGCCCTTTAATAATATCTAGGTAAATCCTTTGATTTTCTAACATTAGTCGGTTACTCTCTTTACAATTTTTATCCACACACATGTGTCTAGCACAACAGTGACACCTATTTAATCTCTTTACTCTTCTCTTACAAGCCTGAGTACTGTGACCAGTAAGAGGTTAAGGTTGCTTATCTTAGAACTCAACTCTCCTTACCATCTTTGCACGGTGAATTACCTCGCCTCTGATACCAAATGGAAATATCATGTAGATGCAACATGCAAATGTAAGTACTCGACCATATATATGAGATGTCATAACACTATCAAGTTTTTTTAATGTTAGCTGGTCACAAAAACAAAACTATAGAAATTAATAACACAAATATCAAAAAACGAATGTTATCGCCCCCAACTAGAGAATTGCCACGTCCCGAGGTGTAGAAGGAATCAAAGGGTGGGAAGAAAAAACAGGGGGGGTGAAGAAGGCTTCCCCCAACTAAAGATAAAGTATCTATGGAATTAAAAAGACTAACTGTTCAAACTGACCGAGTGATGGTTCTATTAAAACAGTGGTGTATCCATGAAATCTACACTTTCAATGAAGCTTACAAAATTCTCAAGGTAGGGCTTCAGCCGATGCCCATTAACTTTGACAACATTCACATTACTGGGATTTTCAATTTCTATCGCCCCATGTGGGGATATTTCCCTAATAATATAAGGTCCCGACCATTGACTTTGAAGCTTGCCCTAAAACAAGTGTAATCGAGAATTGTAGAGCAAGATCTTTTGACCAATGAAAAAAGATTTTCTAAGAATGTTTTGATCATTAAGGGATTTCATCTAACCCTCAGAGATCCTAGCATTTTCATAGGCATCGTTATGAAGCTCTTCTAGCTCATTGAGTTGCAACCTCTTATTTTGGTCTGCCTTATGGATGTTCTCATTAAATTGGCTAATGGCCAAATAGGCCTTGTGTTCAATTTCAACAGGAAGGTGGCATGCATTTTCGTACACAAATCTATAGGGATAAGAACCTAATATGGTCTTATATGTAGCCTGATCAGCCCATAAAGCGTCCATTAACCTTAAAGACTAATCCTTTCGGTTAGGGTTAACAGTTTTCTCAAGGACTTGCTTAATCTCCCTATTTGCCAACTTAACTTGGCCATGGATTTGGGGATAATAAGTTGTACCAACATTGTGCACCACCCCATATTTTCTCATTAAAAGACCTACAAGTCTATTACAAAAATGGGATTCACCATCACTAATTATAGCACGAGTCATACTAAAACGCGAGAAGATATGCCCTTTTAAGAATTTGATCGCAACACAATGATCATTGGTCCGTGAAGGAATGGATTCTACCTACTTAGACACGTAGTCGATAGCCACTAAAATGTAAAGGTACCCAAAAGAACTAGAGAAAGGGCCCAAGAAATCAATATCCTAACAATTAAATATCTCAAGAATCATAATAGGGTTTAGAGGCGTCACATGCCTCCTTGAAAGTCTCCCCACCCATTGACACCGATCACAGGATGTGCAAAAGATATGAACGTTTTTAAACAAGATGGGTCAATAGAAACCACTTTACAAAATCTTTGCAACGGTTTTGCGTGAAGAAAAGTGCCCAACACACACCTGTGAGCAACAGAACTCCATAACACTTTAAATTTTTATCGTTAGGAATACATTAAAGAATCATCTGATCGGAGAAATACTTAAACAAATAAGACTCATCCCAAGAAAACATCTCACATTTCTATAGAATTTCTTTTCATCAAGACTCAACCAATGTGAGGGAATCTTACTAGTAGCCAAAAAGTTGGCTATATCCGCATACCAAGGAGTGATAGCGTGTGACAATGCTTGCAGCTAAAAAATATGCTTATCCAAAAAGTACTCGTTTATAGGAAGGGAGTCTTAAGCATTCCCATCAATAAGGAGACTCGAAAGATGGTCAACTACTATATTCTCAACCCCCTTCTTATCTATGATCTCAATATGAAATTCTTGTAGCTAGAGAATCCATTGGATGAGTCGCGGTTTTATATCAGGCTTAGTAAGCAAATACTTTAGTACAGAATGATTAGTGTATATGATGACTAACAATCTAACTAAGTATGATCTGGACTTATCTAAAGCAAAAACTACAGTGAGAAGCTCTTTCTTTTATTTGGGCCTCATTAAAGGTTTTGCTTGCATAGTAAATAACTTATGGTTTCTTATCTATCCTTTGCCCCAGAACTGTGCCAACTGCATAATCACTTGCATCGCACACCAATTAGAAAAAAAGGGACCAATCGGGTGATTGAATAATATAGGCGGTGGCTAATAGCCCTTTCTTCTTAAACGTTTTTTGCCAAGAAGATGTCCACTCAAAGAAATATCTTGTGAAAAAAAGTGGCACAAAGGGCAAGATATGACACTAAACCTTTGAATGAATCGTCGGTAAAAACCGGCATACCCAAGAAAAGACCTAATGCATTTAACGATCTGAGGGGTAGGGAGCTTTTGAATCAATTCAATTTTACCCTTATCTACCTCTATCCCCTTGTTGGATACTATATGTCCAAGAACTATACCTTGTGTCATAATGAAGTCACATTTCTCCCAGTTGAGGACTAAATTGCTCTTCTGGCATCTTACTAAAACCTTCTCAATGTGTTCCAAACAAGCCTCACAAGTATCCCCATATACAGAGACATCATCTATAAAGACCTTTAAGAACCTCTCCACCATATCACTAAAAATAGATATCATGCACCTTTGAAAGATGGTCGGTGCATTACATATGCCAAAGGGCATTCTCTTATAAGCATAAGTGTCGAAAAGGCACGTGAAGGTGGTCTTTCCTTGGTCTTCTAGGGTGACCTCTATCTGGTTATAATCGGAATGCCCATCTAAAGAGCACTAAAAGGGTCAGCCTACCACTCGTTCAAGGACTTGGTCCAAGAAAAGGAGTGGAAAGTGGTCCTTTCTAGTTGTAGCATTCCACTTATAGTAGTCGATACACATTCTCTAACCGATTTGAATCCTAGTAGGAACTAGTTCATTAAGCTCATTCTTTACTACCGTTATGCCTGATTTCTTGGGCACCACTTGGGTTGGACTAACCCACTGAGAATCAAAGATGGGGTAGATAATACATGCATCGAGAAGCTTCAGTACTTCTTCTCTACCCCTTCTACAGTTACGTCCCTCACACTAACATAGTCATTCTCCAACTGGTTATGAGGCTTACTCAAAACTAGAGCCCTCTCTAAAGAATCATAAAAACATTCATGCTCAAAGTGTTGATAGATAATAGACTCAATGAAGTCTATTTCTCTTATGTCCTCGCACTCTCCCATTTGTTTACCCATCGTAAAGATATTCATCTCTAAAGTCATGTTCCCGAATGACAGTTTCAACAACCCATTCCTACAATGAATAATAGTATTGGCAGTTTCTAGGAAGGGTTGTCTAAAAATTATGGGAATGTGCAGTTTAGTATTAGCAGCCTCGATAGGTTGAGTATCTAACACAATAAAATCCACAGGACAGTAGACATTGTCCACTTAAATGAGCACATCTTTAATAATGCCTCTAGGTACTTTAACAAATCAATCAGCTAACTCCAAAGTCACCTGAGTAGGGCTCAACTTTCCTAGACCTAGTTCTCTATAGACCAAGTAAGGAAGAAGATTAACACAAGATCCTATATCAAGCAGAGTATAATCGATTCTATGTCACCCAATTGTGCATGAAATAGAAGGACAACCGGGGTCCTTATATTTCGGCACAGTTTTGCATTGTAAAATGGCACTTTAACTCTCATTAATCATAGACATCTCTCTGACATGCAATCTCCTTTTAATAGTACACAAGTCCTTCAAGAACTTGGCATAGGAGGGAATCTATTTGATAGCATCTAAGATAGGGATATTGACCCTAACCTGTTTAAAATCTCATAAATCTTAGAATTTAATCATTCATTCTTAGGTTGTCAATCGATGAGGAAATGGGGCATGTTTCATGACATCAATGCCTGCATCTTTAGATGCATCATTAGATTTAATGAGATGCTCAGAATGATTCTTATTTTTCCCAACTTTTGCTCACTTTCTTTCTCACTCCTCACTTTCTCTTACTCCTTTCCCAACCCCACAATCTTATCACTACCCTTTTGGCTTCTTTCTTAGGAGAAATTGTTTTATCGATAATTTTTCCACTCTTAAGGGTCATGATGGCTTGCCCTTGCTCATAATTAGTTTCAACAAAATTGGCAAATTTTGTGTTCGGTTGGGGTTATGCCACAAATCTCCCTAGTATATGTTGTGTCAAAGCTTGAGACATTATAGCTATGTTCTTCTGAATATCTGACTCGCCCCCAAATGCGTCCTACAATTGGAGTTAGTTACTCCGTAAAAGTACAGGGGTCGCGATGAAGTATATACCGGTAATCCGATATCGTTCTCTCCGAAGGGACCTAGCCCAATATAGGCTTTGGACACTCACCACACTAACCTAACTCGGGTCGAATTGAAATTGTGCGAATTGAATCTAAAGTAAAAGAAAAAAACAAAAAGATTGAAAATCTTTTGGTGTTTGATGGTTGTTTTGAATTACTAACTTATTGCAATAAAAATAAAAGCAATTAACACTAGACAATTAAAGTAAAGGAAAATGAAAATAGAATTAAAGCAATTAAAAGGGAATTGTTCTCAAATGATCTAATCACTCAATTTTATCCAAGGCTTCCAATGGGGTTTATAACTCAAATCAAATACAATAATTAAGTGTGTTTGATTCGGAGGATTTAACTTTGAAAATCGATAATTCTTAAGCAATTGAAATTGAAAACACGGTTAATGGGGAATCAAAAGTTAATACCATCAATTTAACTAGGCTCAATACCAAATTTGTGGTTTATGCATTGAATTAGTCAAACATAGTCAATAACCTAGGTTTTCTAAGGCATCTTCAATTAATTGAAGGGAATGAATTTTTAGCAATTGCGGAGTATTTGTCTAGTCAAGAGTCAAAAATTAATACCATCGATTTTGGTGATTAAAATTCCCAAACTTAGTCAATAATTTAAGTTTTCTAAATTTCACATTTAATTAACAAGAATTCGAAATCTAGGAAATTAGGACAATTAATTCATGAGATACCTCCATTGAAATTTTTGAATTATTTGGGTGATTTTCACATTTGAACCCAATTTAATAACTAGCTAATTAAATTCATCCTAAGAGCATGTAAAATGTAAATAAAGCATGTAGAGACTTAAAACTAAAATTTACTCGAATATTAAGAGTGTTTGGTTACAAGAAAAATACAAGAAAGTGCAAGAAAATAAAGGAAAATACAATACAATGAAAGAAAATTACATGTTCTACCTCTATACTATTATCACAAAGCTAAATCTAAGCTAAAAATGAAGAAAAATGAAAGAACTAACCTTGGAGGAGCTTCTTCTACCCCCCCCCTTTTGCTAAAACTAACCCTAACTACACAAAAAATCCTCCAAACTCCTCTAAGACTCATCTTCAGTCACAAAAAATGCAATTTGAAAGTCAAAATAGCGTCCAAACGGTCTTCGGACGGTGCCTTTGACGTGAGTCTGAAGTGTGTTTGAATGATGCGTCTGACGCGAGTCTAAAGTGCAGCCGAATGGTGCGTCTTACGCGAGTCCGAAGTGCATTACAACGGTGCGTCTGATGCCAGTTCGAACAGTATACTATTCACTATTCGACCCAGTAACCTTCCAGCTCTATTTTAACCACCTTAGAGCTTGATTTAGCCAATGCACATTAGAGGCAAAGTTGTAGCTCTTGAAGTCTTCTTTCCAATGGCCACAAATCAATTAAAACGGAAATCGGAGTAAAAAGATATGGCTAAAATACTGAGACGGGTTGGACTTCTCATCACCGATTTGCTCTTTTAAACCTACTTTGGCCATTCTTTGCATCAATTTGCCTTTATTAGCTCCTATAACCTACAAAACACATAAAAACAAACACAATAAATCAAATATGAAACTAAATTAAGACAATTAACTACAATTTAAGTATAACAAAGTACAAATTAAGGACTTGTGATTAAACTTTTAAGGTGTAATCATAACCCCCAACTTATATTTTGTTAGTCCTTAGCAAAAACTATAAAAAAAAAAAAAAAACATAAAGGATAATCTCCACTTGTGTAGAAGTCATGGGTGCATTTAGCTTATGCACCAAGCCTTTAAACTCTTAGATTACCCCTAGTGGACGAGTAGTGTCTCATGAGGCTTTTCAGTGATGATACTCACAAACATCCTTTTAAGAATTGTAAATCAAGATAAGAATAAGGAATGAATGCATAATCATACTCAAGTTAACATTGATGCCACTCCAAACTCCAACACTTTGCATTAATATGTAACAATTTATACAAAAGAGAGGTTCATGTGTGTGGGTGAAGAATCATGCTAAACAACACAAATGAAGTCACTTATGCAAATCCACCTCTTTAAAGTTTTGATTTCAATCTTCACCGGACATACACTCGCAATTAAAGACTCAAATGGTTCTCACACTAGTATGCTCAACAATGGAGTAAATGTGAAAAGACAAATCAAGTGAACATACCAATTACAAAAATTGAAAAAATAGATGTGTATAGACATTAGCATAGCTCCATGAAAGAATATTCAAAGTTAAGCATTGATTCAAAGAAATTGACAAAATAATGCTTATACTCTATTGAAAACTTCAATCAAGCACAATTTTAATCAACTAAGCCATGTAGAGGTGAAGAGGATAATATAGAAGAGGTGAAAGGTAAGGGTAAAGAGGTGAAGAAAATGGTCATATCATGTGTGATCAAGGCATGAAATGATGAATGCAAAACAACTACAACTCTCCATTTTCAACATTTAATACACTTTTTTTCTCTACTTCTCACTCTTCTCTTAACATATTTTCAACTTTTGAACTCTTCTTTCATTCTTTTCTTCTTATTATTATTTTTTTTTTCATTTTTTTTTTTTTTTTTTCTTTCTTTTCATATTTCTCCTTTTGTTTTCATCTTTTTATCATCCCCTCGAGATTCAACATCTACTTTTTCATATTTCAATATGTTCATACGCATTGAACTTCCCAAATCAATCTATTTTCTCATTTTTTTTTCCTTTAGCAATGCAAAAATATTTTTTTCTCACATAGGCGTCTCTTTGCAATGTAAGAGATGAAATCACTTTGCACTTTCTAATAAAAGTAGAAGATCAACAAGGGTTAATGAAAATGCACAGTTTGGCAACGGGAAACTCATGGCTATGAAGAAGAATAGGGTATAGAATCATATCCAAAGTTGTACAACCGAAGCATTTCATAGAGTACAAATGTCAATAACAAGATCAAAACTCAACTCATAAACCAAATACAAGCATAATGAAACTATTGAATGAAATGAGGGTGAAGAAACTATCCTTGAGTAAATATAAACGTTCTAAAAGGCGATAAATGCTCTAAAGCTCACAAGGTGAAAATATCCACTAATGTAAGGGTGAAAGTGCAAAGACTAGTAACAAATTATGTTATATAGCATGATTGTGCATAATGATGTAATCTCCTGTACAAATATATGAATTAAGCACAATCTCCACAACATGCTTGGTATGAGGAGTGATTCAACATAATCTTGAGTAAAGATATATACAAGAATTTCTATCTTCTAATCTTAAAAAACACTTTCACAAGTTAAAATGATTTTTTTTTGTTTTTTGTTTTTTGTTTTTTGTTTTTTGTTTTTTGTTTTTTTTTTTTTTTTTTTTGTGTTACAGGGTGCTAAACAAAGGAATAAAAACAAAGAAAATAGAGACAAAGACTCTACCCCACCCAACTTAAAATGGTGCATTGTCCTAAATGCATGAGAACAAAGCATAGAATGAAAATAAATGGTGGGAAAAAAGTGAAAATAGGCACTCCCAACTTATAATGACAAATAAACTAAGAAAACAAAGAAATAAAGCAACAACTCCTACTCCTACCCAAATTTGAGAGAAAAAATAACCCAATGCCACAAAGTGAAAATTTAGCTTTATCACACACCTCCAACTTAGAGATTTTTAAAGAGTTCATGTATGCATAAGAATAGATAATGGCCACTTCTTTGATGAACTCAAGATGTAACTTTGAAGCACATAGAGGTAAAAAGGGTCATGGTGTGTAGAAAATGAAAAATAATCATGCACAAAGGTGCCCATTATGTTCATGCCATGAAGTGCTTGACCCTCCCCCTCTTTTTGCTGGTCGACCATAGAAATGATGTTTGGTTCTAATATTGGGACATGGAGCTCCAAAGGCTCCAGTAGAATAGGACTAGGTGCTAGAGGCATTAAAATAGGAATCTCATGATCCCTAGACATGGTAGGAATGACCTCTAAACCATCAACATCCTCTTTAACATGCACAGTCTCAACATCTAATAGACCAACATCATCATTAAGGGTAATGTCAGTACTACTCTTCTCTTCTTGTTTGAAGTCCCCAATTTCGAACTCTGCTCTCTCAAATTTTTTATCCCGGAATTCATTTTCAATTATTTTCTCACTTACCGTAGGAACGTCTTCCTTCGACACAAAGTCTTAGGGAATGATGGTTTGGTCAATGATATCCTTATTCCTATGGTCAGTGATAGGATGAGCGGGTTCACTTAGGCACCCTTGCCTAATAAGAACTAGTAGAGATGGCATAAGGGATTTGTCCTCCCCTTGGATAACTATGGTTTGCATTAAAAGAGTCAATTGACTCTGTATCTCATTAAGGCCCTCACTTACTCTAGAATTCACTTCTCCTTGAAATTTTATCGCTTATTGAAGAGTGTCCTCTAAAGGATCCTTTATGGTATACGCTTGTGTGCCATTATGAGGAATGTGATATTCCTCATGGGATAAAAACTGGGCATGGGAGTATTCACATGGTAGAGTTTGGTAGGGTGGAGGTGGTGCATGGTAATAGTCAAAGGGCTCTTGGTAAGAGTGAGAATCAAAATGATGTTGTGAATATGTGCTCTCATATCCCCTACCAAGGATAAATTGATCACACCCCTCCAAATTGGAAGGTGATCGTGGAGGCTCCCTTTGGTCATTAGCTCTAAGGTGTTCCCTAAAAGACATATTGGATGATGTGTGGTGTGAAAATGTGTTACTAAACATAAGGAAGTGCACAATAGAAGATGGATGCAATGCACAAACAAATTTAGCACTTTGCGCCTCAACACATCATACACAACAATGCTCAATAATTTTTCATCCAAACCTCCACTCTCCGTATAATAATTTTCACCAATTTAAGCAACAATCCAACCAAACCTTCAATCTCTACAAAATACATACCACCAATTTGTAACTAAACACGATCCCTAATTCTTCACTAGCAATCCTCCAATCAATTTATTAAAACAAAAACAAAATATATACAAATCAAACAAAATAAACCTAAAATAAAGAAAAAAAGAAGAAGAAATAAAAATCTAACATGATATCACACAAAAAATGGAACGAAGTTACCAATGGCCTAAGCCAAAGATTCCTCCATCTTGGTAGATTGATGGAGATTCAATCCACCAATTGCTCTTCAACCCAAAGCTTGTTAGTAATTGCCTCGTGCCTTTGGTCCCTGGAAATGGTGCCAAAAACTTGACTCGCCCCTAAATACGTCCCATAATGGGAGTTAGTTACCCCGCAAGAGTACGGGGATCGCGATGAAGTATAAACCGGTAATCCAGTATCGTTCTCTCCCAAGGGACCTAACCCAATATAGGCTTTGGACACTCACCTCACACTAACCTAACTCGGGTCGAATTGAAATTGTGCGAATTAAATCTAAAGTAAAAGGAAAAATAAAAAGACCGAAAATCTTTTGGTTTTTTGTGGTTGGTTTGAATTACTAACCTATTGCAATAAAAATAAAAGCAATTAACACTAGCAATTAAAGTAAAGAAAAATGAAAATAGAATTAAAGCAATTAAAAGGGAATTAGGCTCAAATGATCTAATCACTCAATTTCATTCAAGGCTTCCAATGGGGTTTATTAACTCAAATCAAACATTACAATTAAGTGTGTTTGATTCGGAGGATTTAACTTTGAAAACGAATAATTCTCAAGCAATTGAAATTGGATACATGGTCAATGGGGAATCAAAGGTTAATACCATCGATTTAACTAGACTCAATACCAAATTTGTGGTTTGAGCATTGAATTAGTCAAATATAGTCAATAACCTAGATTTTCTAACACATCTTTAATCAATTGAAGGAAATGAATTTTTAGCAATTGCGGAGTATTTGTCTAGTCAAGAGTCATAAATTAATACCATCGATTTTGGTGATTAAAATTTCCAAACTTAGTCAATAATTTAAGCTTTTTAAAATACCACATTTAATTACTAAGAATTCAAAATCTAGGAAATTATGGCAATTAATTCATAAGATACCTCCATTGAAATTCTTGAATTATTTGGGTGATTTTCACATTTGAACCCAATTTAATAACTAGCTAATTAAATTCATCCTAAGACCATGTAAAATGTAAATAAAGCATGTAGAGACTTAAAACTAAAATTTACTTGAATATTAAGAGTGTTTGGTTACAAGGAAAATACAAGAAAGTGCAAGAAAATGAAGGAAAATATAATACAATGAAAGAAAATTACAACTTCTACCTCTATACTACAATCACAAAGCTAAATCTAAGCTAAAAATGAAGAAAAATGGAAGAATTAACTTTGAAGGAACTCCTCACGCCGCCCCCTAGCTAAAACTAACCCTAACTACACAAAAAAAAAACTTTCAACTCCTCTAAAACTCAGCTTTGGATGCAAAAAATACAATCTGAAAGTCAAAATAGCGTCTGAACGGTCTTCGGACGGTGCGTCTGACGCGAGTCTGAAGTGCTTCTGAATGGTGCGTTTGACGTGAGTCCGAAGTGCGTCTGAACAGTGCATTTAACGTGAGTCTGAAGTGCATTCAAACGGTGCGTCTGATGCCAGTTCAGATGGTATACTATTCACTATTTGACCTAGTAACATTCCAGCTCGATTTTGACCACCTTAGAGCTCGATTTAGTGATGCAAATTATAGGCAAAGTTGTAGCTCTTGAAGTCTTCTTTCCAATGATGCACAAATCAACTAAATCGGACATTAAAATAAAAAGATATGGCCAAAATACCAAGACGGGTAGGACTTCTCATCAACGGTTTGCTTCTTTTGAATTCGCTTTGATTATTCTTTGCTTCAATTTGTCTTTATTAGCTCCTATAACCTACAAAACACATAAAAAACAGAATAAATCAAATATAAAACTAAATAAAGACAATTAACTACAATTTAAGTCTAACAAAGTACAAATTAAGGGCTTATGATTACACTTTTAGGGTGTAATCAATATCATACAAGATAATTGTGTGTTGGACAAGCTTTTTTTCAGTCCTATCCACTCTATTGGTAACCCTTCTCAAATTATTAGATAATTGGTTAACATTTTCATCCACAGTGCGTCTATGAGGAGGTTGGTACT
Source organism: Euryodendron excelsum (assembly GCA_033060915.1). NCBI lineage: Eukaryota > Viridiplantae > Streptophyta > Magnoliopsida > Ericales > Pentaphylacaceae > Euryodendron > Euryodendron excelsum. The sequence continues at coordinate 22,538,959 of CM065397.1, forward strand.
GTATGGGTTGGGGTTGGTAAGACATAGGTGGGTTGGGTGGTACTGTGTGGGTTGGGGCTTGGAAAGGTTGAGCTTGCAGTTATTGTGGTTGGAGTTAGTAACGTTGAGGGTTCTGAAACTCTCCTTGGTAAGCTTAAGGGTTTTGAGGACCCTCGTTTCTCCAACCAAAACTAGGATGATTTCGCCAGCTAGGGCTGTTTGTATTAGAGTAAGGGTTTCCCCTCACTTCTTTGGTCTGTATACCCTCCTTGGTATTGGCCAACCTCATTAACTTGGCAATGCAATGCCTCTCGCACTCCTGGTATGACTGGGCATGTGGTAGTGTCATGCTCTGAAGTGTCACACATGAGACATGGTAAACTAGTAGGCTCAACTTCTATGAAATTCACTTTAGACGTCTCCATAGCCTCTACTTTACAGGAAAGTGAGGTAACTCTAGCATTTAGGTCGTCAACTTCTCTAAGTTGATACTTAACCCCTTGATGTTGTGTAGTTGTTCTAGTTTCAGGATTTAGTCCCAGTGGTGGCCCAATCTCTAGCCAAGTTAGCTGTGTAGTCAAAATAGTTATACGTTCCAGTGGGATCCTTATTAGGATAGGTCCCTACGCACATAAACTTCACAAACATCTTCAATTGAGGGGTCAATGAAGAGTAGAAATTGTTGCTGATATGCCAATTGGCAAGCCCACAGTGTGGACATGACAACAACAAATCTTTAAACCTCTCCCAACATTAGAAAAAGGTTTCACCTAAAGTTAGGGCAGACTGAGAGATTTAGCGACGAATCGCCTCGATCTTATGTTCAAAGAAAAACTTTTTCAAAAATTCCCCTTGCAATGTATGCCAAGAGTCTACGGACCTAGGCCTTAATGAATTAAACCATATCTTGGCCTTGTCTTTTAGACTGAATGGGAATAGTTTTAAAAGTAAAACTTCCCGTGGACAAGAGTTATCCTGAAATATCGAGCATGCGTCTTCAAAATTTTTGATATAAATGTATGGACGTTCAGAATATGTACCATTGAAAGTAGGCAACAGTTGTAGCATTCCCAGCCTTAGATTAAGCCTGTTTTGGGGCTCAAAAAATACTATACATGATATGGGGGTTTGTCTTAGGGGATTCATATAATCTTGCATTGTTCTATGTTGAGGAGGTGTCATATTGCCGTGATTACTCCCTCTATCATTAGGATTTACTGGAAGCTATGGGTTAAGAGAGGGACTCAAACCCTAAGGGTTGTTAGCCCCATCATTAATGTTGGCCATGCATATAGGACCCAGATCAATTGCTAATCAAAAATTTGGGACAGGAGTTCTCGATGGAGAAAGAGTGTGGTAAGTAGGAGGAAGATCTTCAACTCTCACCAAATGCCTATAAACATCCCTAAAGAAGTGTTGTGACATACAAGTGTACGTAACCTATAAGGAATGAACCGTTCTGACCAAAGAAAACACTAAAAAGAAAATGAAAACAAAGAATAAAAATAAAGGTTAAAAAGCCACCTTCACAAAGAAACCAAAAAAAAAAAAAACACACGTTAGAAATGTTAGTATTGGTAATCTTAGTGATCGACGCCGACCTAAATGGACGGTGAATCAACCCGAAATAAGGTTATCCAAAATAAACAAGGAAATAAAAAAAATAAAAAATAAATATAAATACTGTAAATGATGTTAGATGTTTAGATAGTTAGAAATAGAACGAAGTCACAGGTCCATATAAACCATACAAATTTCTTCGTTGAGGTGGGAATGTAATCAATTGTCCTTGAGGCCACAAAGGTATTATTATTTTTTTTTATTTTACATATTTTAATTAAAAGCCATTCCACGGCAATGGTGCCAAAAATTGACTTGATCTACTTAAAACACCACAGAGCAAGTGGTGTGAAGTAGTATTTGTTAGTCCAGGTGGCAATCCAAGAGGGGAGTGAATTGGGTTACAACAATAATTTAACAAATAATTCTAAATTTTAAAATTCTAACTAAATATTAAAACAAATATTAATTAACCAATAATATATTATAAATAAATACAAACAATTCAAACTATAAAATAAAGGAGATAGAGAGAAGAGAATACGACACCAAGATTTATTGTTGTTCAACTTCAACTCTAAAATCTACATCCACTCTCCAAGGCTCCTTCCTTGAGATTTTTCTCCACTATATCTAAACCATAGATAGAGCCACCAGCCTTTTAACCCAAGTGTCAGTCCTCCTTTACAACTAATTTTTTCCACGGATGCTAGTTACACCCCTCCAACAAGTTTTTATACAGGTACTAGTCACACCTAACTAAGTGATCCCTCACTCCAGCTAATTTTTATACAAATGCTAGTCACACCCAACCCCTAGCTATTTTTCCTAACTAGTCTCTCCCTTACAATAAGAAAGAACAAGAGTACAACCACTCTTAATTACAAATAAATTCTCTCAAAGAATAGATATGCCGATGAAACTCTCAAAACATTACAACATAAAAGACAATTAAGCTCTCAAAGACTTTGTAGGATGAATATCACTTTAATGCATAATCCCTAATTGCTCTTGATGTTTTTGTGTTTTTGTTCCTCAATAATATCTCTATTTATAGATAGAGATAGGAGAATAATTTGTAGCTTTAAATGAGTTTACAGCGGTTGGAGAGCATTAAAGACATTTCTTCCCGTTGAGCTACTTGCTGCCAGACAGGTTTTTGAATTTCTAATCAGATGTCTTCACTTTCACCTCGATTTTATCATTGATAACATTCGAATTTGAAAATGGCTATAAAAGAAAGGTTGTAGACATGGAAGTTAGTTTTTCCAAATCTCAACAATTAGGTTAACCCAATGGTCAGATCAAAATTTTTTATCAAATTACTCGAGCTGTCTCCCAGCTAGCATATTTGAATTTTTACGCAGCTATGTCAACTTGCATAAGTTTTTTCCCATAGCAAATGTTCGATTTTAAAACTATCTTTCATATATGAAATGTAGATATAGACCTTATATTACCATATCCTCAAGAATCGAAACATTTGAAGATTAGAGTCAAACGATATGAATTAAATACTTAGATTGTCTCCCAATTGTCATCTTTGAATTTCTGCTACACTAAGTCTTCTTTTACCTTGTGTTTCACCCAGATAATATTTGAATTTGAAAATTCATATAACATATCAAATATATATTTGGATGTTAGATTTTTATAATTTCAAGAATAAGATCATTTGGACTTCTAGATCAAAAGATATGTTCAAATAATCATGACTGTCTCTTGGTTGCCATATATTGAATTTCAAATCCAATAAGTCATTTTCCAGATCAATGTCGTCCAAGAAAACATCATTTTCATGAAAACTTTATAAAATACTATAATTAGACATTTGAGTGTTCTTTCTAATACCATAAGAATTGGATCAATCCAACGGTTGGATTAAAAGATATGAGCAACAAACTAAGATTGTATTATAGGATATAGTTTCATCGAATTTTCAACTTTACAAGAAAAATATATCCTCTTATTTTGTTCCTTGAATCAAGTTTTCTTAAAACATGATTCTAGAGAATATATAACTTTCCAAGTCTTGATCACTCTTTCAAGTGCTTCATAATCCTACAAAACTTTATTGCACCAACTAGAACAAAGATTAAAAGTATTAAATATATTCAATCAAAAAAACATTTATAAATCAAAGTAAGCTATCATTAAAACCATATATAAAATTTCATATGAATACACTTAGGACTAACAATCTCCTTCTTTTTTATGATGACAACTTTTGATTAATTTACCTCATATGAATATTTTATGTTCAAGAGAGTAGTAGAAAAATAAAGACAACTATAATCAAAACTCCCCCTGAACCAATGCATCTCTTCTTTTATCACAAAATTCAACTAAAAGTTTATCATATCAATCAACCTATTTCTCCCTCTTTGTTATCATCAAAAAATAATCATATATAAAATTGATAAAGTTCCATAGAATATGAACACACATATATATTTTCTTTCTGAAGTCCACAAAAATAACATATGTTTAGATATAATAGATATATTCGGTTCAAAACCAAACATGCTTTTTATATTTCTCCCCCTTTTAATATCAAGAAATGCATGGAGTAAAATTCATATAAACATATGCAATGCAACAATCAATTATGACCTTGTAAAGTCATACGTATAATTTTCAAAACATTTCAAAGCATGTCACATTTTTTTAATAATAAAAAATAAATACACATTTATATATATATATATATATATTTTCTTTTCTCTATCATGTAACATCAATAGAGTAACATACATCAACTTTTTCTTTTACCATTAAGCATAGGTTAGTAACTTCATCGTCACTATCATTTTCATTGGAATTGCTTTTTTCACTATCACTCCAAGATATCACCACGTATTTTATTTTGGCCTTCTTTTTTACCTTTATGAGCATTGGACATTTCGGTTTCAAGTGGCCGGGTTTCTTGTATTTATAACACACAATAGTATCGTTCTTTAAAGACACATTTTCACTTTGTCTTTTATTTCTTAGAAACCTTTCGAATTTCTTCATGATCATGGCAAGCTCCTCATCTTCATCGCTAGTTTCTCCATCATCATAACTATCATTATTTTTAATAGATGATTTCAAAGCAAGATCTTTCTTTCTTTTCTTCTGATCTTTATCACCATTCATGGTAAGTTCATTAATCATGAGTGAACCCAATAGCTTATCTATGGTAAGCTTTGTGAGGTCTTTAGCTTCCTGTATGGCAGTGACTTTGGGCTTCCAATTCTTTGGTAGACACCTAAGAATCTTTCTCACCAATTCAACATTAGTATAAGATTTTTCAAGAGATTTTATAGCATTCATAATATTAGAAAATCTAGTAAACATGTCGGAAATAGTTTCATTGAGATTCATTTGAAATAACTCATATTTGTGCACAAGCATACAAATCTTGGATTCCTTAACTTGATTAGTTCCCTCGTGGATAATTTTCAATTTATTCCAAATTTTTTGAACCAATTCACAAGTAGATGTACAGTTAAATTCATTTGGGTCAAGAGCATAATAAAGAAGATTCATAACTCCAGCATTTAATTGAATATTCTTTATATCACTAGCATTCCATTCATTTTCTAGTTTGGGAATATTTTTTCCTTCAACAATCTTGGTTGGAATACAAGGACCACCAACAATGACCTTCCATAATTCATAGTCTATGGCATGAATATGTATTCTCAATCAAGCCTTCCAGTAGTTGTAATTAGTGCTATTAACAAAGATGGTCTATTCGTCGATTGACCTTCAACAAGTGTAGCGCTAAAAATGGTTGTCATAATTTACTCTAAGACAGTTAAGTCAACCATAAGAGCCCAGGATCTGATATCAATTGTTAGTTCAGGATACAACCTAAGAGGGGGAATGAATTGGGTTAAAACAATAATTCAACAAATAATTTCAGATTTAAAAGTTCTAACGAAATATTCAAACAAATATTAATCAACCAATAATATGTTGTAAATAAATGAAAGCAATTAAAACTATAAACTAAAGGAGATAGAGAGAAGAGAATACGACACCAAAATTTATCGTGGTTCGACTTCAACTCCAAAGTCTACGTCCACTCCATAAGGCTCCTTCCTTGAGATTTTTCTCCACTATATCCAAATCGTAGATACAACTACTAACCTTTTAACCAAGGCGCTAGTCCTCCTTTACAACTAGTTTTGTCTACAAATGCTAGTCACACCCCTCTAACTAATTTTTACAAAGGTGCTAGTCACACCTAACCAAGTGATCTCTCACTCAACCTAATTTTTATACAGATGCTAGTCACATCCAATCTCTAGCTATTTTTCCTACCTAGTCTTTCCCTTACAAAAAAAAAAGAACAAGAGTACAACCACTCTTGCTTACAAATAAATTCTCTCAAAGAGTAGATATGCCAATGAAACACTCAAAACATTACAACATAAAAGAAAATTAAGTTTTCAAAGACTTTGTAGAATGATTATCACTTTCATGCACAATCCCTTATTGCTCTTGATGTTCTTGTGCTTTTGTTCCTCAATTGTATCTCAATTTATAGATGAAGATAAAAGAATAATTTGAAGCTTCAAATGAATTTATAGCCATTGGAGAGAATTGAAGATATTTCTTCGTGCTGAGCTACTTGTTGTCAGACAAGTTTTGAATTCCTAATTAGATGCCTTCACTTTCGCCTTAATTTTCTCCTTAATAATGTTCAAATTTGAAAATAGTTATAATAGAAAGGTTGTAGACAAGGACTTCAACTTTGCCGAACCTCAATAATTGTCGTGCGCAGATTTTTCGCACTCGAGGAATACTCACACAAGCGGGAAAAATGTTGTACTCTCTCGTTAGAACTCACCCTCCTAGAAGAATGAGTGCGACTAGGTTTGAATTGAAAATAGATTTGAATAAAGGGCTTTTGGAAAAAGATTCGGAGTCGCCACCTAACTTGATTAAGGTGAGTTAGGTCACCTAAAAACTAAGAATAATCCAAAGACTACACTTAGGGTTTTTGGAAAAGGTTTTGAAAATATCTCCTCAAGAGAGGGTTTGTTAGGAAAATAGGTTGTTTGGCAACCTTTGGAAAACATTTAGCCCTTTTTGAAAAATAACTCCTTTTTGGTCTTTGAAAACAGTGATTCTAGGTTCGGAGGTTGGTTACATGTAGGGAAGACGCACTAAGCCATCACCCTACCCCGCCCTTTCGGTACCTACATGTCAATCTACCCTAGATTCACCTATGAGAGTCTTTAATTAACATATGTTCAATCCTATCCACTTTGAAAAACAATGTTTGAAAAGAAATGATGCATGAGATGCAAGTGCAAAATAAGAGAGAGTTGGAGAATAGATTTGAAAAGAGATTTGATTTGATTTGATAAGGAAAAGATAGAAGTTTGAATTTGGAAATAAGATTTTGGGAATTGAAAATAGAGATTTGAAATTGAAAATTTGAAAATTGATAGGAAATTTGAAAAGATTGTGGAATTGAGATTTGAAAAATGTGGGGAAATTTGAAATTTGAAAGAAGTTGTAACCGCACCCATGAGGGTTGCCTATGTATCCTTTTGGAGGAATCAGGTCAGTCGTAGTTCGGACCGGAGTCCGATTGAAAAGAGATTGATTTGAAAGAAAGAGATTGAATTGGAAATTGGATTGGAAGATTGAAAGATTGAACTTGGAATGGAATATTGAAGATTGGAATTTAGAATCTTGAAATTGAGAAGGTTGAATTTTGATTTGAAAAGATGGAACTTGGAACAAAGATTTAGACTTGTTTTGGAAAGACGAAGGTTTAGGAAACCTAGACTTAGGAAACATAGGATTTAGGAAAGACTTGAAGTTTAAGGAAGATTAGGCTTGAATGTTAGATTTGGAAAGATCTTGGAAGGTTGGATTTTAGGAAATGTTCGAATTAGGAAAGGTCCGATTTAGGAAAGTTTCAAATTAGGAAAGTTTCATTTTTGAAAAATTCCGAATTAAGAAAGTTTTGAAATTTGAAATAGGGAAGTTTTGAAAATTGGAAAGTTTCGTTTTAAGAAAGGTTTTGAAATAGGAAAGTGTTGAACTTAGAAATGTTTTGAATTAGGAAAGTTTTAAATTTGGAAAGTTTTTTAAATTAGAAAGTTTTGAAATTTGGAAAGATTCAAAAACAAGGAAGTATTGAAAATAAGAAAGTTTCAAGTTTAGAAAGTTTTAGATTTGGAAAACTTCGAATTTGAAAAGATTTGAAATTTAGAAAGTTTAGGATTTAGAAAGTTTTAGAGGTTTAGAAAATCTTAAGATTAGAAAAGGTTTGAGTTTAAGAAAGGTTTGAAAGCTTAGATTTGGAAAGTTAAGATTTGAAAAGAGGGTAGAATTAGAAAAGGGTGGAATTAGGAAAGATTTGAAAGCTTAATGTTTAAAGAAAGATTTGAAAGTTTTGGGAAACTTATGATTTAGGAAGCTGGGAAATTAGGAGAGAGTTGAATTAGGAAAGATTTAGATTTTGAGTTTTAAAATTTAGGAAAGATTTTTATGTTCAAGTTTTGGAAACTTAAGATTTAGGAAAGTTGAGGATTAGGAAGGATGTGAATTAGGAAAGATTTGGATTAGGAAGGGATTGGATTTGGTTTCTAAAAAAGAAAGTTTGATTTCGTTTCCAAAAACGGAGGATTGGATTCGGTTTCCTAAACGGGAATATTTGATTTGGTTTCCTAAAGGGAAGGTAGGATTTGGCAAGGATTTGGAAAGGGAGATTCTAGAAACCCTAGATTTGAAAGTGTAGAATTTTAACGTAGAAAAGAGGTTTGGAAAATGTATATAGTTTGGATATAGAAAACGAGAGATTTTGGAAACCTAGGTTCGAGGCAAAGTTTGAAAAACATGTTTTTGGAAAGAAAATTAGGGTTTCCTAATTGTGAGTTATAGGGTTTGATTTGGGCTCTAAGGAAAGAGGATTTTTGGAAAGTGCGTTTTTGGAAACGAAGGTTTTCTAGAAGGGAATCCTAGGGAAGAGTTTTTGGAAAGTGAATTTGAAGATAGAGTTTTTGGAAAAAGATTTTAAAGAGAAAGAGTTTTTGAAAAGTGTGTTTTTGAAAACGTAGATTCTAGAAGGAAAATCCTAGAGGGGAATTTCTAGAAGGAAGATTTTGGAAAGAGAGTTTTTGAAAAGATTTTTGAGGAGCATTTTTCTAGGAAAGAGACCTAGGGAACGTTTTTGGAAAGTGGACTTTGAAGAGAGCGTTTTGGAAAGGAGTTGAAAAAGGAAGTTTTGAAAAATAGATTTTTAGAGGGAATTTTTGAAAACAACTTTGGAAAGCAGAGTTTTAGGAAAGTATGTTGAAAAATAGATTTTTAGGAAGGTATTTTTGAAAATAGAGTTTTTAGATGGTATAAAAATGTCTCATTTTCCTAAAACGATTCTAACCATAAGAAGGCTAGAACCACTTTAAGAAAGTGGTTTTGAAAACAACAAGGGTTGAAAATATGGACCATGTTGGTCACTTTGAATGTAACACTTTCCTAAAGCAATCCTAGCCATGAAAAGGATAAAATCACCCTAGGATTGTGGTTTTGAAAACAAGTTTTTGAAAAGAGAATCTTGACGCAATTTTTGAAAACAAGTTTGAAAACGATTTGAAAAACAACTTTGAAAACGGTTTTTGGAAGATGCAAGATCATGATATACACAATGCAATTTTGGGGTCGTGAACATACAAGGTTAAGACTTCACCACATAATCAAGGGGGCTGGACCCACGTGGTCTCTGGTTAGACTAGAAGAAAGCCCCCGACACGATGACTCTCCAATAGCCCAATCCTACACATGGACCGGGAATCCCCTTGTTTCAAGCATGCAAAGAAAGGGGGGGAAAGAGATGGGGGATTAAAATAGAGAAAACCCAATTGGGTAAGGAGAGAGAAGAAAAAGGGGTAAGTGCGGAAATTTAAACGGAGAACCTACCTTGTATCTTGTTTATTTTGCGCGCCTTGCTTTCTTCGGTTTTCATCTTGATCTTCGTCTTCAATCTTCAAGAGCCGCCTTCAATCTTCAAACTTCAGATTGCAACTCTTCAAGTCTTCGAAGGAAGGTTGAAGGTTAGTGTATGAGTGTATGGGGGTGTGTATGAGTGTATAGGAGGCTAGGGTTTAGTGTATGGTGGCTAGGGTTTGGAAAACCTAAGGAGGCTAGGGTTTAGGGAGTGTTCGAGCTCTGTATATCGAATTATATGATTTTTAGATTGAGTTGACGGATCCTTTTCACGTTGGAGGAGGCTCTGTATTTATAGAGGTTGGACAACACTGGCGCTTGTTGCAGTGGCGCCAAGCCAAATTTTACACTTGCGCCACTAGGAGTGGCGCCAGGCCATTTTTTGGCTTGGCGCCACTAGCCATTTAGGAAATGTTTAAGGTCGGCAAGCAACATATCTTTGACTAGATTTGGGCGCCTGTACTAGTGACTACCATGTAATTTTTAGCCTGGCTTCACTAGGAGCGACTCTGGAAAGTCCGGGAAGGATTTTGGGGGATTGGGGATGACCCGGAAGGCCAAAAAAGAGCAAGAACACTTAGAATAGTGTCCCGGAGGTATTTGACTTGAAAAATGAGGACAAGATGTGTCGGAAGGGTTGACCGGGCCGTTTGGGACAAAATGGTCAATCGGGTCGAGGAGCTGTCGGGACGGACTCGGACTGTCCCGGAAGAAGACTCGAGATTTGGAAACATTATTCAGAATGTTTCCAAAGGTTTCCGGTTTGATTCCCAGAGCCGGTGTGGTCGAAAAAGGAGACCGGCCTACTAGGGGTAAAATGGTCATTTTGTACCGAGTTTGCCGGAACTGACTCGGAGTGATCCGGAAAGGTAAAGGGAGGTTGAGAACACTATAAAAAGCATACTCGGGAAGTTACGAGTTTGATACCCAGAGCCGGTGTGGTTGGAAAAGGTGACCGGCCCACTAGGGGCAAAACGGTCATTTTGCATCGGGTTGGCCGGAACTGACTCGGAATGATCCGGAAAGGTAAAGGAAGGTTGAGAATACTATAAGAAGTAATCTCAGGAGATTACCGATTTGATACCCAAAGCTGGTGTGGTTCCCGGGGCATTCGGATGCCTAGGGGCAAAATGTTCATCTTGACCGGAAAGTCTCAAAAAAGGTCCAAATGGCAGTTTGGTCATTTTTCACCGAAGTGGGCTAACAGACACTGGTGTTGACCTGGGTTTTGAGTGTCTCTGCCACTTTGACGGCGGTCGTCGTGACATAGGGGTTTGTTGGCAATTCCATATATCGACCTATTTGTGAGTATTTCTACTACTCTAACAGTTGTGATATTTACGAGTATTTTCGCTACTCGGACCGTCTCGAGGAATAAACTATCTCGAAAGAGGGGTTGGAAAGGGGTCTTACTGCCTTCGAAAAGACGTGCCTGATTTAGAACCGTCTCGAGGAATAAACTGTCTCGAGAGAGGGATTGGAAAGGGGACTTACCGTCTTTGAAAATGCGTGCCTGATTGGAACCGTCTGGAGGAATAAACTGTCTCGAGAGAGGGATTGGAAGGGGGTCTTACCGTCTTCGAAAAGACGTGCCTGATTGGAACCGTCCCGAGGAATAAACTGTCTCGAGAGAGGGATTGGAAAGGGGTCTTACCGTCTTCGAAAAGACGTGCCTGATTTGGATCCATCTCGAGAAATAAACTGTCCCGAGAGAGGGATTGGAAAGGGGTCTTATCGTCTTTGAAAAGACTTGCCTGATTAGGAGTCGTCTCGAGGAATAAACTGTCCCGAGAGAAGGATTGGAAAGGGGTCTTATCATCTTCGAAAAGACGTGCCTGATTTGGAATAGATTTACCGTCTCGAGGAATCAATTGTCTCGAGAGAGGGATTAGAGTCGGAAAGGAAAGGACAATGCCCCTAAGGGCATTTTGGTCATTTTACCTCTATTTGGGCCTGGCGGGCCCGTGAAGCGATGGACAGACGAGATTTGGACTTAGAAAAATCGGTTTCAGTTGGAATACGCCCACAATGACTTGAAAACAAGTCTGGATGGAGTGTAGACTGTCAAGCGGTCAAAAATGGGGTGCTTACAATAATCAAGTTGATTCAATGGTCAGATCAAAAGTTATGATCAGATTACTTGAGTTGTCTCCGAGCTGGCATATTTGAATTTCTACACAGCTATATCAACTTGCGTTAATTTTTTCATATAGCAAACATTCGATTTTAAAACTATCTATAAGATATGAAATGTAGATATGGATGTTATATTACAATATCCTCAAGAATCAAAACATTTGAATATTAGAGTTAAAAAATATGAGTGAAATACTCAAACTGTTGCCCAATTTATTTCACCCAGATAATATTTGAATTTGAAAATTAATATAACATATAAAATGTATATATAGATCTTAGATTTTCATAACTTCACGAATCATATCATTTGGACTTCTGGATCAAAAGATATGTTCAAATAATCATGACTGTCTCTTGGCTGCCATATATCAAATTTCAAATCCACTAAGTCACATTCCAGCTCATTTTTGTCCAAGAAAACATCCATTTCATGATAACTTTATAAAATATCGTAATTATACATTTAAGTCTTCTTTCTAATTCCATAAAAATCAGATCAATCCAACGGTTGGATCAAAAGATATGAGCAACAAACTAAAACTGTATCATTGGACATAGTTTCATCAAATTTTTAACCTTAGAAGAAAATTATCTCCTCTAATTTTCTTCCTTGAATCAAGTTTCCTTACAACATGATTCTCAAGAATTTAGATACAACTTTTCAATTCTTGATCACTCTTTTAAGTACTTCATAATCCTGCAAAACTTTATTACACCCACTAGATCAAGGGTTAAAAGTATTGAATATATTTAATCAATAAAACAGTTATAATTCAAAATAAGTTATCATTAGAATCATATATAAAATTCTATATGAATAAACTTAGGCCTAACAGTATTCAATAATAACTCAGTAAGATCAGGGTCGAATCACAGTGAACGGTTATTCAAACATGCAAAGTTGGCGCTAGAATTCACCCATGGTAAAAAAATTAGATGCCGACTAAGCCATGTTAAACACTGTAGCATTGCAATGACTTCAATTGGAACCTAAGTCAACCTATTGGAATTCTACCATAAATAGTACCGATGGTATCTGGACAGTTGGTATAGAAAAAAAGACAAATAATAACCAAAATAAAACAGTTTGTTTTGGGAGGTTTAATAATTGTTGAACTATACTTTAAATTAAACTTAATAAAAATTCTTAATCAAAATCCAATGAAGATTTTGGTCTTGATTTCAAAGATTCCGATAACACAAAACACAATTAAAATAATAAAATTTGATTTGTGCAACAACTATATCATAAGAGTTTTGCAAACATTAATTAAATCTAAAATAATAAAATTAAAGTCATAGATTCATATCATTGATTTGTGCAACAACTATATCATAAGAGTTTTGCATAGAAATTACCAAAGTTAGTCAAGAATCTAAGTTTCTCAAATATCTACAATTCAATTGTCAAAAATTGAAAGATTTTAAAGATAAACAATGAAAACTCAATTACCTCTGTCGATATCCTAAGATCCTCGGATGATCTTTCACAATTGGTACTAAGAAAAAAAAACTAGCTACTCATGGAAATAAAAAGACTTGGCTTGAAAAAAAATGACTTCATAAATAATTTCGTCTTGAGTTCCTTTGATAGTTATCTAAAGACTCAATTGCCTTACTTTCATGTTAATTTCCATGTTAGTTAAAATTGGGAGTTTGTTTGCACATGGGTTGCTTATTTTGGTGGAGTTACTGGAAAAGGGATGTTTGCACATGGGGGTGGGCTCCAATTAATGAAGACTCCTTTCTTTCCGTATGGATTTACTCCATCTTTTATCTAAAAACCTACAAAATGCTCAATAAAATTTATTAAGATTAAAAGTAAATTAATTAAAACTATTTATAATTATTTTAATGCTAACAAAAACAAAGTTAGGAACTTATAATTACACTTTAACAGTGTAATCACCCGCCCCCCCCATTTGCGGTTTGCTAATCCCTAACAAAACAAATAAATACACTTAAAAAGATATGCTCCACTTTCATAGGGATCACGAGTGCATTTAGCATATGTACCAAGCCTTTAAACCCCTAGGTTACCCCTAGTAGACGAAGGGTGTCTCGTGAGGATTTCTAGTGATAGTATCCACAAACATCAAAATGGGCCTGCAACTAAGGATTAGGAGGATAAAGTAAGACATGTATCAAAACACAGGCATGTTCTGTCTATCTTGCCCTTTAATATGCAAGATAATGTCTTAGAACAATATATGAGAGACTTTGTATGTGTTTGATCATTACATGATAAGAAAAATATTACAAAATAAAAACACAGATACAACTTTTAAACTTTGATTCGACTTCACTAAATATTCTCTCAGAAAAAAATAACATAGACATCTCACATTGGTCATCCCTACAAAAGAGAAAATATAATGTAAAATCAAAAGAGACAACCACAAAAAAAATGCCATGAATATATAAAGTGAGAGACGACTTGGCATAACTTAATGAAATAATACCCAATGGTAAAATCACACAAGCAATTAATAAATTAATTCGCTACGAAGTGAATAAAACAAACAATATAAACATCAAATCCTAGAGGACATTTTTCAGGTTGTAACTTGGCCATAAGGTATAAGGCAGGAAAAAAAAAAAGATACAAGAGCTCAAAACATGTGTGATCAAGGCATGAATTGATCGATTAATACATACCTTCAATTTTCCCATTTCATTTTATTTGATTTGATTTTTTTTTTAAAAAGCCAACTTGTTCTTCTTCTTTTTATTTTTTCTCTGTTTTTTTTTCTTTCTTTCGTTGCTAATTTATTTTTTTATATATTACAAATAGATCACCCCCTTTTTTCAATTCAACTTGCACAAGTGAAGATAATCGTGTTTTTGTATTTATAAGCACCCCATTTTTGGCCGCTCGGCAATCTCCGGCCTGATCGAACTCACATTCAAACCGACATAGACACATTAAGCCCAAACCATTTTTCTAGACTCAATCCAGTCAATCAATCGCTTCGCGAGCCCGCCGAGCCCAAATAAGGCAAAATAACCAAAACGCCCTTTTGGCATTCCTCTGTCCAATTCCAGTTGGCACGTCTTCCTAAAGGTCGTAAGTCCCTATTTCAACCTCAATTCCAGTTTCAATTCCAATCCAGACCAATCAAACTCAAATAGGCACGTCTTTCGGGAAAGTTAATCCCTCAGAGGGTAAGTCCATCCAGTCTAGCACGTTTATCGAGAAAACTCCTTGGAACGGTAAGTTCCTTTAAACCTATTGACTGGGACAGAACCCAAGTCTCAGAGATGGTAGAACGATTCGCTTCTGGCACTTGCTAGCCCCCAATGTAAAATATCCGTTATCTGGCACGTCTTTTGAGAAAGTTGATCCCGCAGATGATAAGTCCATCTAGCAGCTTCCTAAGATCAGACAGTCTCCTAAATGAATACACATCGTCAGAGTGACAAAAATACTCACAAACATTGTAACCGTCAAAGTGGCGGAAACACTCGCAAACAGGTCGACATTGGAAATTACCAACAAAACTCCTATGTCACGGGACCTAACACGCCTCTTAGCCGTGACACGTTTACCGAAGAATGGGATACCTTTGGAAACGAACTTATCACACACCGTCAAAGTAACAGAAACACTCAAAACCTAGGTCAACACCAATGCCTGCTAGCCCACCTTGGTGAAAAATGACAAAACTGCCTCTTGGGCCATTCCGGCACTCTTTTTGAGAAAGTACCTAAGTCCTTAGAATGGTAAGTAAACCTTTCCAAGATTGTCCCAAAGACAATCTGGCATGTTCAAATGCCTTCCATTCAGTTCCAGATCAATTCTGTCAAAATGACCATTTTGTCCTTAGGCATCCGATCTCCTCTGAAAACCACACCGGCTTTGGATATCAAATCTGTAATATTTTGAGGATGCTTCTAATTTTATTCTCAACCTTCCAACACCTTTCTAAATCATTCCGAGTCCATTCTGGCAAGACCGGTGCAAAATGATCATTTTACCCCTGATGGGCCGGTTGCCTTTTCCAACCCCACCGGCTCTAAGTATCAAACTGGTAACCCCTCAGAACACTCTCAATAGTGTTTCCAACTTTTAAAACTTCTCATGGGTCACTCCGAGTCCATTCTGGTGTTTGTCCAATTCAATTGACCGTTTTGCCCCTGGTGGGCCAGTCGACCTTTTCAACTATTCTGGCATTGTTTCTCAAGCTAGTTACCTTTGGGACACTCTCTTAAGGGTTTCCATCTATTTCTAGCTGAGTCTGGCTACGCGGAATCTTCTAAATCATTCTCGGACTTTTCGGAGTCACTTTAAGTGAAGTCAAATCAAATATTGCATGGTAGTCACTAAGACAGGCATCCAAATCTTTTTAAAAGATACATTTCTTATTGCCTTAAAAATTTCTAAAGTGGTTGGTGGCACCAATAAATGGCCTGGCACCAGTCCTAGTGGCGCCAGTAGATTTTTTGCCCTGGCGCCACTGTAACAGGCGCCAAGGTGTTTTTAATTGCCTATAAATATAGACCCTCTCCCTGCATAAAAAGGGTCCGCAAATATTGTCCAGAAACTCTGTCTATCTGAAAACAAAACTCGAAGTTTCTCTAAACCCTAATTCTCTTAAACCTCTTCAAACCCTAGCCTCCATACACTCAAACCTGGCCTCTATACACCTTATATACTCAAACACAAGCCTCCAAAGCATTCATTGAAAACTCAAGTGCTACAACTTCAAAGTTCTCAAGGTTCAAGCAAGCAAAGCAAACACAGTAATCAAAGCAAGAAGAAGGCAAGGTTGGGTCTCTATTTACTTTTATATAATCTCCCCTCTCTCGTCTGCCTCCTAACCCACTTGGGTTTTTGTCTATTTTAATCCTCATCTTCTACCTCCTCTTCTTGCCTGTTTGAAACAAAGGACTTCTCGGTTCATGCCTAGAACGGACTATTGAAAGTCACTGTGTTGGGGGCTTTCTTTTAGTTTAACCTTTAATGGTGTGGATTCGACCCCCTTGATTATGTGGTGAAGCCTAAACTTGTATGTTGACGACCCTAGTGCATTGTGCATGTCATATTCATGCATCCATTCAAAATTTCTTTCAAAATTATTTTCAAACTTGCATCAAAATTGTTTTTCAAACTTACATTCAAAATCTCCTTTTTCAAACTTGTTTTCAAAATCACACTCCTATGATGATTCTAGTCATTCCATAGTTAGGGTTATTTTAGGAAAGTGTTATATTCAATGTGACTATCAAGATCCAAATTTTAGGTGTAAACCCTAAATTGTTTTCATCAAAACCGCAATCTTAAGATGATTCTAGCTATTCCATGGTCAGGGTTATTTTAGGAAGGTATGATATTCAATATGATCATTATGGCCCATATTTCAAATCCTAGTTATTTTCAAAATCACAATCCAAGAATAGTTCTAATCTTTTCATGGTTAGAATCATTTTAGGAAAGTGAGACATTCAAGAGATTTGTAAAAGTCCACATTTAAACCTCTTTCCAAATATTTTTGCGAATCTACTTCCTAAAAATTCTTTTGAAAGATCTACTTTTCAAGCCCTAGAATCCATGATTAGGAAACTCTAGTTCCCTTTCATAAAATCATGACTTTCTATTTTTCATCAAATCATAGGTTTCCAAAACTATTTTCTATATCAAATCATAGATTTCCAAATCCAAGATTTTCAAAACTCAATCTTTCCAATTTTATGTCAAATCCAATCTTCTAATTTAGGAAACCAGATCCAATCTTTCAATTTTAGAAACAAAATCAAATCATCTATTTTTAAAAAAAAAAATTCAACCTTCTACTTTAGGAAATAGAAATCTAATCTTTCCCAATTACAATCTTTTCTAATTTCAAACATTTCCAAATTTCAACTTATCAAATCTTTCCAAATTCCAGAACTTTCCTAATTTTAGATTTTCAAATTTTATTTTCAAGTTTCAAATCTTTCTAAGTTCAAACCTTTCTCAAATCAAGACATTTCTTAAATAGAACTTTCCAAATTCAAATCTTTCCAAAATCAACACTTTCCTAAAATGAAACTTTCTTAATTTGATACTTTCCTAAATGGAACTTTCCTATTTTGAAAGTTTCCTAATTCAAGGCTTTCTAAAATCCAATCTTTCCTAAACCTTACCTTTCTAAATTCTTTCAAGTCAAATCTTTACAAATCTTTTCAAGTTAAATGTTTCTAAATCAAATCAAATCCTTTCCAAATATTTCTTAACTCCAACTTTCCTAATTCAAAACTTTCTAAAATCAAACTTTTCAAGTTTAAATCAAACCTTCTTATTTCAAGTACATGTTTTAACCCTAGGTTACCTAAGCCCTAAGATACCTAAACCCTACTTAAACCCTAACCCTAAAGTTAGGAAGTTTCCACTCTTTTCTAAACCAAGATAGTTTTTAAACTTCAATCTAAATCAAGGTATTTTCAAAACTCAACTCAATCTTTCCCAAATCAAGTCCAAATTCTACTCGTCAATTTCAATTTAGAATCAAAGTTCAATTTCTATTCTTCTATTCAAAGTTCAAATCAAACCCTTTTTAAACCAAGCCTTTTCAAGTTAAACTTGTCAAAAACCTCAAAGTGTCTATTTTGAATCGGACTCTTGTTCAAACAACGACTAACCTGATTCTCAACAAAGGGATATGTAGGCAACCCTCGTGGGTGTAGTCACAATCTTTTTAAAGTTTCAATTCCATAACCTTTTTTAGATTTCTAATTTCTATAACCTTTTTCAAGCTTCAAAACTTTTCTTCAAATATATTTTTAAAATTAAATCATTTTCTTGCACTTGCATATCATGCATCTTACAATTCTCTTTCAAAGTGAATATAATCGAACCTTTGTTAATTGAAGATTCTACATGAGTAAACCTAGGGTGAATAGACATGTAGGTACCACAAGAGCGGGATAGGGTAATAGCTGAGTGCATCTTCCTTATACATAACCAACCTTCAAACCTAGAATCACTGTTTTTAAAGACCAAAAATAAAGTTATTTTCAAAAAGGGCTTAAATATTTTCAAATATTGCCAAACAGCCTGTTTGCTTAAAAACCCTCTCTTAAGGAAGTTTTTCAAGACCTTTTCAATAACCCTAAGTTTAATCTTCGGATTGCACTTAGTTTCAAATGATCTAATTCACCTTAACAAAATTAGCTAACAACTCTAAACTTTTTTCAAAAGTCCTTATTCAAATCAATTTTACTTCAAACCTAGTCGCACTCATCTTTCTAAGAGGATGAGTTCTAACCAGAGAGTATTGTGTTTTTTTCACTTGTTTTTCCGAGTGTGAAAAATCGGGGCACATAGTATTTAGGGACAAAACTTTAGCAATGATATATATAGCAAGAGACAAAGAAATAGACTTAAAGATGGTTCCAAGGGAATTATGTCAACAAAGAAATCTGTGGCTTAAAAGGTCAAAGATAACCTCAATTTATTTTTGAAAGTGCACAATAATTCAAGGTTATAAGAATTCAGCATATTCAATTACCGTAGCAATGAAAACAATTGAGTCAAATACAAATATAATGGAGCTATTAAAAAAAGTGATGTGAAAAAAATATATCAAGAGTAAATGTGAACACTCCAAAATGCGTTATTGGCTTTGAAACTTAGTGAATAATCTCCACTTTCGTAAGGATGAAACTGTATAATATGTAACTATACTAAACTGATCATGATGTGATAATTAGTAATGTAAAATAGCCTCTTTCTATGTGTTACGAAAAAAAATCTTGCAATTGTATTAAAAAGAAAGGTAAAACAAAAATTATACTAAAGTGAATGAAAACATGTTTCAACAAATTCCAAAAATCTACATTTTCATTTCATATAAAACTGTACAAAATTATAAAAGATACGCAAATCTCTTTTGTAGATCTCAAGTGCATTAAGAGATTCAAACCGCATGATCCTCGATCTTGTGCATGTTTTTTTTTTTTTTTTTTTTTTGAAACATACAAAACATCTGCAAAATAAATGTTAGTCATATTTTTAAATAAAGATAAACACGCAAATAAAACAATCAAACATAACACATCGTAAGAAGAATAATCATTAGAAAGTCGAACCAGACTTTTGACATCAAAATCAAGATAGTCTACCGTTATGGTGATTCCAAAGCATCTCAATGCCTCAACATGTACTCGTCCTTTAATAATATCTAGGTAACTCATTTGATTCCCTAACAGTCGATTACTCCCTTTGTAATTGTTATCCACACATATGTGTCTAACACAACGGTGACACCTATTTAATCTCTTTGTTCTTCTCTTACAGGCCAGAGTACTGCGACCAGTAAGAGGTTGAGGTTGCTCATTTTTTAGCTCAACTCTTCTTACCATCTTTGCACGGAAAATTACCTTGCCCCTGATTCTAAATGAAAATATCCGGTAGATGCAACATGTAAATGTAAGCACTCGACCATCTATATGAGAAGTTAAAACACTATTCAGTTTTTTAACGTTTGCTAGTCACAAAGACAAAACTTTAGAAATTAACAACACAAATATCAAAAAACAAATGTTATCTCCCCCAACTAGGGAATTGCCACATCCCAAGACGTAGAATGAAACAAAGAGTGGGAAGAAACAATAAGGGGGAAGAAGGCTTCCCCCAACTAAAGATAAAGTATCTATGGAATTAAAAAGACTAACTATATATAAATTGACCGAGTGATGATTCTATTGAAACAATGGTAGATCCATGAGATCCACACTTTCAATGAAACTTACAAAATTCTCAAGATAAGGCTTCAGCCGATGCCCATTAACTTTGAAAACGTTCCCATTACTGGGATTTTCAACTTCTATCATCCCATATGGGGATATTTCCCTAAGAATGTAAGGTCCTGATCATCTACTTTTAAGCTTGCCCGGAAACAAGTGTAACCGGGAATTATAGAGCAAGACCTTTTGACCAATCGAAAAAGATTTTCTAATAATGTTTTGATCACGAAAGGATTTTATCTTAGCCTTAGAGATGTTAGCATTCTCATAGACATTGTTACGGAACTCTTTTAGCTCATTAAGTTTTAAATTGGCTAATGGCTTAATAGGCCTTGTGTTCAATTTCAACTGGAAGGTGACATGCTTTTTTGTACACAAGTCTATAGAGAGAAGAACCTAAGATGGTCTTATAAGAAGTTTGATAAGCATATAAAGCGTCCACTAACCTCAAAGACCAATCCTTTCGGTTAAGATTAACAGTTTTCTCAAGGACTTACTTAATCTCCTTATTTGCCAACTCAACTTGGCCTTGGGTTTGGCAATTATAAGGTGGACCAACTTTATGCCCCACCCTATATTTTCTCATCAAAAGACCAAAAGGTCTATTGCAAAAATGGGATCCACCATCACTAATTACAACACGAGGCATACCAAAATGTGAGAAGAAGTGCTCTTTTAAGAATTTAACCACAACATGGTGATCATTGGTACGCAAAGGAATGGCTTCTACCCACTTAAACACGTAGTCGACAGCCACTAGAATGTAAATGTACCCAAACGAACTAGGGAAAGGGCCCATGAAATCTATACCGTAGCAATTAAATATCTCAAGAATCATAATGGGGTTCAGAGGTATCATATGCCTTCTCAAAAGACTCCCCAGCCGTTGACACCTATCATAGGACATGTAAAAGATATGAACGTCTTTAAACAAGGTGGGCCAATAGAAACCACTTTGCAAAATCTTTGCAGTGGTTTGCATGAAGAAAAGTGCCCACCACATACTTATGAGCGACAGAACTCCATAATACTTTGAATTTCATTTTTGGGAATACACCGAAAAATCACCTAATCAGTGAAATAGTTAAACAAATAAGGCTCATCCCAAGAAAAACATCTCACATTTCTAAAGAATTTCTTTCTATCAAGACTGGACCATTGTGAGGGAATCTTATTGGTAGCCAAAAATTTGGCTATATCCGCATACCAATGAGTAGCAGTGTGTGACAGTGCTTATACCTAAAAAAGATACTCATCTGAAAAGTATTCATTTATGGGAAGGGAGTCTTAGGCATTCCCATTAGTAAGGAGCCTCAAAAGATGGTCAGCTACTACATTCTCAACCCCCTTCTTATCTATGATCTCAATATGAAATTCTTGGAAAAAGAGAATCCATCGAATGAGTCGCGATTATGTATCAGGCTTAGTAAGCAAATACTTTAGTGTGGAATGATCGGCGTATATGATGACTAACGATCTGACTAAGTATGATCTGAACTTATCCAATGCAAAAACTACAATGAGAAGCTCTTTCTCTGTGGTGGCATAGTTCGTTTGGGCCTCATTAAGGGTTTCGCTCGCATAGTAAATAACATGTGATTTTTTATCTATCCTGTATCCCAAGACTGCCCCAACTGCATGATCAGTCGCATCGCACATCAACTCGAAAAGAAGGGACCAATCAAGTGATTGAATAATATGGGCAGCGGCCAATATCCCTTTAAGCTTTTCAAAAGCTTTTTGGCAAGTAGATGTCCACTCACAGAAATATCTTGTGACAATAAGTGGCACAAAGGATGAGATATGGCACTAAACCCTTAAATAAATCATTGGTAAAAATCGGGATGTCCAAGAAAAGACCTAATATCTTTAATTGTCTGAGGGGTAAGGAGCTTTTAAATCAATTCAACTTTAGCCTTGTCTACCTCTATCCCCTTGTTGGACACTATATGTCTAAGAACTATACCTTGCATCACCATGAAGTGACACTTCTCCCAGTTAAGAACTAAATTGCTCTCCTCGCATCTCACTAAAACCTTCTCAAGGTGTTCTAAACAAGCCTCATAAGTATCCCCATACACGGAGAAATCATCCATAAAGACCTCTAAGAACCTCTCCACCATATCGCTAAAAATAGACATCATGTACATTTGAAAGGTGGTCGGTGCATTGCACAAGCCAAAGGGCACTCTCTTAAAAGCATCAGTGTCGAAAGGGCATGTGAAGGTGGTCTTTTCTTGGTCTTCTAGGGCAACCTCTATCTGGTTATAACTAGAATACCCATCTAAAAAGCAATAAAAGGCTCGGTCAGCCACTCGTTCAAGGACTTGGTCTAAGAAAGGGAGTGAAAACTGGTCATTTCTAGTTGAGGCATTTAACTTATGGTGGTCGATACACATTCTCCAACAAGTTTGAATTCTAGTGGGAACTAGTTCATTAAGCTATTCTTCACTACCATTATGCCTGATTTCTTACACACCACTTGGGTTTGACTAACCCACTTAGAATCAGAGATGGGGAAGATGATACCCGCATCAAGAAGTTTCAGTACTTATCCTCTCACGACCTCCTTCATGTTTGGGTTTAAGTGTCTTTGCATTTAACGTACAAGCTTAGACTCTTCCTCAAGGTGTATACGGTGAGTACACGTAAGAGGACTAAAACGGTGAAAGTTTGCTATACTTCAACCTAAGGCCCTCCTATGAGCCTTAAGCATTCGCACCAAAGATTCCTCTTAGCCTTCAAACAGGCTGGAGGAAATAACAACCGGATAAGATTCACCTTCACCCAAAAATACATACTTCAAGGTGGATGGCAAAGGCTTTCTTTCTTAAATGGGTGATTGTTACTCAGAAGGGATTGGTTTAATTACACTAGGGATAAAGGATTCAAAAGAAGGGATCCATTAACCCACTTGCATACAAGACTCACCCTCTACCCCTTCTAAAGTTACGTCCCTCACACTGACACAATCATTCTCCAACTAGTCATGAGGCTCACTCAAAACTAGAGCCCTCTCTAAAGAATCCTCAAAAAATTCATACTCACAGCGCTAATAGATAATAGACTCAATGAAGTCTATTTCTCTAATATCCTTGAACTCTCCCATTTGTTTACCCACCGTAAAGATACTCATCTCTGAGGTTATGTTCTCGAATGACATTTTCAATAACTCATTCCTACAATGAATAATAACATTGGCAGTTGCTAAGAAGGGTCATCCTAAAATGACAGGAATGTGCCATTTAGCATTGGCGACCTCGATAGGTTCGATATCTAACGCAATAAAATCCACGAGATAGTAGACATTGTCTACTGGAATGAGCACATACTTAATAATAGCTCTAAGGACTTTAACAGATCGATCAACTAACTCCAAAGTCACTCGAGTATGGCTCAACTCTCCTAGACATAGTTCTTTATAGACCGAGTAAAGAACAAGATTAACACTAGATCCTAGGTCAATCAGAGCACGATCGATTCTATGTCCTCTAATTGTGCATGAAATAGTAGGACAACCGGGGTCCTTATATTTCAGTACAGTTTTGTATTGTAAAAGGGCACTCTAACTCTCATTCATCATAGCCATCTCTCTGACATGCAATCTCTTTTTAATAGTACACAAGTCCTTCAAGAACTTGGCATGAGAGAGAATCTATTTGATAGCATCTAAGATGGGGATATTCACCCTAACCTGTTTCAATATCTCATAAATCTTAGAATTCAATAATTCATTCTTAGGTTTACTCAATCGGTGGGGAAACGAGGCATGTTTCATGACATCAATGCCTGCGTCTTTAGATGCATCATTAGATTCAACAAGAGGCTCAGAATGATTCTTATTATTTCCCGAATTTTGCTCACTTTCTTTCTCACTCCTCTCTTTCTCTTGCTCTTTTCCCAACCCCACAATCTTATCACTACCCTTTTGGCTTTCTTTCTTAGGAGGAATGGTTTTATCAATAATTTTACCACTCCTAAGGGTTGTGATGGCTTGCACCTACTCATAATTAGTTTCAACTAAATTAGTAGGTTTTGGGTTCAGCTGGGGTTGTGCCAGAAATCTTCCCGGTACCTGTTGTGTCAAAGCTTGAGACATTATAGCTATGTTCTTCTGAATATCATGGAAGATGCTTATATGTTGATCAAGCTTTTGCTCAGTCCTATCCACTCTATTGGTAACCCCTCTCAAATCATTAGACAATTGGTTAACATTGTTATCCACAGTGCATCTGTGAAGAGGTTGGTACTATGTGAGTTGGGGTTAATAAGGCACAAGTGGGTTGGGTGGTACTGTGTGGGTTGGGGCTTGGAAATGTTGAGCTCGCAGTTGTTGTGGTTGGATTTAGTAAGGTTGAGGGTTTTGAAACCCTCCTTAGTAAGCTTGAGGGTTTTGAGGACCCTCGTTTCTCCAACTAAAATTAGGGTGATTTTGCCAGCCCGGGTTATATGTATTAAAGTAGGGGTTTCCCCACTCCTTTGGTCTGTATAACCTCCTCAGTGCTGGCCAACTGCAGTGACTTGGCCATGCAATGCCTCTCGCACTCCTAGTATGACTGGGCATTTGGTAGTGTCATGCTACGAAGTGTCACACACTCGACATGGTGAACTAGTAGGTTCAACCTCTATGGTGTGGCTCAACCTCTATGGTCCCTGCACACATAGACTTTACAAACATCTTCAATTGAGGAGTCAATGAAGAGTAGAAGTTGCTAATGATATGCCAATCGACAAACCCATGGTGTGGACATGATAACAACAAATCTTTAAACCCCTCCTAACCTTAGAAGAAGGTTTCTCCTAACCTTGGGGCAAATTGAGAGATTTGGTGAAGAAACGCCTCGGTCTTATGTTCAGGGAAAAAATATTTGAAGAATTTCCCTTACAGTGTATGCCAAGAGTGTATAGACCTAAGCCTCAATGAATTAAACCATATCTTGGCCTTGTCTTTCAGATTGAATGTGAATTGTTTTAAAAGTAAAACTTCCCATGGACAAGGGCTATCCTGAAATATCGAGCATGCATCCTCAAAATCCTTGATATAAATGTATGGATGTTCAGAATCCATACCATTGAAAGTAGGCAACAGTTATAGCATTATCGGCCTCAGATTAAGCGTGTTTTGGTGCTCGTGAAATACTATGCATGATGTGGGGTTTGCCTTAGGGGATTCATATACTCCCGCATTGTTCTGTGTTGAGGAGGTGTCATGTCACCATGGTTACTCCCTCTGTCATTAGGATCTACTGGAAGCTATAGGTTAAGAGGGGGATTCAAACCCTGAGGGTTGCTAGCCCCATCATTAATGTTGGCCATGGGTATAGGACCCAGATCAACTGCTAATCGAAAATTTGGGACAAGAGTTCTCGATAGAAAAAAAGTGTGATAGGTAGGAGGACGATCTTCAACCCTCACCAAACGCCTATGAATATCCCTAAAGAACTATTGTGACATACAAGTCTACACAACCTATAAGGAATGAACTGTTCTGACCAAATAAAACACTAAAATGAAAATGAAAACAAGGAATGAAAACAATGGTTAAAAAGTCACCTTCACAAAGAAACAAAATCAATAAAAAAAATATACATGTTAGAAATGTTAGTATTGTTAACCTTAGTGTGCGGTGCTAACCTGAACAGGAAGTGAATTAACCCGAAATAAGGTTATCTAAAATAAACAAGAAAATAAAAAAAACAGAAAACAAAAATAAATACTGTAAATAATGTTAGATAGTTAGATAGTTAGAAAGTTAGATGGTTAGTTAGTTAGAAATGGAACGAAGTCACAGGTCTGTATAAACCGTTCAAATTCCTTCGTTAAGATAGGAATGCAATCAATTGTCCTTGAGGCCACAAAGGTATTTTTTTTTTTTCTTTATTTTGCATGTTTTAATTAAAACCCGTTCTCTGGCAATGGCACCAAAAATTGACTTGATCTACTTAATACACCCAAGAGCATGTGCGGCAAAGTAGTATTTGTTAGTCCATATTGCAACCTAAGAGTAGAGGGTAAATTGAGTTCAAACAATAATTCAACAAATAATTTTAGATTTAAAAATTCTAACTAAATATTCAAACAAATATTAATCAACCAATAATGTGTTATAAATAAATGCAAGTAATTTAAACTATAAAGTAAAGAAGATAAAGAGAAGAGAATACGACACTAAGATTTATCGTAGTTTGACTTCAATTCTAAAATCTACGTCCACTCTCCAAGGCTTCTTCTTTGATTTTTCTCCAATATATCCAAATCATAGATACAGCCACTAACCTTTTAACCTAAGTGTTAGTCCTCTTTTATAACTAGTTTTTTCCACATATGCTAGTCACACCTTTCCAACTAGTTTTTTACACAAATGCTAGTCATACCCAACCAAGTGATCTCTCACTCCAACTAGTTTTTATACAGATGCTCGTCACACCCAACACCTAGTTATTTTTCTTAGCTAGACTCTCACTTACCAGAAGAAAGAACAAGAGTACAACCACTCTTACTTATAAATAAATTCTATCAAAAAATAGATATGCCAATGAAGCTCTCAAAATATTATAACATAAAAGATAATTAAGCTTTCAAAGACTTTGTATAATGAATATCACTTTGATGCACAATCTCTTATTACTCTTGATGTTCTTGTGCTTTTGTTCCTCAAGTGCATCTCTATTTATAGATGAAAATAGGAGGATAATTTGTAGCTTTAAATGAGTTTATAGCCATTTGAGAGCATTGAAGATATTTCTTCCCGTTACGCTACTTGTTGTTAGATAGGTTTTTGAATTTATGATCAGATGCCTTCACTTTCATCTTAATTTCTCCTTGATAACATTCGAATTTTAAAATAGCTACAAGATAAATATTGTAGACATGGAAGTCAGCTTTTTCGAACCTCAATAATCAGATTGATCCAATGGTTAGGTCAAAAGTTATAAGCAAATTACTAGAGCTGTCTCCTAGCTGGTATATTTGAATTTCTGCACCGCTATGTCAATTTAAATCAGTTTTTTTCATATAGCAAATGTTCGATTTTAAACATCTCTATAAGATATGAAATGTATATATGGATGTTATCTTTCCACATCCTCAAGAATCAAAGTATTTGAAAATCAAAGTCAAAAGATATGAGTGAAATACTCAGACTATCTCCTAGCTATCATCGTTGAATTTTTGCTGCACTAAATCTTCTTTCACATAGTGTTTCACCCAGATAACATTTGAATTTGAAAATTCATATAACATATAAAATATATATATATATATGGATGTTATATTTTCATAACTTCAAAAATCAGATCATTTAGACTTAAAGATCAAAAGATATGTTCAAATAATCATGACTGTCTCTTGGTTGCCGTATAACAAATTTCAAATCCAATAAGTTACTTTTCAGCTCATTTTCATCCAAGAAAACATCCTTTTCATGAAAATTTTATAAAATGCCATAATTAAACATTTGAGTATTCTTTCTAATGCCATAAGAATTAGATCAATCCAACGGCTAGATAAAAAGAAATAAGCAACAAATTATGGTTGTATCATAAGATATAGTTTCATCTAATTTTCTTCCTTGAATCAAGATTCCTTAAAACATGATTCTCAAGTATTTAGATATAACTTTTCAAATCTTGATCACTCTTTCAAGTGCTTCATAATCCTGCAAAACTTTATTACACCAACTAGACCAAGAATTAAAAGTATTGAATATATATAATCAAGAAAATATTTATAAATCAAAATAAGTTATCATCAAAACCATTTATAAAATTTCATATGAATAAATTTAGGGCTAACAATATTCAATAATTATCCAGTAAAACCAGGTTTAAACCACAGGGAACGGTTATCCAAACATGCAAAGTTGGCACTAGAATTCACTCACGGTAAAAAAATTAGATGGAGAGTAAGTCATGTTAAATATCATAGCATCGCAATAGTTTCAGTTGGAACCTAAGCCAACTTGTTTGAATTCTACCATGAATAGTACCGATGATATCTAGACAGTTGGTGTAAAAAAAAAAAAAATTAAATAGTAACCAAAATAAAACAGTTTGTTTGGGAGGTTTGATGATTGTTGAACTAGACTTTAAATTAAACTTAATAAGACGGTCTTGGATCCAATTGATCCGATCACCCAATTCAGTCGAAATTCTAACAGAGATTTTGTAACTCATATCATTAACTCTGTCTTGAGCCTTTGATTCCAAAGATTTAACAATTACAACAAAATTTAATAATAATTAAATCTACAATAATAAAATTAAATCCATAAATTCATACCATCGATTTGTGTAGTAACTATACCAAACTAATATTTGTGCATAGAAATTACTAATCTTAATCGAGAATCTAAGTTTTCTCAAAGATCTAGAATTTAATTATCAAGAATTGAAAGATTTTAAAGATAAACAATGAAAATCCAATTACCTTCGTTAATATCCCAAGATCATCAGATGATCTTCACAATTGGCTCTAACAAAAAAAAAAAAAACTAGTTACTCATTGCAATGAAAAGACTTGGCTTGAAAAAAAATGACTTCATAAATAATTGAAAGCTCCTACATCTCTCTCTCTCTCTCTCTCTCTCTCTCTCTCTCTCTCTCTCTCCTGCCTCCTCCCTCCTTCCTTGGTCTTTATAGACTCACAAGATAAAGCCATCTATTTCCTATAATGATGCATTATTCCTTTATTTAATTATTAATTTCTTTTTTGTCTTCTTTCCATGTCAATTGCCATGTAAGTTGCCTTCTTTCTATGTGAATTGCCTTCTTTTTATGTGAGTTTGCTCCCTTTTTTATCCAAACAAAAACATGGGTTGTTTATTTTGGTGGAATTGTTGGAAAAGGGATATTTGCCCATGTGGGTGGACTCCAATTAATGAAGATTCTTTTCTTTCTATGTGTTTTTGCCCTCTCTTTTATCTAAAAGCCTACAAAATACTAAACAAATTTTACTATGATTAAAAGTAAATTAATTAAAACTATTTATAATTATTTTCATGCTAACAAATACAAAGTTACGAATTTATAATTACACTTTTACATTATAATCATCTATAAACTCAAAAACGTTCAAAAAAAGTGAGATACGTTGAAAAAAAGTGAGATCCCCAAAATGAAAAATAAAAACTACATTTATAGTTGAAAATAAAACAGGGTTGTCGTAAAGCGTTTGATCGCCCTACGAGGCCATTCAAATTCGAACAGGTGAAATCAAGCCTCTGTATTTTTGAACGGTTTCACAAAGGGCTTTATCTGGGCTATGTTATGGAACGGCGTTTGAATGCCCTTGGGGGCTGCTCGAACTCTTGGACACCCGTTTGAATGCCCTCAAAGGCCATTCGAACAGTCCATTGTATATTTTGTCCTTAGCTCCCTCAACTTATTCCTTTTAAGCTCATAACCTATCAAGCAACCATAAAATCAAGTTAGAATCAAAATACAACTAAAACAATGAAATACTACTTATATAAAGCCAACAAATAGCTAATTAGAGGGTTGTAGCTGCACTTATGTAGCACAATCATGTAGTACCTTTGCATAGCGCATTCAACTATATCTAGTGCCTTATCAGCTTCCCAAAAAGTTGTGTTTCTTTTGGGGATGGGATATATAATTTCTTGGGATCATCCCGGGACAGCAATCATGAGACAATTTCTACCTCAATCTGATCTTCTTCGGTATTTGTTACCATGGACTAATAGATGGGATAACGTAGGTCCCATGCATTTCCTACCATTGGATCAAGTAGCAAACTTATTGCACCTCTTGTGATAACTTGTACCACCCTATCCCTCCACTCCGTGGTATAGTATTATCTCATATACATGTTATATGGTGTCCAAATTTGAACAATTGTTCATTCCTTATTTAGCAAGCCAATCCTGAGTTAGTATTGGGCCCATGGACTATTTATCCTATCTCCCATTTAAGTAAATTTACACTTAGTGTGTGGGATTATTATTTCAACCCTCTCTCCCTCTCTCTTGCTCTCTCTCTCTCTCTCTTCCCAGTCACTTAACCAACTCTCCAAAGAGTTACAAGTTTACAACAGCCATCCCAACATTTCAGCATCCCATGCAACCCAAGGGCACCTCTGTGTCAGCCCGACGTCTTGGAAGCGCGTTTACGCAAGGCCTAGATCTTTTTAAACTCTTGAAGGGCAAGTTAAGTAAATGAATACGCGTCACATGTACTAGTTTAAAATTCAATCCCCACAATTGCTGCACAAATACATTTCCAAGTGTGTTCTCGCACTCTTAAAATAAGCATGTCCACGTGCATTTATTAGCGAGGACCCTGCTAAATTGTGTCTAGGAATTAAAAAAATATAGTGAAAATATATGTATGTATAGAATTACACCGATTTTAAAACTTCCGAAAAACCCGACTGTGGAAGGATTGCAAGTTGGTCCTACAAAGAGTTGGGAAAAATTTGTAAGGATTTCTGCCGTCTAGGCTGGATGAAATTTCTGTGGCCCTATGTACGTAGAGCACACTAAATTGCCTCATATTAAAACTATGTTATTAATCTACTTTTAATCTTTCTATATTTGTGAGAATTACTATAACTGTGAATATGCTCAAATAAAAAATATAAATAACTATACATAACAAAATAGTATGATGTCATATACACAGGGTGACAAGAATGAAAAATTTTTCTATTCTTTTATGAAATTGGAGAAATTTCTAAGTTCACATTTTTTTTTTTTTTTTGGTGGGGCAATATCCATAACTCTACCTACCTCTCACATCAAGGGAACCCCCTTGTGAGTCCAGCCCACATAAGAGGAAAAACTATGGATAAAACCGCTAGTTGTATAAATTGAACAATCTCCTTGTACTTGTTTCCTTAAAGTGTATATATATATATATTCATTTATTTGACGATATTTTCATGAAAGAAGGATGGAGCATTTGTATGCAACTATTACCTTCAAACTCACATAAGCCGCCCATCATGTAGTAGGTTTCCTTTTGACCCATTCAACCATTTTTGACCTCTAACGTAGAAAGCCAGCCTGCAGTCGGTCTTGGGTCCAGCTGTAAACAGTTTGAATTCAACGTACTGGTTCTCAGTGTGGACCCTTCAGTGGAACACACTTACACACTTATCCAACCAAAATTTAGATAATGGATCACAAGAATTTGGTCATCGTTGGAAGTTTGAAAATTATAGCAGCCATCTCGAAAGAAAACAATGGAATTGGAAGTTAATATCATTCAATGAGCTCATTTGGCCAAAGAAATCATTCAAGATCAAGTTCACTTGTTAGACCAGAAATATCTCTCTCTCTCTCTCTCTCTCTCTCTCTCTCTCTCTCTAGTATTCCCACTGAGAATCCTAGGAATATCTTCTTGAGTTGTTTTTATTGACTCAGAGCAACTATGCCATTTTGATAATTCATTTGTCATCATCTTCTAACCAAAATCTGTTTGTCAAGTCTACACGTCCCAATAGAAAAGGTCTTGCCCCCTTGTGTCTGTAGGTATAATCCCGAAACCCTCCAAAAATGAACACAGAATTTTAGTTCTATGGATTTGGTTTGCACCCTCAAACACGTTGGACCCAAGAGGGCACTATATAGCTCCACGTCATGCATTGTGTATCTTTGATGTAATGCCTGCTTACGTATGCACTGTACGTTTTGTGTTTGTACTATTCTTCAAGCAATGGTTCTTTATATACACCACCAAGCACCTGATTTTCTAACACATGTATTTGATTTCAACATCTTGCCCTCCTAGAAATAAGACTATAGGGAAGACTCAATTCTCTCCTGGTTGAGAGAGAGAGAGAGAGATAGAGAGAGAGAGAGAGAGAGAGAGAGAGCCAGCCACTTTTAATCAAAAGGGGGCTGCATATGTATCACAAAATTCATATATATACTAGATACATAAGCATTTCTCTTTATCAGCTTATCATATTGATTTTGGTTCAACTTTGAACCATGGATTCTCAGGAATATATTTGTCATGTAGAGAAGGTAAGGAGGTTCCTTCTTTTCAAATATTTGCTTTGCTTTTGGCTTTTACTGTCATCACAAAATATCAACTTAAGTTATCTTTTCCATAGCATTGGGACTGAATCGACTTTGTTTCGTGCCGGAAATGAAACTAATAAATGTAATATGATTGTTTAGATTTAAGATCTGAATCTCAAGATAGCCAAGTTTATATATATATATATATTTTTTTTTTTTGCTGATTGCCAATTTTATATATTTACTTAACATGCGGATGTGCTTTAATCCAATGATGAATACTTGCTTTCAATTCTGGTTGAAAAAAAAAAATGATTTCTTTAGGTTTTACCTACGAAATCTACAGATGTTTCTAACAGTGGAAATTTTATTTTTTTTCTTTTCCATGCATCCATCTTTCTTGTTTAGTTGGAAAATCTAGAATCAGAACTCGAACGCTTGGGCAAAGAAAATGAAAATCTTAGATTCTTGCTAGAGGTTATGAGTGGTCAATGCAACATCCTTCAAGCACATATCCAGAGGAAGAATGAAGAACAAATAACCAGTGTTCTAAACAAGAACAGCATCAGCTTTGACACAAACAGGACTGAATTTCCGGTAGCTAAGCTGTCAGAAGTTTTTGTAAGAACCGACTTAGGAGACAAGAGCTTGGTAAGTCCCTTAATCGCTCTTCTTACATTAGTAAACTTATTGTTGTCACAGACTAATTAGTCTATGTCTATGTCCATTATATTTTCTTTACGATGCTAGATAGTGAAAGATGGGTTTCAATGGAGAAAATACGGGCAGAAAGTTACTAAAGATAATCCATCTCCTCGAGCTTATTACAGGTGCTCAATGGCTCCCGAATGCCCAGTCAAAAAGAAGGTATATATACTCAAAACGATGATCACTAAAATTTTGTTTGAAACTATCATTGGAAAGGTCACAAATTATAATGAGCTTAATTTTAATACAATGTCAATATAAAAGTGTTTTTACAAAATACCAACATGTGACATATGTCTTTTAAAATTTAAGTCAAACATAAAAAGAAGCAATACTAATGTACAATAGTCGCAATTTAGTGACCGCTTTAATTTGTAGAAAATACTATGCGCTCGCAATGTATTAAAATGAAACTCTACAATTAACATGATATCATAGTCAGCTTTGAAGAGATCGATTGAAGGATAAAAAAAGGTGAGTGCGTGGGTGGAAAGAATTCCTTATTGAACCACAATTGGGAAAATATATTGGGTTAATTACATGCTTCTAAAGATATAGTTCCAATACATTATTTTGTAAATCTCGAGTTTTTCATTTTTCCATCAAAATTATTATGAATTTTTTAGTGAATTAACGGCATAGTTCTTACTATTTAACTTCTAACTGAATGTTCCTCCTCATGATTTTGGGGATTTAGGTGCAAAGGTGCAGAGAGGACGAGTCTGTTCTAGTTGTAACTTATGAAGGAGAACACAACCATGGATCTCAGGGTTCATATGGGAATTCATCTTCTCCACCATGTAGCTTGATCAAAAGCTCAGCACCTAATGTTTATAGTCCAGTCACAGCTAGAACTTGTCAACCAAATACTACCCTTGATCTAACTCTTTCTGTAACAAACCAAGAGATTCAAAAACCTTATCAAAGTTTAGTGGAAGACTACAACGACAACAAAGGCAATTGCAGAAAAATTGAAGAATACGTAACATCCTTAATTAAAGATCCTAACTTCACTTCAGCTTTAGCAAAAGCTGTTGCGAGTTCTGTGACTCAACAGCCCAATTTAACCCATACTTGAATTTGAATCTTGCTTACGATCTATTGTTGAATGCATGGTGGCAAAAACTATGCAGAATTTTGAATTTTGATGTATCTATTATCTACTTTACAAATGCAATGGATCAAGTATTGGGCTGAATATGATCTCTGATGTCATTTGAAGAATTATTAACTTCGAGTGCATAGCTGTCTAACAATCTAAGAGAGCAAGTCTTGTTTGTTCATTCATTTTTTTTTTCTTCTTTTTTTTTTTTTTAAGTTTAACCTTCACCCTCTATTTGGTTCTCACGAGGAATGAGGGAAAAGAGAGGAATGTTTTTATTGATAAATACTTGAACAACACTTTTTTTTTTTTTTGAACGGCGAAGAAGGGGAGATTGCATTGAAGGAAATACAATTACAAAGATATGGGATAGAACTTGAGATTGCCAAGAGCCCTTAGCGTCAATTTCACACCATACAGAGAAGAACAGTTAGTAAGAAGCCAACAAAAACCAAGAAAATTTAGACCAAAAACCATGCCCATCCTAAAGTTATGCACTTTTCAGGAGTTTAACACCTTCTATGAAGTAAAAGAAATCATTGATAGTTGAAGGCTGACCCCATTGGCTTTGCTTTGGTCCACCAAGCCACTTGGGATTTGATACTTTCTACCATCTCCTGACAATCGAAATGAAATCTATTGAAAGTTACCTCATTCCTAGTGATCCACATAATCCAGATGACAACTGGGAATAGAGATGCCCAAATATGATTACCCAAATTGGGATTCTTGATTGAGAACCACCAATAAGCATGTTGTCTTAAGGATCTTGCCCACACCCATTTCAAACCCCACCAATTTATAATACTGCACCAAATCATCCAAGATCCCTTGCAGAGAAGAAAGAGATGGTCCGCTGATTCAAAGTCTTGATAGCACATAACACACACAGGTGATTCTATAGAAGGTAGAATTCCTCTCCTAGACAACATATATTTGATTTTTACCTTGCCTTTCAGAGCTAACCAGCCGAAAAACTAAATCTTTGGAGGGGCAAGAATTTTCCAAACTATCTTCTTGAAGGCAATCTAAAGGTCCTGTGAGTCCTCCATCAACTAGCGAAAGGATTTTACCGAATAAATTCCTTCTTTCCCAACTGTCTAGCTAACATGATCCAACCTGCTTGAAGACAAACTAACCTTCTTTAAATCATTTAACAGATCATTCAGAGATTTCGATTCTCATCCCCTAAGCTCTGTGCAAAAAACCAAATTCCAGGAACCTTTTGAGTCTATCATTTCTGAGACCAAAGCCTGTTTTTGGGAAGAGAGACCATATAGCCTTGGGAATGATGCTTTAAGAGCCATACCCTAAATCCATGCTTTATTCCAAAACTCTGTCAAATTACCAGAGAACACATTGATCTTCAAATGAGAGAGAAGAAGCTTTTTAACTGGTTGAAGCTCCTCTAATGCCATCATAATGCCCTTCCAAATTGCAAAACAATGATCTAAAGATAGATGAGGAGGGAGCCACCTCTTCTCACTATAGTTGTATTTGGAGCATATGAATCTCCTCCATAGGGAGTTTTTGTTTTCTACAAACCTCCACCACCATTTGGATAAGAGAGACAAATTCATAATCTTGATTGGCACAATCCCCAGCCCCCCTTTATCCTTATTGACTGAAATCTGTTGCCAGTTTACACAATGGATCTTCCTCTTTTCAACACCATCACCCCACAAGAACCTTCTTTGGATCTGTTCAATTGTTTTGGACACCTTTTCTAGAGCTCTGTACAGAGATAAATAATACGCTGAAAGATTAGATAAAGTAGACTTTAAAAAAGTGAGCCTTCCTCCAGTGGACAGGTATTTTCTCTTCCATAGCTTGAACAAAACTTAAAACATTATCTTCTCTTCTGTCCTATTCTTTCCTGGAACCAAAGGGAGTGTTAGAAGTCTTTGAAACTTAGAATTGCTAAGAAAAAAAGAAGGGAGAGAGGACTGTTTTGCCTTTGTTAGAGATCAAATTTTTCTAAAATAAATTTAACAAGTGGAATTAAATAATCCAGCTAATAGTGTAAGGTTTTTAGTAACATTACACATTGCTTAGATTATGTAATTTCAAAAGTCAAATTCCATTCACATGGGCAAAATTAATTAAATCAATAAAAGACCTAAAATGCTACAAAAGCACTAAATAAAAAAGGGTGTCATGCTTAAAAAAAAGGGTCTTGTTTGTGTTGATGCTGATAGGACATGTAGCACTATTTTAATTTTAGTGTGAACCCCTATGTATGTAATTAAGTCTTCAAAAAAAAAAAAAAAAAAAAAAAGGTAATGTTAAAAACATGGGCCACGTGTTTGTGGCAGTACATGGGATAACATTAGTTTTCAATGGTTGCAGAGAAAAATTTTTTGATAAGATTTGACCAAACATATATCCATATATATGTATATATGATACAAATCTTTGCAAAAATGAGAGAGAGTTTTGTAAAATTCTATCACTTTCTTATTTGTTTAAAAAGTCAACACAAGTGGGTCTCCTCCAAACAACCCATGATCAGAAAATTCTAGAAACACAAATGTGGGGGTGGGCATTAACCATTACCCACGTCCCAAATCTCGTCTCCCACTACCGATTGAAATGGCATCAGTTCCCTAGCATCATTATAAAAACCAACACAAGTTCTCAAAGCGTGGAGAAAAAAAAAAAAAAAGAAAAGTGAGAAAAAAGTTACAGAGAAGAAAAAAAGAGGGATGAAGAACAGAAAGGAAAAAAAAAAATCAAAGAAGACAGTAGCTGAGAACAAAGAAAAGACAGAGACTAAACAAAAAAAAAAAAAAAAAATAGTACAAAATCAGAGAGAAAGCAAAGAAAACAGAATAAATATTACGTAATCTGAAAAAGAAAATAAGAAAGAGAAAATTTTACGTGTTCAGGTACAATATTTTTCTTCTTTGTCTTGTCTTTCTCCTTAACTTCTTGCCAAAAATATATATATATATATATATATTTTTCTTCTTCTCACTTCTCGTCTCAGAATTTACGTTTCTCTTCTTCTTTTCTTTTTCTCAAAAGTGTTCTGTTGTTTTATACAGAAATCAGTTTGAGTGTTTGAGTTTGTCTCAAATCCTAAAAATACTCAAAATTAGTTTTATCTATAAACAAAAAAAAAAAAAAAAAAGGATTGGAGTAATCTGAGACAATCTCTACAAAATTTTAAATAGACTTTTATGTAAAATATATATTTTATATAAATATATTATCCTACATCTTAAGTCCATAGTTTAATTTATGAACTTTTACCCATTTGTGGCTTCAAAGTTCAGATTTAAATTTTTGGCTTATGCATTGACGGCTTACATGGCCTCATAATTTCAAGCGGCTCCATTAACGGCTCGCACACCCTCAAAATTCAAAGGCTCCAAGTTGGCCTACGTGCCCACAAATTTTAAACTTCAAAGGCTCCAAGTCGGCCTACGTGCTCACAATTTCAAGCCTCTAAAGACTTCATGACGACCCACGTGCCCTCAAAATTCATGTCTTGTGCTCTCAATTTGAAGCCTCTAAAATTTCAAAATTACCCTGTGCGGCCTCCAATGCAAAGTGGTTTAAGGCCAAAATTATGCACTTGTGTCTCTTTAAGGCTAAAAACAAAATGAATTATCAAGTTGGTGGCAATTTCGTTCAGGTCATGTCATGATCAAAGCTATCTATAAATAATAACTCACAAAAAAAAAAACAAAAAAAAAAAAAAGAAAAAGGTTTGTTGCTGTTAAATTTTCAATGAGGCTACTAGTTGCAAATAAAACAAGGACTTTGCTTCCTCTGTAATAAATGCTTGTGAAACTCAAGTAATCTGGTTGTGAAATTCAAGCAATCTGGAAATTTTGCTGCAGTATAGTGCATTGTAAAGGCAACGTGATAAAGAGGCCCAATAAGGCTTTAAGATTTTCAACCTACTTAAAGATGCAACATTGGTCTTTGAAGGCCAAAATTTCAAAGGCTTCCAGACTCTCAATTGCAGCCATTTCTTGGTCTTATTTCAAGGCCCAAATTTACAAGCCTGCTACAGACTAAAGAACTTAGCCCAATAAGGGTTTAATTTGCAGGCCATTGACAACCCAACTCTATGTTCTTTTAAAGACCCATGCTCTAAGCTTGCTGAGCTACACTCTTTTGGCCCAAATGCTTTTGAAGACCTAGACTTGAGAAATTAAATGCAACCCAGATTTCTGGCCCAATTCTTTTTGCCCAGATTTCTTTACTATTAAGACTTGGGTCTTCAAATATGCAGCACATGTACAAGCCCAAATTTTGACCCAATTATTGAAGTCTAAATTTCAAAGTATTTAAAATTCCGGCCCAGTTCATACTAAAGTTGCTGGAAATGATGACGAAATATAATTCATTTGTTTTTTCATCACCTTAAATAAAATTAATTATTAACAATAGATATAAATATTATTTTTTAAGAACTACGCTAACTTGATTCTAATTCGAATTTTATTCCGATTCGAATACGTAGGTAACCCACTCAAATGGGTGCAATCACAATCTTGTGGACCTAAACGTTCACTCAAATTAAACCCAATTCAAACAATAAATATTATTTTTTAAGAACTACGGTTAACTTGATTCTAGTCCAGACTTGTCCTAACTCGGATACGTAGGCAACCCATTCAAATGGATACAGTCACAACCTTGTAGACCCAAACGTTCCCTTAAATTAAATTAAATTCAATCAAATAAACTTAAACATTATTTCTTAAGAACTACGGTTGACTTGATTTCAATTCGGATTTTATCCCGACTCGGATACGTAGGCAACCCACTCAAATGGGTGCAGTCGCAACATGGTGGACCTAAAATGTTCACTTAAATTAAATCAAGCAAAAAATCAAATATTCTTTAGAACTATGCTGACTTGATTCCAGTCCGGATTTTATCCCGACTCAGATACGTAGGCAACCCACTCAAACGGGTGCAGTCGCAACCTTGTAGACCTAAAATGTTCACTTAAATTAAATCAAACAAAAAATCAAATATTCTTAAGAACTACGGTAGACTTGATTCCAGTTCGAACTTGTCCTGACGCGGATACATAAGCAACCCACTCAAATAGGTACGGTCGCAGCCTTTTTGCACTCAAATGTTTCCTTAAAATAGATTTGTCACAAAATCCAATTCAATTCTATTAAGTTAGAATCAAAGGGTATTTCCTTGAAACAATGGACTGTAATTTAAAAATACATTATATCTTGAATGGGTCCAACCTACACTTTAAGAACTCATGTGATATATTATTATATGAGTGAAATTATGTTAAGTATTTGTTCAATTAAATATTATTCGTTAATATTTTTGCTTAACAACCTCCTACAAGGAAAAAATAAGATTACAAAAAAACTTATAAAATGATGATTAAATCATGGAAAAAAAATAAAAGTGAAGGAGAAATGACATGCATAACTAAATATTTCTCAAATATTTTTTTCATATTCGTTTTTTCTCATTGTATAAAGAATTAATATTTCCTTTGTATTTTTTTTTTCCTTTTCCCTCGTCAGATTCATGAATCAAATAGACAATAAAGTTGTTCTTACATCTCAGGGTAAGAACCCAAGACTATGAAAGCCAATAAAATCAGGCATGCTTGATTTATTATGCCTCAGTGTTTGTTTTAAGGTTGAGTAATGCAACTTTTAACGGAATTCATACAGCATTTTTTACCTACTAAACAGAAGACTCTGGAGCACACATTATCGATACATATTCAATCCATGCCACTTGCTCGGTCTAGTAAATGACTATAGTTTTAAAAAAAATTTGAGTAAGAGTAACATTTTTTTTTAAGTATGGTACCACATTTTTCATTTTACCATATGTAAACGAGGTTTCTATGGGAGGAATTTATCACATGAATAAAAGTAACCATAGTAATAGATCATGCAACTCAAGAAGAGAAATTTGTTTCTCCAAAAACTTCTTTTGAAAGTCAAGGAGGTGACTTCCATGAAATTTTAGTTTCTCCAAAAAAACTTCTTTTGAAAGTCAGGAACGCAACTTTCATGAAATTTTAAACAAAACTATTTCAAAATTTCTTAGATATGTTTTTAAAATTTTGAAGAAATCATAAGGAAGTTGCTAAAAAGCACTCTTAAGAAACACACCTCTTGAAAAACAGAAAATGATAGAAATTAGAAACATGAAATGTGGGTTAAACGTATTTTAAGAAATAGAAAAGGCGAAATGATTTAGCAACTACGAGAAGTGTTCATGGGCGGCTGAAAATTCA
The DNA here is from genome assembly GCA_033060915.1 of Euryodendron excelsum. Lineage (NCBI taxonomy): Eukaryota > Viridiplantae > Streptophyta > Magnoliopsida > Ericales > Pentaphylacaceae > Euryodendron > Euryodendron excelsum. The sequence continues at coordinate 22,579,360 of CM065397.1, forward strand.
ACAAATTAGCAACGATTGACATCTCCGGATTTGGAAGTGGGCGCTGATGATGAATTTGAGTCGGAAACCCGCCGTCGGCGGGCCCGAATGATGCACGAAAACATGCGAGACCTACATTTAAGCTATGTTTTTATTAAAAAAATAAAATAAAAAGGAAACTCGAAGTCTCTACTCTTAGAAGGAAACAACAATGCATTAAAATATTTTCTGGTGTAAAATGTTTTATGTCAATCAAATGTTATCTTTGAGTTTTTGCCTTGTTAACAATTTTGTCATTGGAGAAGTCTACCCAAAATTTTATGAGTTTAATTTGATGCATTGATAGTGTAAAATTATTTACACAAGTGGGGGCACTAGAATGTGACATGTGTCCCTAAATCATATTTTTTTTGTGTTGTACTTGAATTTTAAAATATACGTGTTGCATTCTGATATCTCGCTTGTGTAAAAAAATTGTACACTATCAGTGCATCAAAATTAAACTTAAATTTTATAAGTATGCCAATGGTCCCTTACCAATAAATTACTAACGTATGTATTTTTTGCTTTCTGTTAATGAAGAGTTAAAAAGTGTCTTGTTATTTTTTATACGAAAAGCACTCTGGTTTCTTTATTAGGATTGAGAGGGTGAGTTGAGAAAAATGGACAAGTGGTTTAGGGTGTCACACTTACATCACGCCCGCGAAGGTAAGAACTATTTTACAATCTTGACATAAATATTTGTTACTTATCTTTTTTTGTGCTTTGATTTATTTTTAATTATCATTTTATGTCATTTGTATTGATTAAATTACTGCGAGAATTCCCAATAAGAAGAACACCTTCACAAATTAAATTTTTTGCTCGAAAAAATAGCACCCAAGTGTGCAGTTGATGAGTATATGTGAGTGTGGATTTCTGTGTGTTGGTGCGTAGAATTTTTTTTTTTTTTTTTTTGGTTGGTCAAAAAGAATTACAAGAAGAGCCAAAATCATAAGAGAATTTGGAGAAGGAAGGGTTCGAACCCATGACCTTCTTTTGGGAGGTCAACAACTCTGACCAACTGAGCTAACCCAGTCGGTGTGTTGATGTTGTATATAGTTTCTTTGCATGTTGGGGGGCAGGACAAATAAAAATTGAAAATTTCAGGACTAATCGAACTAATTAACCAACCATTTGGAAAAGAACATACAAACTTGAAACGGCATTAGTGAAGGGACTTTAGAAACATGAACAGATCGACTATGGGTGGGCAAATTCATGATTAGAACGGCTACAGTTCATGGATTCAATTTCCGCAACTTTTTGTAAATTGTTAATATCTTTCTTGAAGAAATCCGAGCAATGTAATATCATTTGTATTAAAACTAGACTTGTAAGAGCTATTCTGTGGTCAAGTGTGGAGTGTAATCAAGTTGCGCAGTCAAGTTTCAATCAAATTTTGATTCTGCTCCTTTCCTAACAAGCTACTAGTTAATTCTGAATGTCGATAAATTTGGGCTTGGCATTGAATACTTTTTGAATGCTTCTTTGAAACAATTTGACTGCTTCATCGTAGGAACCTTCTCTAACAAGTCACTCGTTGAAACTAAATGTTCATAACTTTTGGCTAGGGAGTCCTCGTTACCAACCATAACACTCCTTTACTAGAATATATACAACATGATGAAGATACCTAGGAAATTATTGATCATAGTGCACATATTAACACTACAGAGTTCCAATATAAGACTCATTACATGCCAATGCACGTTGAGATTGCCTACAATCTCCCCTGAAGGGGCCCGCATTAATTAGGTCACAACCATCACGAGTGCATTGCCAGAGCCCACACGGTTATGTGCAGAGTTGGCTTTGATACTATAAGTTGTCATAGCCCACAGCTAAAAGGACAAGCCAAGAAGAATATTAATTGAGTTCATTGTTCTTACTTATATAGCCCAAATAATTTTGAGGTGGGATTCAACATATGCAAATGCAGGTCCAGGTTGTTACATGGAGAGAAGGTTTGGTGGCATAGTTCTAAAAAACATTCACTAAGCTCCTTGGGTGCACACACTACTTGTCTAGCACTGGACCATAACGATGAGAAGTCAGATTAAGGGAGCCAGTGCAAAAACAGGGCAAAGAATTTTGATGATCAACTATGTTTAAGAAGGCAAAAACTAGGTTACAATTAAAATTCGACATCGTTGAACCTTCATTTGAAAATCGGAGGCAGTGAGTGTAGTTGTGAGTGATGAAGTGAATTGGGAGTGGCTCTGGGTCCATCATAAATTAACTAACGCTATGTTTGGATTTCGAATTTGTCGAAGTAAAAAAAAATAATAATATGAAATTATATTTTAAGTTTGGTGGTAAGAGAAAGTGAAAAATAAAATAATATAAAAAGAAAATATATAAGAATTTGAAATTGCCCATTTCAAATTAATTGTATAAATTAACTAACGCTATGCTTGGATTCTAACCGAAACTGCATGTGAATTTCCTTGTGTCTTTCTTTGAAGACTAAAAAGGTTGAACTTGCAATGTAATTTCCATGGGATTATCCATATGAAGAATCATGAAAGCACCTAATGCTGTCGTCTGGCATGTCATCTCTCAGGACATCATTGTTGTAGCAGTATGAACTAGGTTGAACATTATGTTTGGACGGTAAAAACCATAAGTTACGAGCTATTTTCAAAACAGCTTCTTTAGGTGGTTTTTACAAAAATGTGTAAGGTCTATAAGCTACTTTTTTAAGTTATAGTTTGGTAAATAGCTTTTGTAAATAATTTTTTTTTTTTTTATGCAGCTTTTTTGGGGTTATCCAAACAACATTTCATCTATAAGGTATAAGTTAGAAAAGTAAGTTATGTCCAAACAATGGTTTGGGTGTCCTAATCCATCTTCTGGCTGTTCTCTAATATGGATCTTCCAATTGTAGATTGTTAGGAAATATTAGAATTGGCACGAAAGAAATGATGGGTGACCAACTCTTCAACTGCTGATGCCTTGCCATTTTAACTACCTCATTGCAGACATGCAATAATATGTAGATTAACTAAAGATTACGACAAATTAAGTGCAGAACCAGATACATGAGAGAAAGATATTGCACTGAGACATAAAATAACAATTATCATAGTAACTGGGTCATAGTTCCAATAGGATTTGTTACAAATGCTTATAATCATATCCTCCTAAATCACATCCCTCTAAATGTTTTCAAGTAATTTTTTTTCACCACATTCCTGGCTCATGGCTGCTGCTTTAGAACCCGAGAAGAACGAAAATGTGTCCGTGCTGAAACTAATGAAAAGATCGAGGATCCAATTGCTCCTGAAATTTCTGTTAAATTAAGTCATAGAGACATGAACCCTTCGCTCAACGCCACATGATTAAGTATTGAAGAATCTCCTTTCTGCAATAGGACCTTGTAATGAAGGGTGAGAGGACTATGTAAACTTCAAAACTGATTATAATATTGACCTAGATTATATGAGAATATAAGAACTTAATAGGAAACAAAACTGAATGTAGAAACTTACCTGTTTGTTCCATGATTTCACGAATCCCTTTAGAGCGGCGATTAATCTCGAACAAAGCTTCTTGGAGGTTGGTCTTCCTCCCTGTACCCATTACTGTATGACGGAATTTTATGAAAAACTGTCTGATGATTGTGGGAAGAGAGGGGACCTAGCCTCTATATATATAGGAAAACTCTAGCCACATTGGGGCCTTCCATAAAAGGCTTAATTGGCTAATTAGGCCCACACTAATTACTGTCAACTCACATTGATAATAGATGTATACTAGCCGATATATAATAGATCACAATTTTATTAGGCTTACTATGTTTGTCTCATCCAGACTTGAATCCAACCCGTGTTTAGAAAACACCCACAAATAATGTGAGCTCCATCAAGAATAATCTAACAGACTACGCCATTGGTTGTACATAGATATATATATATATATATACATTCAACTATCTCTCTGTCGATATATATATACATATATATTGTATGAAATTGAGATAAAAGAAGAGTCCAATCTAACGATCAGATTACAAAAAGCTTCAAAAAACTCGAAAGTGGTGTTGGAATGCGGGGTCAGAGGTACTCCATCATCCATTTCTCTGGTAAATCGCTTATCCGATAATTGAACTGATTAATTTGCATCATCACATACTCTTCATCTTCGTCTAACTCACTTGTCACGGCCGATGGTGTCTTCATGACAGCTAAATATAAGTGATGTTTGGATAAGAACCTCTTGGTTGTTTATGTATACACACAAACATGTGCATGACCTGAAAAAGTATTTTTTGTTCATTTGGAAACTTTATTTGTTACAAACCAAGTTAAAAGTTGTCAAATATTTATAAGTTGTCAACCTTATCTGCAGTTTAATGTTTTTAAAGATATTGTCGATTTCAAGTTATAATTAGTAACCGTCGTTAAGTATTTTTCTAAGAGCTAATGCATTCTTTATTACTTGCGAAGAGTACCTTAATATTAATCCTATATATATCAACTTCAAAATTTAAAAAAAGAAAAAAATGGTGGAAGATCATGAGACCGGAAATTTATAAAACCTCAAAGACCTTTGACCTTGAAATTTATAACCACTAAAAAGCCATTACTCTACTGAATAATATTATCTGCAAAAGAGATACACCTAAAATAAAATTCCCAACCCATAATCCTAATTATAAACACGGAAACTCTAAATTGAAACTTCTGTGTAAAATTAAACATTGTAAATTATGACTTTTCATCTAAAATCACCGCTAACCTAAACCACTTAGAAAAAAAAAAAAGAGAAAAATTATCATAACTGTTTTCTTCATTCAAGCTTCAGTATGTTTACAAATAATCTCTTTTGCGGAAAAGATGATAAGGAGCACGTTTGCTATTGACCGTTGGAGAAATTGTACTATCTATGTAGTAAATCTTTTTCATTTAATTATGTTGTTAAGACAGCCGATTGTATATTTAACATAGATCAACATGCAGGTGCCCCTGGGACATGCTTACCCATATTCGTTTTTAAGATTGACCTAATCTCTCTGTAGCATTAGAATCATTACCGTTTATATGATATGGAAAATACCATAATTATCATCTGGCTAAAAGATATAAAGATTATCGTCAATCTTTTATTTTAATTCAATTAAAAGATATAAAGATTTTGTCTTGCATGATAAATATGTCATGGTATTTTAATTCATAAATAAAAGAGCAAGAGTATAACACAAGAAAGTAATTACTTGTGACATGCGAGGGACTTGGAAAATACACTTTTATACAAAGTTCAGTGTAGTGTTTTAGTGTCTCTGTCTTTTAGTAGGGCTGTAAATTCAGCTTGTGGCCCAGCCCAGCACAGCCCAATCACAACCCTAATCTCAGTTGGCCTGGACCTTGATTTGTAAGCTTGGCGGAAACACCAACAAAAAAATTTAAAAAAATCAAAAAGTAATTTAGTAAAACTTGAAGCCCCCCCCACTTGGCCCGGCCCAAGCGCAGTATCCCTTAAGGTCACTGGGTGGGCTTGAGTGTGGGCTTAGGGGTTGACAAATTGGTCGGACCTACCCAAATTTTGGCAAAAAGCTGAGCCAGCTCGGCCCGACTTGATCGGGGGTAAGTTGAAACCGGGCCGGGACAGCCAAATTTAGAGGCTTATCTTTTAGAATTCCAATGAGGTGAAGTTTCCTTTTGTACGTAATGGAATAAGATATAGGAGGCTCCTCTTTGACTTTTTTTTAAAAGCAATCATTAAGGACTGAAAAATATCGATAAATACACCGATATATCACTATTATATCGATGGATATATTGCGACTATATATTGATATCCCAAGTTTAGGGGAAAATAAATATTTATATCAGCTTATAAAAATTTTGCATAAATTCTTTTTATGAACTACAATTTATATGAGAAATTTTGATACTGGGGAGAGGGGTATAGCCTTTGCTTAGGCCACCAATTTTTGAAGGACCCAAATTTTTAAAACCTCACGTGCTTATAGAGATCTTATTTAATTTCTACATCTTCCTTTTTGAAAAAAGGCCCCCAGTCCATGTTACGAAGATAAAAAAAAAAAATACAAAAACAAAAAGCCTATTAAAAAAAGAAGCCTCAAGATCAAATACACTAATAAGCTTCAGGAAAAGTAAATAAATTGTACAAATAAAAACATTTTGAAGGCCTCAATTTTTTTGAAACCCTATATGGTATAGGTAAGATACTATATACTTTGTTCATATACTATATACTTTGTTCAATTTTTTATGGAAAAAATGTCTAATCCAAATAAGAAGAAATGGCCCGTGAGAAAGATAAGGCCCAAAATTAATTATACTAGTTAACTTTAGAAGAACAAAAAAATTGGTTTAACAAAAAATAATTGTAAAAATAAACAATTTTTCAAGGCTCCAAAATTTAAAAATCTTACATGCTTTTAAAGCCATGTATAGTTCCGACATTTATTTTTAAATTAAAAAAGGTACAATCAACACAACAGTTTAGAAAAAAAATAATACAAACTTAAAAAGATAAGATTAATTACATCATTGGTCCTTATAATTTACTTGCCTCAATTTGGTTCCTATGCTTCCAACTTCGTCAATTAGATCCTTTAATTTTGTAAGATATGCATAAATAGTCTAATTGAAAATAGACGTTAGATAAATTAACAAACAAATTACCACATGCCAAGCATATAAGTGGCATAACAGTAAATTCACATTTTTAAGGATTAATTACACCATAGGTCCTGTAATTCACCCTTGTCCCAATTTAGTCCCTATATTTCTAATTTCATTAATTAAGTCCCTCAATTTGGCGAAATATGCACAAATAGTCCAGTTAAAAAATGAATGTCAGAGAAATTAATAAAAAATGATCACATTTCACCACATGAAGTGCACAGTAATAAATTCATATCATTTTCTTCTCCTTTCTCTTTCTTTTTTTTTTTTTTTTTGGATAATTACACTTTACCACCTGGACTTTCACCCCAAATCAAATAGTCCTCATGTGGTTCAAAAGATAACACATAACCTCCTGTGGTGTCGATGGAAGTGTAATTTGGATGAAAACTACTTCATTTAATGTGGTTTAAGGCACACGCATTGGGTTTGGAAGTGGGTACTATATTCCTAACCAAAAGAAGTTATACAATAACAAAATCACCCTTGTTAGGGTTTAAAAAGCCCCAATCTCTTGTTTACTTGTGTTAATCTTGTTTACCAATGTTAATGCACCAAATTCACCAAAACACCTAAAAAATGAAGGCAGCTATAATATCCCGAACCTCTATTTATTTATATTAATGAGAATTTCTAGTGTTTGCATTGTTTAATATTAATTATTATCTCATTTAAGTCAAGAGTGACCAATGAGAGCTTATATTGTAGCTTAAGCCTATAGAGTGAAACACATGGAATTATTCTCATGTGTATCAACTTATATACTCTTATATACACATAAAACACACATACACACAGATACACACCCACACCCCGATCGGTTGAGAGAGAGAGAAGAGAGAGGAGAAAGAGAGAAGGGGAGAATGAAGGAAGAAGAGCTTGAAGGAAAGGTGAAGGAAGAGATTGAAACCATTAGAAGACTTGGGCAAGCTTAAAGAAAGGTAAGGTTTCATCCCTTTCTACGATTGTATATGCGTATGTGTTTTTGGGTTGTTATAGATGACTCATTTGAGTCCCATTTGGTTAGATTTTGAAGCATCATAAGCTTATGTTAAGGGTTTAATATGAGGGTTTGTAAAACCTCCAAATTTATACATGGTGGGTTGAGATTTCAAACCCTAGATCTCTTTGATTTACTTGTTTAAAGTGTTTTACTTTGAGTTATTGTGGTCTTCTTGAGTCAATCTTTGGACTCTAGAAGCATTTGAAGAGTTTGAGAGAGTTTTGATGGAATTTGAGTGAGATTTGGGGATTTTTCGGGTAAATTTTCATTTTTCCCAGGCATGAGTCGACACCTTGGCCTCATGGGTGGACACATCCGTTCAGAGGACTCCCAGATTCACTTCTTCAACTCATGAGTTGACACCTTGCTTCATGAATAGACACATCCCGGTTTCGCTTTCTCAACTCTTACACTATTTAGTGAAACGGGCATAACTTTCTCTAGAAAACTCGGACTGATGCACCGTTTAAAGCATTAGATAGTAGATTCATAGACCTTTGTATTCATATAAAGTTTGTACTCTAATTCCTTATAGATTGAGAGATATGTGAGTTTAAAGTTGACCCAAAATCCATACCAACAACCTTATTTTCCAGAATTTTAGTCCACTTTCCGTGAGGCACAACTTCTTCACCCGAAATGTATTTTTGGCTCATGACCCATCAAATTAAAGGCCTTTAAGTTTATTTTCAAATGGAACTAACCTAGAGCGTGAAATCATCCTTGAGAGGTGGTTAGGACGCGATGAAGGAGTCGACATCCCAGCTTTCATGTTCAAACCTCAACCTTATACTCTTGCTTTACATTGGGGCTTTGTTCGAGAGTTTAGCCTTCCTCTCCCATTGTGTAAGTGAGGTGTTGAAGAGTCGGGGCTGAGGGACTTATGTGCTCAGTCTCGGTTTGCGTGTTATTGCTTTGCTTTGGAGTCTTGTATTGATATTTTCATACTTTCATGTGCATTTTGTATAGGAACACCTTATTTAGCACATGTTCTATCTGAGAGAGGTGAGTAACGATATGCCATGAGTAAGACCTATTACTCTCCAAAAGCTTTCAAGTTTAATTACATTTCATGCATTTCTTTTCATTTATTCAATGCATCAATGATTACGTTCTGGTATGAATGTCATGTTTTGAATTATATACGAACCTTACCTACGATATAAATTACAACCTACGGAATAGAACGTTCACATAAAATAGATGTAATATTCCTAATGTATGACTGTAACTCAAGGTCTTTTCGTGACAAGACTTTAATCTAACCCAATAGTCCTAGGATGGACGACATGAAATAAACTATTGACATGTAAGGTCTTTTGTGGCAAGACCCTAAACTAGCAACGATGGTCCTACAGTAGGGGACACGAATAACCTATCGCCATGATTGAGAGACGTCCCTAGGCTTAAAAGTCTAGATGTGACCTTTATGGTTACTACAACTGAGCATAGCTCTGACAATTGACTTAAAAAGCCTATGTGTGACCTTCATGGTTACTATGTTGGCTTAAAGAGCCTATGCGTGACCTTCATGGTTACTATGTTGACCTAAAGAGCCTGTGCGTGACCTTCATAATTACTATGTTGGCCTAAAGAGCCTTACGCATGACCCTTGTGGTTACTATGATGCCCAATACCAGAAAGACCGCTTAAGTGGGGTGAAATGAGGGATATGTTGGCCTAATGTAAAAACATGATACACTTATATTCTAGAATGAGAAATGTGACTTGTTTGAATGCTTCACAACAAGTCACGCATGTTCCCACAAGTATTAATATCACGATATATCTCTCCTTTCTACGATATTATGATATTTCTTACAGTATCATGACACGGTATGCTTATGATAGCTATGTTATGCCTTACGAAGCCATGTTATGTGTTATGTCTCACTCCTATGATGCTTTATTCGAAATGTTATAGTATTCGAATGTGATACTTATGCTACCTACGTTTCCAAGGCTATGCTTTATAAGTTACGAAGAAAAAATGGTAATATTTGATGTGTCATATATTATACGGCGGCCCAATATGTATGCTTACAAGATATGGTATGTTATGCTCATGACAAGTTATGTCACGCTCTAATAGTTCATGCTACAATACACCTGTCTCTCTTCTTCAACATTATATTTCAAAAATGATGAAATGTTTTAATACAAAAGCCTATACTTCAGGTGTTTTTAAGATTATAATTATACGTTTCCAAGTTCATGCCACTTATACATAAATGTACCTCTATTGTCATGTATATTAAATATAAATGTAGTCTATGGTATTTTATACTCATGCATTATTGTTATTTACTAAGCATTAGCTTACATTTTCTAAAAATGTTTTCAGGTGACCAAACTGGGAGGCCTTGAGGGAGGCCCATTATGTAGATATTTGGACTGCAGCTCACATGTCTTATGTTATGTACTGATATAGGGGTTGGACCCTAATGTTTTGTAATATTATAATGTTATAATTGTGGTGGGCTTTGATAGGCCCATCTTATGGAATGTTTATGTTTTGGAGAATAGTGTCGCCCCCAGATTTTTCGCACTCGAGAAATACACACACAAGTGGGAAAAATACTGTACTCTCTCATTAGAACTCATCCTCCTAGAAGAATCAATGTGACTAGATTTGAATTGAAAATAGATTTGAATAAAGGGCTTTTGAAAAAAGATTCGAAGTCGCCACCTAACTTGATTAAGGTGGGTTAGGTCACCTAAAAACTAAGCATAATCCGAAGACTACACTTAGGGTTTTCAGAAAACGATTTTAGAAAACATCCTCAAGAGAGGGTTTTTAGGAAAACAGGTTATTTAGCAACCTTTGAAAAATATTTAAGCCCTTTTTAGAAAAATAACTCCGTTTTGATCTTTCGAAAATAGTGATTCTAGGTTCGGAGGTTGGTTACGTGTAGGGAAGACGCACTAAGCCATCACCTTACCCTGCCCTTGCGGTACCTACATGTCTATTCACCCTAGATTCACCTATGAGAGTCTTCAACTAACAAATGTCCAATCCTATCCACTTTAGAAAAGAATTTTTGAAAAGAAATTGACATGATGTATGTTATGCAAGTGCAAGAAAAAGAGAGTTGAAAATTAGATTTGGAAATAGATTTGAAATGAAATTGATTTTTAAAAGGAGATTTGAAAAGATAAATTTGAAATTGAAAAGTTTTAGAAATTGAAAATAGAGATTTGAAAGTAGATTTTTGAAAATGGAAACTTGAAATAGATTATGGAATTGGAGATTTGAAAAAGATTATGACCGCACCCATGAAGGTTGTCTACGTATCCCTTAGAGGAATTAGGTCAGTCATAATTCGGACAAGACTCCGATAGAAAATAGAAAATTTGATATGGAAGAAGAAATTGAATTGAAATTTGGATTTGATTTGAATTTAGAATAGAAGATTGAAATTTGGAATTTGAAATTGAAAATATTGGACTTTAATTTGGAAAGATAGAACTTACAAGAAAGATTTGGACTTGTTTTGAAAAAATTGAGGTTTAGGAAACCTAGACTTAGGAAAGATAGGATTTAGAAAGGACTTGAGATTAAGAATGATTTGACTCGAATGTTGGACTTGAAAGATTAAGGAAGTTGAAATTTAGGAAAGATTCGAACTAGGAAAGTTTCATTTTAGCAAAGTTTTGGTTTAGGAAAGTTTTCAAATTAGGAAAGTTTCTAAATAGGCAAGGTTTCATTTTAAGAAAGTATTGAAATTGGAAACTTTTGAACTTAGAATGTTTTGAAATAGGAAAATTTTGAAAGTAAGAAAGTTTTGAGTTCAAAAAATTTTAGATTTAGAAAGATTTGAAGTTTAGGAAAGTTTAGAATTTTGGAAAGATTCAAAGTTTGAGTTTTAGAAATTCTTGAGATTAGGAAAGGTTTGAGTTTAAGAAAAATTTGAAAAACTTAGATTTGGAAAGTCGAAATTTGGAAAGGTATGGAATTAGAAAGGATTTAGACTAGGAAGGATTTGGAAGTTTAAAGTTTAAGGAAAGATTTAAATGTTTAAGTTTTAGAAACCTAGGGTTTAGGAAGGAGCGGATTAGGAAAGATTTGGATTGGGAAAGATTGAGATTCCTATTTCCTAAAACAAAGGATGGGATTTTGTTTCTAAAAAAAAGTGGTTTGATTTTGTTTCAAAAAACAACGGATAGGATCTAGTTTCTTAAACGGGAGATTGGATTTGGTTTCCTAAAGGGAATATTGGTTTTGGCATGGATTTGGAAGGATGATGTTTTAGAAATCCTAGATTTGGAAGACTATAATTTTAACGTAGAAAAGAGGTTTTTGGAAACTTATGATTTTTGATGCAAGAGGGAGAGATTTTGGAAACCTAAGTTTTAAGGCAAGAGTGGAAATCATGTTTTGAGAAAGGAAATTAGTGTTTCCTAATCGATGGTTCTAGGGTTTAACTTAGGGTCTAAGGAAAGAGTTTTTGGAAAGTAAATTTTTAGAAAGGAAGATTTTTGGAAAGCAATCCTAGAGAGGAGTTTTTAGAAAGTGAACTTGAGGAGAGAGTTTTTGGAAAGGAATTTTTGAAAAGAATTTTTTGGAAGGAGCTTTTAGGAAAGAGGGTTTTGGAAAGAGATTGTTGGAGAGAGATTGTTGGAAAGAAATTTAAGGAGTGTTTTTAGAAAAGGAATTTTGAAGAGAGCTTTTTTTTTTTTGGAAAGGAGTTCAAAAAGGAGTTTTGAAAAATAGATTTTTGGAGGAAGTTTTTAGAAAGCAATTTTGAAAAGGAATTTTGAAAAGGAGATTGAAGAGAGTTTTTAGAAAGTATGTTGGAAAAGAGATTTTTAGAAAGAGAGATTTGAAAAGAGAGTTTTTGGAAAGCTCATAAGCTCATAAAAATATTTCACTTTCCTAAAGCGATTCTAACCATAAGAAGATTAGAACCACTTTAAGATAGTGGTTTTAAAAAAAACAATGACTTTGAAAAGATGGACCATATTGGTCACTTTAAATGTAACACCTTCCTAAAGCAACCCTAACCATGAAGAGACTAGAATCACCCTAGGATTGTGATTTTGAAAACAAGTTTTGAAAAGGAAGATTTTGATACAAGTTTGAAAACAATGTTAATGCAAGTTTTAAAAACGAGTTTGAAAACAAATTTTGAAATAATGCAAGATCATGATATGCACAATGCAAGTTGGGGTCGTGAACATACAAGGTTAAAAGCTTTACCACATAATCAAGGGGGCCGAACCCACGTGATCTCTGGTTAGACTAAAAGAAAGCCCCCGACACGGTGACCTCCAATAGTCTAATCCTACACATGGACAGAGAAGTCCCTTGTTTCAAGCATGCAAGAAAGGGGAGGAAGAAGATGGGGGATTAATATAGAAGAAAACCCAAGTGGGTTCGGAGGGAGAAGAGAGAGGGGGGAGATGCATAAACTTAAATAGAGAGCCTACCTTGTATCTTCTTTATCTTGCTTTACTTTGCGCACTTTGTTTTCCTTGCTTTGCTTTAGTCTTCAAGAACTTGTATTCAATCTTCGAGAGTTTCGAAGTTGCAGCACTTCAGGTCTTCAATGGAGGCTTTGAGGCTAGTATATAAGTGTATAATAGTGTATGTGAGTGTGCGGGAGGCTAGGGTTTGGTGTATGGTGGCTAGGGTTTAGAAAACCTAAAGAAGACTAGGGTTTTGAGAGAATACGACCTCTGCATATCGAAAAGTAGGGTTTTTAAACTGAGTTTGCGGACCCCTTTCACGCTGGAGGAGGCTCTGTATTTATAGAGAGAAGAATGACCTAGCGCCTATTGCAGTGGCGCCAAGCCAAAAATCCTTCTGGTGGCGCCAGGCCAAAATTTGGCTTGGCGCCACTCAGCCACTTAGGAAAGTTTTTAAGTCGGCAAGCAACGTATCTTCAGAAAATTTGGGCGCCTGTACTAGTGACTGCCATGCAATTTTTAGCTTGGCTTCACTAAGAGTGGCTCCAAAAAGTCCGGGAAGGATTTAAGGGACCAAGAATGGCCCGGAAGGCTGGAAAAGGGCAGGAACCCTTAGAATAGGTCCCGGGGGTAATGAACTTGAAAAAGGATGTCAGGGTTTGTTAGAGGGGTCGACCGGGCCATTAGGGGCAAAACGATCAACCAGATCAAAAAACTACCGAGATGGACTCGAAATGTCCCGAAAGAAGACTTGAGGTTTGGAAACAATATTTAGAATGTCTTAGAAGGTTACTGGTTTGATACCCAGAGCCAGTGTGGTCGGAAAAGGCGACCGGCCCGCTAGGGGCAAAACGGTCATTTTGCACCGGGTTTGCCGGAATTGACTCGGAATGATCCGAAAAGATAATGAAAGGTCGGGAATACTATAAACAGTATTCTCGGGAGGTTACCGGTTTGATACCCAAAATTAGTGTGGTTCCTGGGGCATTCGGATGCCTAGGGGCAAAATGGTCATCTTAACCGGAAAGTCTCGGAATTAGCACGAAACTAACTAGAAGGCACCTCATCATGCCAGATTGATTTTAAGACAATCTTGGAAAAGTGGACTTACCGTTCTTAGGACTTAGGTGATATCTCGAGAAACGTGCCGAAAATGGCCCTAGGGACAGTTTGGTCATTTTTCACCGAAGTGGGCTAGCAAGCACTGGTGTTGACCTGGGTTTTGAGTGTTTCCGCCACTCTGACGACGGTCCCGTGATATAGGAGTTTGTTGGCAATTTCTTATATCAGCCTGTTTATCAGTACTTCCGCTACTCTGACGGTTGCGATGTTTGCTAGTACTTCTGTTACTCTAACGGTTTGCAACCATTCCCAGGACTGTCTGATCTCGGAAAGCTACTAAATGGACTTAGCGCCTGAGGAATTAACTTTCTCAAAAGGCTTGCCGAAATGGACATTTCTGCATTGGCGGGCTAGCAGGCGCCAAAGGTGGACCGTTCTACCATCTAGAGGACTTAGGGTCTCGTCCCGGTAGATGAGTTTAAAAGGGCTTACTGTTCCAAAGAGTTCACTCAGAAACATGTCAGATTGGAGGGTCTTACCACCTTGAGAAATTAACTTTCTCGAAAGGTGTGCCGAATTTAATTGGAATTAGAATTAGAATTGAAATTGGAAAGAAGACTTACCGTCTTCGGAAAGACGTGCCTGTTGGAATTGGACCAAACATGACCCCCAAGGACATTTTGGTCATTTTGCCTCTATTTGGGCCCAACAAGCCCGCGAAGAGGTTGATTGACAGGATTAGACTTGGAAAGTTGATTTAAATCGGAATACATTTGTAAGCACCCCATTTTTGACCGCCGGCAGTCTCCACTCCATCCAGACTTGTGTTCAAGTCATTGTGGGCATATTTCATTCCAAATTAACTTTCTAAGTCTAATCCCATCAATTCATCGCTTCGCAGGCCCCACCGAGCTCAAATAGAGGCAAAATGACCGAAATGCCCTTAAGGGGCATTATCTTTTCCAATTCCAAATCAAGCTCGTCTTTCCGAAGACGGTAAGTCCCCTTTCCAATTCCAAATCAGGCACGTCTTTCCGACGACGGTAAGTCCCCTTTTCAATCCCAAATCAGGCTCATCTTTCCGAAGACGGTAAGTCCCCTTTCCAATTCCAAATCAGGCGCGTCTTTCCGAAGACAGTAAGTCCCCTTTCCAATCCCAAATCAGGCTCGTCTTTCCAAAGACGGTAAGTCCCCTTTCCAATTCCAAATCAGGCTCGTCTTACCAAAAACGGTAAGTCCTCTTTCCAATTCCAAATCAGGCTCATTTTTTCGAAGATGGTAAGTCCCCTTTCCAATCCCAAATCAGGCACGTCTTTTCGAAAACGGTAAGTCCCCTTTCCAAATCCAATAGGCTCGTCTTTCCGAAGACTGTAAGCCCCTTTTCTAAATCCAAATCAGGCACATCGTTCCGAAGACGGTAAGTCCCCTTTCCAATTCCAATTCCAATCCATCTCTCGAGACAGTTAATTCCTCGAGACGGTCCAGCACATTTTTCGAAGAAAATCTCTTCGAAACGGTAAGTCCCTTTAAACCTGTCGACCGGGACGTGACCCCAAGTCCCCTAGATGGTAAAACGGCCCACCTTTGGCCCCTGCTAGCCCGCCAATGCAGAAATGTCCGTTTAGGCATGCCTTTCGAGAAAGTTCATTCTCGGGCGCTAAGTCCCTTTAGGAGCTTCTCGAGATTAGGCGGTCTCGGGAATGATCGCGAACCGTTAAAGTAGCGGAAATACTCGCAAACATCGCAACTGTCAAAGTAGCGGAAATACTCGCACACAGTTCGATATAGGGAATTTCCAACAAACCCGTGTATCACACGACCGCCTTCAGAGTGGCGGAAACACTCAAAACCCAGGTCAACACCAGTGCCTGCTAGCCCACTTTGGTGGAAAATGACCAAACTGCCCCTAGAGCCATTTCCCAGCATGTTTCTCGAGAACACATTTGAATCCTCAAAATGGTAAGTCCAACCTTCCAAGATCGTCTTAAAGGCAATCCGGCATGATTAGGTGCCTTCTAATCAGTTTCGGGCCAATTCTGATACTTTTTGGTTAAGATGACCATTTTGCCCCTAGGCATTCGAATGCCCCGGGAACCACACCGGGCATAGTATCAAACCGGTAACCTCCCGAGAATGCTTCCTATAGTATTCCCAACCTTCCTTTATCTTTCCAGATCATTCCGAGTCAGTTCCGGCAAACCCGGTGTAAAATGACCGTTTTGCCCCTGGTGGGCCGGTCACCTTTTCCGACCACATCGGCTTTGGGTATCAAACTAGAAACCTTTTGGGAACATTCTAAATAATGTTTTCAAATCTTGAGTCTTTTTCTAGGACATTCCGAGTCCATCCCGGCAACTTTCCGACCCGATTGACCGTTTTGCCCCTAATGGCTCGATCAATCCTTCTAACATATCCTATCTTCATTTTTCAAGTCAAATACCTCTGGGACACTATTCTAAGTGTTCCTGCCCTTTTCTGGCCTTTCGGGCCAATCCCAGTCCCTTAAATCCTTCCCGGACTTTCCAGAGTCACTCCTAGTGAAACCAGGCAAGAAATTGCATGGTAGTCACTAGTACAGACGCCCAAATCTGTCAAAGATAAATTGCTTACTGACTTAACAAAATTTCCTAACTTGCTAGCGCCACTAGTAGTGGCTCCAAGCCAAGAAATGGCCTAGCGCCACTCCAAGAGGAATTTTGCCCTAGCGCCACTGCAACAGGCGCCAGGTCTATCTCATGTCTATAAATATAGAGCCTCCTCCAGCGTGAAAGAGGTCCGCAAACTCAATCTAAAAACCCTAACATTTGATATACAGAGCTCGTATACACCCTAAACCCTAACTTCTCTAGGTTTTCCAAACCCTAGCCACCATACACAAGCCCTAGCCTCCTATACACTCCTATACACCCCTATACACTTATACACCAGCCTCCAACCCTCCATTAAAGACTTGGATCGCTGTAACACGAAGCTCTCAAAGATCGAAGACAAGCCTCGCAGACTGAAGTGAAGCGAAGACCGAAGAAAAAGCAAGAAAGTAAGGCGCGCAAAACCAAGCGAAATAAATTAGACATACGGTAGGATTTCTTTTTAAGTTTCTGCACTTTCCCCTCTCTCTTCTCTCTCCTAACCCACTTAGGTTTTCTCTATTTTAATCCCCCATCTTTCCCCCCCCCCCTTTTCTTTGCATGCTTGAAACAAGGGGATTCCCAGTCCATGTGTAGGATTGGACTATTGGAGAGTCACCATGTCGGGGGCTTTCTTTTAGTCTAACCGAAGACCACGTTGGTTCGGCCCCCTTGATTATGTGGTGAAGCCTTAACCTTATATGTTCACGACCCCAAATTTGAATTGTGTATATCATGATTTTGCATCTTCCAAAAATTGTTTTCAAACTCGTTTTCAAAACTTGCATTAAACTTGTTTTCAAAATTGCATTAAAATCTCCTTTTTCAAAACTTGTTTTCAAAATCACAATCCTAGGGTGATTCTAGCCTTTCCATGGCTAGGGTTGCTTTAGAAAAGTGTTACATTTAAAGTGGCTTTTATGGTCCATATTTTCAAATCTTGTTGTTTTTAAAACCAGAAAGAGTTTTTTAGGAAAGTGAGACGTTTTTATACTTTCCAAAAAACTCTCTTTTCAAAAGTCTCTCTTTCTAAAACCCTTTTTTTCAATATGATTTCTAAAAACTCTTCGTTTCAAAGTTGTTTTCAAAAACTCTCTTCAAAAATCTATTTTTCAAAATTTCTCTTTTCAAACTCCTTTCCAAAACACTCTCCTCAAAATTCACTTTCCTAAAAACTCTTTCCTAAAAGCTTCTTCCAAAATCTTGTTTTCAAAACTCTCTCAAAGTTTTACTTTCCAAAAACTTCCTTCCTAAAATTCTTTTCAAAGTACGCTTCCTAAAAAACTCCTCTTTAGAATCTTCCTCCAAAATCTTCGTTTCCAAAAACGCACTCTCTAAAAAACTCTTTCCTTAGAGTCCAAGTCAAATCCTAGAACCTACAATTAGGAAACCCTAATTTTCTTTCCAAAAACGAGCTTTTCAACCTTTCCCCAAACCTAGGTTTCCAAAACCTCCCTTTCTACATCAAAATCATAAGTTTCCAAAACCTATTTTCTATGTCAAAACTATACCCTTCCAAATCTAAGGTTTCTAAAACTTCCTTTTTCAAATCCTTGTCAAATCCAATCTTCCCTTTTGGAAACCAAATCCAATCTCCCCGTTTAGGAAACTAGATCAAATCCTCCGTTTTTGGAGACAAAATCAAACCTTCTCTTTTATAAATAAAATCCAATCCTTTGTTTTAGGAAATAGGAATCTTAACTCTTCCTAGTCTAAATCTTTCCTAATCCAACTCCTTCCTAATCTTCTACTTTCCTAAGTTTTAAGTTTCCAAAACTTGAACATAACAATCTTTCCTAAATTTTAAAACTCAAAATCTAAATCTTTCCAAATTCAACTCTCTCCTAATTCCCTACCTTCCTAAACCATAAGTTTCCTAAAACTTCCAAATCTTTCCTTAAACATTAAGCTTCCAAATTTTTCCTAATTCAACCCTTTCCTAACTCTATCCCTTTTTCAAATCTTAACTTTTCAAATCTAGGTTTTCCAATCTTTCCTAAATTCAAACCTTTCCTAATCTCAAGATCTCCTAAAACTCTAAAACTTTCTAAATCCTAAACTTTCTAAACTTCAAATCTTTCCAAATTCAAAGTTTTCTAAATTCAAAAACTTTCTTAAGTTAAATTCTTCTAAACTTCCCAAATCTTTCTTAAGTCAAAACTTTCCTAAGTTCCATACCTTTCCAAATCCAAATCTTCAAATCTTTCTTAAGTTCAAATCTTTCCAAAACTCTAAACTTTCTTAAATTTAAATCTTTATAAAATTCTAAGACTTCCTAAATTTCAAATCTTTCTAAATCTTAAACTTTCTTAATTCAAAACTTTCCAATTTCAAAACTTTCTTAAAACAAAATGTTTCCTATTTCAAAACTTTCTTAATCCAACACTTTCCTAATTCGAAAACTTTCCCAATTCGAAATCTTTCCTAAAATGACACTTTCTTATTTCGAAACTTTCCAAATTCGAACCCTTCCTAAATCCAAGCTTTCCTAATCTTCCAAGTCCAATATTCAAGTCAATTCTTTTCTAAAATCTTTCCAAGTCAAATCCAATCTTTCTTTTCTAAGTCCTTAAGTCTAGGTTTCCTAAAACCAAGTTTTCCAAAGTCAAATCTTTTCAAATCTTTCACTCAAAGTTCAATCTCTCAATCTTTCAATTCAATCTCTTTCTTCCAATCATATCTTCTATTTTCAATCGGACTCTTGTCCGAACTACGATTGACCCGATTCCTCCAAAAGGATACGTAGGCAACCCTCATGGGTGCGGTCACCACATTTTTCAAGTTTCTAATTCCACAACATTTTTCAAATTTTTATTTCTACAACTTCTTTCCAATCTCCAATCTTACGATTTTCTTCAAGTTTCCAATTCCACGATCTATTCCTATTTTCAATCTTTAAATTCAATTTCCAAAATCTTTTTTCCAAATTCAAACTTCTATCTCTTTCTTTTCAAATCAAATCAAATCAAATTCTTTTCAAATCTATTTCTAAATCTATTTTTCAACTCTCTTATCTTGCATTTGCATATCATGCATCATATCTTTTAAACATTCTTTTTCAAAGTGGATAGGATTGGACAGTTTGTTAGTTGAAGACTCTCATACATGAATCTAGGATAGATAGACATGTAGGTACTGCAAGGGCAGGGTAGGGTGATGGCTTAATGCGTCTTCCCTACACGTAACCAATCTCCGAACCTAGGATCACTAATTTTAAAGATCAAAAACGGAGTTATTTTTCAAAAAATGGCTAAATGTTTTTCAAAGGTTGCCAAACAACCTGTTTTTCTTAAAAACCCTCTCTTGAGGAGATATTTTCAAAACCTTTCCAAAAACCCTAAGTGTGGTCTTCGAATTATGCTTAGTTTTTAGGTGACTTAACTCACCTTAATCAAGTTAGGTGGTGACTCCAAATCTTTTTTAAAAGCCCTTTATTCGAATCTATTTTCAATTCAAACCTAGTCGCACTCATTCTTCTAGGAGGGTGAGTTCTAATGAGAGAGTACAGTGTTTTTCCCACTTGTGTGTGTATTTTTCGAGTGCGAAAAATCTGGGTGCGACAACGTCCATATTGACTTGAATACAAGTCTAGATGGACTGGAGACTGCCAAACAAGCAAAAATGGGGTGCTTACAATTAGGCACTGCTCTGCTATGTATGATACATGTTTTACTTTATGTTTATAAAGTTTTAATTTCACAATTATGTATTTTTTAAATGTTAAATGCACAGGTGTTCAACCAGGCTTTGTAATGCGGTCTTGGATAGCCAAGCTACTGATCGGTCGTGCAACCTAAATCTGTATAGGCCGGATTCGAGGCTTGACAACAGCAACCATGGCATCATCTCAAACCAGTTCTTTAGTGGGCCAAAATGCATTTCGATGCTGCTACTATGGCGAGAGATCACCAATAAGGACTTCTTGGATTCCAGGCAACACAGGAAGAAGGTTCTGGGGATGTGGGAGCTATGGTGTAAGTATTTTATTATTATTTTTTTGGTGTGTTTTTTGCCTAAAAAAATGTCCAATTCTTGTGATTTTACAAATTCAGGATACATGTGGGTATGTTGAATGGATTGATTCTCTTTTGTGCCCAAGAGGTCATGAATTCTTGCCAAAATTACCTCAGAGGTTAAAGCAATTAGTGAAAGAAGTTGCCATGTTGCATGGCAAAGATTTTTACAAGAGGGCACAGTTTGGAACTTTTTTGGTTGGTATTTGTTGGTAAGCATTTAAGTTGTTTTCTTGGCATGGTTTATAGATCATATTGTTGGATAATGTTTATGGTTAGAATGGTAGAAATGTAATGTTTTTCTAGTTATTTGGTGAAATGTAATGTTTTGTAATGCAAAGACTTTGTTGGTCTTAGCCTTGGTGTAATGTATTGTTTTGTAAACCAATGAATTTGGAACAGGAGAGATAGATAGAATTGGTTGGGCAAGTGGTCTTAGACTTAGTGTAATGTATTGTTTTGTAAACCAATGAATTTTGGTGATCTTAGACTTGGTGTAATGTACATAAAAAATTCATCAAACACCATTAAAAACATCCATTACTTAATAACCATTATTCAACAACCACCACACAAAAAACAAGGATGAGAACCAATTCATAAAAGCTTTCTTAAAATTGCAACATTCAATTATTATTCTAAAGAATGCTTAGCATTCCAATATCCAATTATCATTCTAAACATTCACAACAAAAATCATAAGTTTCAAAAATCCCAAGTTCTAAAAACTCTGAAGTTTCAAAAACCACAAGTTCCAAAAACTCCAAAGTTTCAAAAATCACTAGTTACATTAACTAACAAATGGTCCCTAATTTCAACTACAGGACTGTTAAGGCTTGTTCTTTGTTTCAACTCTAGCTTGTTAGGAACTCCTCCAACTCTACTCTTCATTGCACAGCTTCCCCTTCCAGTGCTTCCTCTTGCACTTAATCCACCCCTAACACTAAGGCCAGAATGTGGCACCCTTCCAAGTCCTTAACAGCCAAGGGTAGATCCAGCCCCACTTATTCATCCACCAACTCCAAAGTTTCAAAAACCACAAGTTACATTAACTAACAAATGGTCCCTAATTTCAACCACAAGACTATTGAGGCTTATCCTTTATTTCAACCCTGAGCTTGTTAAGAAGTCCTCCTACTCTACTCTTCATTGCACAGCTTCCCCTTCCAATGCTTCCTCTTACACTTAATCCACCCCTAACACTAAGGTCAGAATGTGGCACCCCTTCCAAGTCCTTAACAACCAAAGGTAGATGCAACCCTACTTATTCATCCACCAATTTCAGTAGCAGATACAGTAGGATGCATGGCATAGAAGTTTCCTCGTGATTGGTGACCAACCTTCCCACCAAAGCATGGAACTTTACCACTTGACTACATAATAACAAACACAAAATGTTACCAACCATACCGTTATCAATCCTAAACCCAAATTGTGTTGATTGTTACAGTAAAATGTTACCATTTGCTTGGAAGGGTTGGTTGTACTGAGTAGCTTCCATGACTTGAAACCTACAAATTGGTTAGTTGTGTTGAAGATCTACCAATATTCTTTGAAATGTAGGACCATGTGATGTTTGAATTGGGTGGGTGGCTAGAAGCCTCTGTGACCTGCTTCTTGGTTAACTTCTGAGTAGGATTGGTTTGTTTACTCTAAGTATGTGCACCTTGGGACTAAAGCACAAATAATTGAAAATTTTAAAATGAAAATCTATTAAACTTTCTAGAAATAATATACCTGAACTATTGAAACTTTAACCTTTCGTATGGACAAACCTTGAAATTTGATGCACAGGCTCTTTACAAGAACTTTTGTTGTGTTCAAGCTATAAACACCTGCCACATGTGATCCTCTTGTTCCTTCTACTTACCTTAAATGGATTTTTTTTTTTTTTGGTTCATCAACACTTCTTATCCTTAATTTTTTTGGTCTCTGAGGCTGGTTTCAATAGTAAGGAGGTTGAATGGCATCCATAACTATCTCAATCCAATCATGTTCAACAGGTAATGGTTGTATCATTGAGCTGTATGTAGTCATGTAAGCCTCTTTGTTGTAACGAGGGTGTAGATAACCCTTAGGTCTTTGTATATTCATACAAACTCAACTTATGGCATGCTTGCATGGATTCCAATTAAGTCCCAACTTCTACAACTATAATTTTGAGTAGAAAAATCCACAATGTGTGTGCTATCAAAGCAATCAACCTCAAATTTCAACTCCCCAGCAAAACTAGGGAAGCAATTCCTACTATGAACTTTGTTAATCTCTAACTTCTCTTGAATGGATGGAAATATTGATCCAGGATACTTCTCCATACCTTGTCTCTTAATCTAAATTCTATTCATAAATTTCCTTCTAATCCACTCTAGCATATTGATGATTGCTTCATTCTTGCCTCCAAAATGTAACCATTAAATAACTCAATTGAAGTGGAATTGAAATTACAAAGTTTTAAAGCATAATACAAAGCCTATTCTAATGTAGAAAAGCATACAAAACTATTAACTAAAAGCTGAGATCCCCAAATCTAGTACAAAAACTGACTTATCGGCTGAAAATAAAATAGAGATGTCGTCGATCGTGCGCACAGTTAGCGGATAGCCATAATGATTACACTTTTAGAGTGTAATCACATCTACCGCAGCAAATGCAAGTGGTAACAAGTCATTCCCATTTCTCCCTATAGCTTCAAGAATCTATTTAGGATACACTCCCTTCAGATGGCAACCGTCCAACCCATTAATAAGTTAGCAATGATTGAGGAATCCTTGTTTTTTAGCATCATACCTAATATAAATTCTTTCAAACACAGGTGGCAGCTCCAAACTTATTCTTTCAACCTTGATCTTAAAACAACTATTTGAGTTATACTTTCTCATTGTCTCACAATAATCCCAAAGCCTTGCATATTGCCTCGTGTGGTCCTTTCAATGACATTCTTGGCTTTTCTCGTAGCCCCACTCTTTGTTACATCAATCGATATCTCTCTTCCTACTTCCTTTTGACACAACCATAGTAATGTAGTTCCCAAGAACAAGTAACCACGATGAAATATAACTCGGTAAGTACGGAGGTCGAATGCCACAAGGATTAAGCCCAATATAGGCTATTGGCCAAAGTTAACACTCAACATTCTCAAAACTTACACAATTTGATAAAATGCTTCTTAAAAAGAGAAAATAAAAAGTGATTTAGTTTCAAGAGATTTGTTGCTTAATCTAAAACAAAGGAAATGAAAGCTAGATTAACAAATTATAAATGGAATTAGATTCAATTGATACAATCACTCAATTCATCCAAGGCATTCAACAAAGTTTATAACTCAAATCAAACCCCACTATCAAAAGAGTTTGATTTGGAAGATTTAGCTTTGAAAACCAACAATTCTCAAACAATTGCAATTAGATTCATAGTCAATAGTAGAATCATAGGTTAATACCATCAATTTGACTAGGATCAATACAAAATTAGGGAATTAAGCATTGAATTAACCAAACATAGTCAATAACATATGTGTTCTTACGCATCCAACATTCAATTGATAAGAATGGATTCCATAGTAATTGATGTTAGATTCATTACACAATAGAAATCCTTAGATTTATATCATAAATTTGGATTAATTCAGCACACAATTGAGGAATCATGCATTGAAACCACCAAACATAATCAATAATCAAAGTGTTCTAGGATTTCTACATTCAATTACTAGGAATTAAAGGTCTAGGAAGATAAAGCAATGAAAACATGAGATACCTCCATTAAATTCCTTGGATTACTTGAGTGACCTTCACAATTGAGTCTAAGAGAAGAGCTGGCTACTTGAATCCATAGAGAAATTAACAATTAAATTGAAGAAAACTTGCAAACAACTTGAATTTGAGTACTAGAATAGAAATTATAATGAAATTTAAAGTGTTTCTATCACTAAAACTACTCCTATATAGTTGTATTTAACCATATCTATGTACAAAAAGCCTAGATCCCCATAATTGGGCACAAAATTACCTTAAATAGGCTAAAAAATAATACAGCTACCGTCAACCGTGCGCACAGCATTGTTCACCGTGTGCACGGTCTTCTAACGGTGCTTCGAACGACCTTCGAACAATAAAAACAAGTCTCTGAATTTTGCTCACGATTTTACAGACCTAAAAAAGCATGTGCACAATACTATTCACCATGCGCACGACACTATTCACCGTGCGCACAGTCACTAGTCATCTGTATGAGCACTATTCATCCGCATAACACTATTCATCCATGCGCACGATCACTATTCATAGCACTCTTCACCTTCGTCCAAATTACGCCTGACTTGCTCCAAATTAGGCTTAAAGCCTGTACAAAGTAAGACAAACTAAGTTAATATGAAAATCTAACTAAAAAGGCATACAAAATCCTAAACTAAGACTAAGAAAGAACAAGTTAAGGTGTGATAATTATACTTTTGAAGTGCAATCACCTTTTGCATTGCTGGTATTTTTCATTTTGGATGATCTCTAAGTTTTACCAAATATTTCTTAGACAAGTACTTTGAAGTTACAAGATTATCATTACTTCTCCTTCAAGTTATAACCTTGTTGGACTTGCCATTCAACTAAGGCCTTTCTAAAAACTTATATTGTACTAAATTTCGTTCCCACTTTAAGTGAAGGTTTCATAATATGGACATCTTCATTAAATTCAAGATAATTGGGTCCCAAGTCATCGTCATCTAATGATTCCTTTAAGGTGGGAGGTTATCATCATCAAATGATCTCTCTAAGGTATGGAGGTCCTTTAAGGTGTGGAGGTCTCACTATACCACCCATTGCCATCATCCTTTGCTTCTGCATCACTTGCATCCTTATTTGTTGTAGGTTTGCTTTTTTCATTATCCTTACTTTTCTCTTGAAATATGTCACCATCATTACCCCCATTTAATCCTTTATTCAACCAACTAAGATCTAATTCATCATCAAATTCAACCATTTCCTTATTGTCATCATCAAATTCAATTATTTCCTAATTGTCATCATCTTAGCTAGCCTCAACATCATCACTTTCAACCACATTTTCAACATCATCAACTGGAATACTTTAAGCTTGTGGTTGGTTATTGGATAAGTCCTAACTTTCAACCATATTTTGATCACCATCACCTGGAACACTTTCAGCTTGCGATTGATTATTGGATAAGTTCCCATCTTCAATATATAATCTGGACCCAACTATCATATTACCCTCTTAATCCAAAACTTATAATGGCTCATGGCCTCTCTCAACATACATAACAACCAACTCCAAATCATTGTATATACCCATCATATCCATCACTTTCATATCACTATATATTTCTATCAAGCCAATATCCAACATTCGTCTAGGTATTTTATAATATACCCTATTGATACCAGGATACCCTAACTTCACAAACATATCTTGAATGTCAAAGAATCCTATTCTATTTGGTTCACAGTTATCATGATAGTTCACCAGTCCCCCTTTATAAATCATATTGGATGGCCTTGTAAATAGCCCACATGATGGAGCTCAATGGTAAACAACCCTTGCATACCTATAAAGAAAACATTTACAATGTCCATAAAAAATTCAATAATCTTTATCAAACTTCTAGAAGCCAATAATCTACCATAAACATACAATAGAAAACACAAAAATAATACAAAACTAATAGTAACACGGGGCAACACATGTGAGGCAAAAGAAAACATCATATACAGGAAAAGTGTTTATCAATTCGAACCACTTTTTCTTGTCCTCTCATCAAATTAAACAACACAAATACTTTACCAAAATTGGGAACACTAACACTAGTATTAGACAAAACATAACAGAATCAAACATTTAAAAATGGACATATAATAATAAATAGTTTTTTAGAGAACATTCCACCCGAAACACGTGGACCACCAAAATTATTTCATAAAATCCCCAATCTGTTATAAAGGAAAGTCACATATGGCCTACTTTTTGGTCTCTTCCATAAAACCCAACTTATTTATCACTTCATATTCATAAATGGACACAAAGGATGTAACAATTTCATTCAAATCCAACACATTACACTAAAGCCCCAATTTAGCAATGATTCTTACTAACCCTAATTTTTAAATAAATTCAAAAGTCAAACACCAAATAAAATTAGGACTATTGTAAAATCGATTAAAATTAACACAAACAAACAAATGTTACATGCATAGCATAAAAAATAAAAATAAAAACATATAACCTAGCAACACTAACAAAATTTACTTACAACTCTAAAATTGTACCACACACCAAAACAAAAACAAACTTTACATAGTGGGTCTCTTTCTTTGGTTGCTGATAGTTATTTTGTTTGGATGTCTCTGATGATCTCCCCCAATCTTCCTCAACCAACCTTAATGTCGACCTCTCTCTCTCTCTCTCTCTCTCTCTCTCTCTATAAATCCAGATAACGTCTTCAACCAAATAGATTGAAGCATGAAGTCCATGTAGTAAAGTAGGGCTATTTTGGTCTTTTTTGCATAAATCATCATGTTCCATCCAAATTACACTTCCATCCAAACCACAAGGGGTTATATGTTAGCTTTTGAACCACAAGGGGTTATCTGATTTCAAGTGACAGCACAGGAGAGTAAAGTTTAATTATCCTTTTTTTTCCTCTCCTCCACTAACCCAACCACATAGCCCCTAATTCCCCTCCCCCTACCACTCCAGCATCCACATCACCCCCTGCCCCTTCTTAAATCACAACCCCTCCCCACCACCCTAGCCCTACCCTTACCCATCCCCAACTCCCCCGCATCCTTTCACCATCGAGCCCCCATCCTCATCCCTATCCCCCTCTTACCCAGACTTATTTTGTCATCCCTACCCCTTTCCTGACACTCCTAGCCCCAGCGTAACACTTCCCCCAACACCTTTCACTACCAGTCATACCTATTGGAACATTGCTCCCCAACTTTACCCAAACCCATCATTATTCCTACATGATAATTAACCAATGCTGCCATAGCAGTCACCCATGTACACTGCGTCACTAAAGCCCAATATCATGGATCTCCCTTCATCGTATAAGGAAAGCCCAACGATCTTACTTATAATATCTTCTGAAGATCCTCCACAAGATACTATATATAGAGCCATACCTCATTGGTATAATGTATGCACAAACAATTAACCCTACTGCATTCTTTGTTACTCAACCCTACTCCTCCCTTGCTGACTTAGGCATCAAAGCCTCTTTGGCCAGGACCCCACCGACGCTCAAAGCAATCCATAGTTCTTGATCCTTGCAAGTTTAAGTCTAGTGAGAGCATACAAGTTTGTTGCATCATCAGTAACTACCATTATACTCACTAGGAGGAGAAGTTAAGAGTGTTACTATAAACAAATAACCAATCGATATTATAAAAATAAATTTTGTAAATACATTTGGCTATCAGTATTTTGTATATAAAGATATATTTTGCAAATAAATTTGGCTCTGTCTTTCCTCTAATAAAATTCTCTCTAAGGTTTGACTATACTCCATTGCGAGTACTCTATAGGAGACCAAATTCTTCACACGTGGGATATCTTTGGATAAAGGTATGTCCAGGTTACCTTTCCACGTTTGTTTATGATCTACATTGGTATCAGAACCATTAGATGATCTCTTAGTGCTTAGATCCTATGATAGGGATCTTGTGTTCATAAACAAAGCTCCAGTTGAGCTTTAATGGTACTTCAAGCAAACTATCTTTGTATGGCATGAAACTTTGTCATGTTGTAGCCTATATGTATGCCATAAAATCTAGAAGTTTCATCAATAAAGGCTAATTAGTTTAAGAAAAAATGAAACCCTAGTTCATTGTTCGAAACTTTGTAGGCCTCGTACTCGTACACACTGATTTTCGATCCATGAAAATTATATTTCTAGAATCGTCACCTATGTTGCATTCGAATGGTATGTTATTTTTCTCATTACAATTAGTGGTTATTGGTTACTGAGATCAAATGGAACTAAACCAAAGGTTAAAGATAAATAGTGCACAGCAAGCACACCCAGCCGTGCAATTTGGCGCGCGTAATTCACTTTCAACGATATTGGATCAAGAGGGTCTTGAAACTAACTCCATTCAAATTAACTCGTCATCTTAAAAAGACCATGTGTTGGCGTCCATAGGCCACCACGGGCCGTAGAGTTTTCTACACGTGCTCTGGTTAGCGGTTGTCAAAGCCAAGCCAAGCCATCATCAAGCCGTGGAATGCTTGCACCAATGCATCTGGTCACCCAAGCACACGCCCACGCACGCCAGGTGCCGTGTGGGGGTGCGTACGAAATGATTTTAGACCTTGTTTTAGTTTTGTTTTATCCAGTATGCTCAAAATTCCATTCACTATTTTTCTCATTTTTTTTGAGGAAATAGAATAATTACATACGAAATTATTTTCGATGATGCAAGAAAATATAAATGTGAAACTGCACTCTAGCGCATGTGGGTGCATACAAGGTTATTGTAATCTTGGGATTGGTCATAATGCTTCGCAAGCATTGTTCTAGATGTTGGTTAGTCGAATTATTTTTTGGGGGCCCCAAAGTATTTATCGTAATTTCATTAAGTTATTCAATTATTTAAAATGCCTTAAAATTTTCAAAAAATTGTAAAAAGTCAAAACTTAACCATGAGACATATTTATGTTGCAACTTTTTATTTGAATATATTCTTTATTATAGTTGCATTTATGTCATCGTTAATGCTATTAATGCTATGCATTGTGATTATTTGTAGTTTAATTCCATTTTTTATTTTTTTAAAAGTTGAAAATATTCTTGTGTTGATATTTTGCTATAACCATTGAATTAAAACTTATAACATATTAACATGTTTATATATATTTCATCTAATGGGAGGTTAGTCAGTAGGGGGAATTCTCAAGATTTCACTCTCAGGAGCCGATTTTTGCTCATTAGTTAAATAAAAATATGATAATAATCACTTGTGACACGAGATGATTGGGAGCATAATAATTTTCGATCTCGCAACTTGTGAGACTTCCATTGTGAATTTGTAACAACCTTCGTTTGTTTGGTTCTTGTTTAGGAGGGACGAGAAAACAATTCAAAGACAAATAGGGAAAGTGATTTTACTTATCACTTTTCTTTCCAGTAGCTACCTTTTTTTCTCTCTTTTAGTTGAATTTCAAACAAAGGAAAATTATTTTCCTTCCATTAATTTCTTTTCATTTTTCTGAAAAATCAAACAGGCTGTTCGCATGTATAGATGAAATGTCTCTAATTGACCTTTAACAATCGGTATTTACATGGCAGTCTTAACCACACTTTAGGCCTTAGAATCTTTAGCTACAGTTTTTGATACGTCCCAACTGACTCTTCTAGGAGCAGCCTTAGTCAAAAGTTTCATTTTTTTTTTTTTTTTTTACACTCTCTGAAAATGAGAAGATGAGTCCAACTCATGATCACAGATATGGGTGGAGGCATCACTACCAACCCTACTTCTCGGCCTTAGCCAAAAGTTTGGCTTGTTTTACAAATTGTCTATCTATTTCACAAATAATAATGCAGTTCACTGATTGTATTAGGTGTAGAACATCTTCGAGACATTGCCGAGAGACCCATTCGAATAGCGGCAGACCCAGAAGTTTTATTGAGGAGGTCAAGGTAAAAAATTCTTAAAATTTGGAGAGTCATAAGTAAAATGTTTTGATTTTTCAGGGTTCAATAGATTATTTCTTATCATGGATATTCAATAAATTATAGGACCACAGCAGAATTTTGAGAGCCTTAAGAGGTAATAAAAAAAATTCAAGAACTCGGGAGGCCTGGGCCCCTTGGTTTATGCCCCTGGACTCCACATCCTCTGGGTTATAGATTGGGTCTGCAATAGCAAAAGACAGTACGTGACTACTTTAGGCCATGTTTCTTTTTACACTAGATGAGGACTTTTGGACTAGTAGTCCTAAGACTCTTTATTATGGAGTAATAGTCCTATATAATCCCTTTGATCCAACGTTTATTTAACATAGGATTAAAAAACAAGGTACTTTATCCTAGTTCCGCCAAACAATTGCAGTTTTAGTTCTTGTAGAAGGCAAAGAGAAAGGAACGAAAAGGAAGCAAGAGAGGAATTATAAAGAAATGCATTTTTTGTCCCTTCTGTTTGGTTTTGCAAAAAAAAAATTGAAAGGAAAATAAAAAAAATCATTTTTTATTATTTAAAATCCAAATTAAAGAATAAAAAATAATAAAATAACACTTGAAAAGAAAAGAGAAAAGAAAAAAAAAGGTAACTCTCTTGTCTCTCTCTTCTCTCTTTCTCCTCACTCTAGGAAAGAAAAAAAATAATTACATTTTATTCCTTTGTGATTTGGCCCAAAAAATATATGACATCTTATGGTTCAAAAGTCTGACACATAACCCCAATATAATTTAGGTTAAAGTGCAAAGTGGATGGAAATCATTAAACTTACCAGATTATGTAAACCACGCACTCCTTAGATGAGTGAAAACATGTTCCTCCAAACATGTATCTGACATTTTTATACTTAAAAACTTTTTATTGTTCAGCTTTTTTCTCCTCTTCTTCTCAACAGCCATTTTTCTTTTATGTTTTACTCCCCACGGTACACTCGTCCTCCCCCACCACTACTGCAAACCTACCTTCCATTCTCTCTCAGCTGCAGCTAACCCATCACGGCCTTGTGCAAAAAAAATTCAATCTCCTTCTTGAAGTGGAAGCTATTTTCCTAACAATTTGCTATTCTTGCAACTGGTAAAACATGAAGCACCTCCATAGATTCGACTGACCAAAAGAATCAGAATAACAGTCAAGTCCTGAAGAGCTCTCAAAACTATCAGAACGATAATATTACCATTCGAAGAGCGTTCGAAATATACAGAAAGTAATTTTACCATTTGAAGCGCGTTCGACGCACCGTTCGAACTGTGGTCCAATGCGTTTGAACAGTAGTAAGGGCGTTCGAACAATTGTACATAGCTGTAGATTTTCTGAAGCCTATAAAAGCTGGGATTGTTTTATTTTTAGGGTTGTTGCCATTTTTCAAATTATTCTAGGTTATTATTTGAGTTGTTTTCATGGCCCCGCGTGACTAAACTTTGAATCTTGGTAGAAGGAAACAGAAGTCTCGGAATTAATAGTAAACTGTCAGATCTAATTTGTTTTCATTATTCGATTTATGCTTTGAGTATCAGATGTTCTTTTGTGCCTATTTTTCATGATTGTCTTGTTTAATAGCTGGGAGGCCTACTAGTTTATTATTCATTGCAATCTACTACTGGATTAGATATCAAATCCGTAATTGTTTGATTCCTCTAATTTGTGAAACAACTAAGATTTAATGATTGCTGCGTCAGGAATTATTATATCTTAAAAAGGACATTCGACTAAATTAAATGCAACCGCTTGTACTTGTGTTGTTTAGGTTTATCGATTTCTCTAATTCTTAAGACTACTATTAGATTAAATCTTGCATGCTTATCCTGGATTGTTTAATAATTAGGGTTAATGAGATCGATTGCCTCTAATTAACTATGACTACGGAGAGATTGAAAAATAATTCTGTCAGTGAATATTCAATGTGTGAATTAATATGTTTGCATCAATGATCAGTTGTAAAATTTCGATGGTGGATGTTGACTCGGACCGAGGTTTGTTCTTTTGATTGATTCCAATACTTTAATCTGAATTGTTTCATGGTTGTTTTTATTAGAATAGTTTTCATTATATTCAAAATCCCTCAATCCTTGTTCACATAGCATAAACCTAGACTAAACACTCTCCGTGGAAACGATTCTTACTCACACTACTACACATTTTTTTTTTGGGTATCGGTTTTATTTTTGAGTGCCCGTGACAGCACACCAAATTTTGGCGCCGTTGCTGGGGAGTGATTCTAGTTAATTTTTGTGCTTCTTGTGATTTTTATTTCATTCAAAAAAATAAAAAAATTTATTTTAACTATTTCATTACTCTAGATTTTTTTTTCCTAAATTATTTTGCAAGGTTGGTTAGAGTTTCCTTGAGTGTTTATGAGTGTAACTCGATCTTCTAATCAAGGTGATTTGCAGTGCGATCCAGAAATAGAGAAAACTTTACACAGGTCAAGAAGGGAAGCTCGGAGAAATTTTATAAAGAACGATCCGGCTCTTGATTCCCTATTTGCTAGCGATTCTGATTTAGGAGAGGAGGAAGACATGGCTTGAAATCAAACTTTGAAATAGCTTGCAACCCCTAATCTGAATCAACAACCCTCATGCATAACATTCCCTACTTTAGATGTTCCTACTAACTTTGAATTAAAATCTGGATTAATACATCTCTTCTCCACTTTTCATGGTCTTGCAGGTGAAGATCCCCACAAACATCTAAAGGAGTTTCATGTAGTATGCACGAGTATGAAACCCACGAGGGTGACTGAAGAGCAAATTAAATTAAGAGTTTTTTCGTTTTCTTTGAAGGATTGGCTCTATTATCTGCCCTCCGAAAGTATTACCACATGGAACGAGATGAAAAGATTATTTTTAGAGAAATATTTCCCAACTTCAAAGGTGGCCAACATTCGAAAAGAAATCTATGGTGTAAGACAGCACAACGGAGAGTCCCTATACAAATACTCGGAGCGTTTTAAGAAATTATGTGCAAGTTGTCCCCATCATCAAATTAGTGAGCAACTTCTTATTTAGTATTTCTATGAGGGCCTATTGCCCACTAATAGGAGCATGATTGATGCTGCTAGTGGAGGAGTTTTGGTAGATAAAACTCCCAATGCCGCGAGAAATTTGCTAGCAAATATGGCGGCCAATTCTCAACAATTTGGCACTAGAGTTGACCATTCACCTAAGCATGTCAATGAGGTAAATATTTCCTCCATTGAACAACAAATTGTGAGTCTAACTTCCCTTGTTCGTCAAATGGCTATAGGTAATATGCAAACGGTGAAGGCTTGTGAAATTTGTTCAGTAGCAGGGCATCCAACCGATATGTGTCCAACTCTTCAAGAGGAGCCTATGGAGCAAGTGAATGCAGTATGTGGTTTTCCTAGACAACCACAAAGAAAGTATGATCCATATTCGAGCACATATAACTCGGGATCGAAGGAATACCCAAATCTTAGCTATGGGAATCCACAAGTGAATTAGCCAGTTATTCAAAACCGCCCAAGTTACCAACAATATAAGCAACCATACCCCCCTAGACAACAACCGGGCCAAACTTCTAATTCCAGTACGTCTTTAGAAGATATTGTTAAGTCTCTTGCCACTAATACTCTGCAATTTCAACAGGAGACGAAACAATTTCAACAAGAGGTGAAGGCCATTATTCAAAGTCTGGACAATCAAATGAGCCAGATGGCAACCACAATTAGTCAGCTAGAAGCCCAAAGTTCAGAAAAATTAGCCTCTCAGACGATAGTAAATCCAAGAGAAAATGCAAGTACAATCATCTTGAGAAGTGGTAAAGAGGTTGAGATTCCAGTAAAGGCAGCCCCTGCATCGTCAGATCAAGAAAAGGAGAAAAATATCATAGTAGACGGGAACGTTCCAAATGACGATGACGTACCTAAGCGCAAGTTTCCACCTCTTTCTGATTATAAATATGTACCTCCTTTTCCTCAAGCTTTAGCAGAATCTAGAAAAGATGAGCAAAATAAAGATTTCTATGAGACTTTTCGTAGATGCAAGGTAAATATTTCACTTTTAAATGCTATTAAACAAGTACCTCATTATGCTAAATTCCTTAAAGAATTGTGTACAATTAAGAGGAAACAGAAACTTAAAGGATGTGAGAAGGTGAGAGTATGGGAGAATGTTTCTGTAGTTATTCAAACAAAACTCCCTTCGAAGTGCAAGGATCCAGGTATGTTTACTATCCCTTGTACAATAGGAGACACTAGATTTGATAAAGTCATGATAGATTTAGGAGCTTCTATTAATGTCATGCCATATTCTATATATGCTTCTTTGAAACTTGGACCTTTAAATAAAACTGGTGTTGTGATTTCATTTGCTGATAGATCTAATGCCTATCCTAAGGGTATAGTTGAGGATGTTCTTGTACAAGTTAATGATTTGGTCTTCCCTACTGATTTTTATGTGCTTGATATGGAAAATGGTGACCAAAATGCCCCTATTTTGTTAGGAAGACTATTTTTAAAGACATCTAAAACTAAAATGGATGCTCATTGTGGCACACTTACCATGGAATTTGATGGTAAAATTATTAAGTTTAATATTTATGATGCCATGAAATACCCTTATAATGATAATCCTGTTTATTTTGTTAATGTGATTGATCCTCTAGCACAGGAAGTTTTTGAACTTGATGAAAAAGATGTATTGGAGATTGTCATCAGTAAGCATCTTGAAGAAGAGAATGGAGAGTTAGCCTTGAGTGCTGAGTTGCAAGAAATTGTTGCAACGTTGAATGATTTTTTAAAGTTACAGCAGTCAAGTAACGTTCCTTATATTGCATTACCAGTTTCTAACGAGAGGCCGTTACCCTCTGTTTTACAGGCCACTACTCTAGATTTGAAGCATCTCCCCAATCACCTCAAATATGTGTTCCTTGGAGACAAAGGAACATTACCCATGATCATCTCTAGTAAACTTTGTGAGTTGCAAAAAGAAAAACTTGTGCAAGTCCTAAAGGAGCATAAGACGGCTATTGGCTAGACAATTGTGGATATTAAAGGAATTAGCCCGTCTACATGTATGCATCGTATTTTCTTGAAGAGGGAGCAAAACCTTCCCGTCAACCGCAAAGAAGATTGAACCCACCCATGATGGAAGTAATAAAGAAGGAGATCCTTAAACTTCTTAAAGTTGGAATGATTTATCCTATTTCGGATAGCAATTGGGTCAGCCAGATTCAAGTGATTCCTAAAAAGACTAGAATAACTGTTGTGAAAAATCAAAATGATAAGTTAGTTCCTACCCATGTTCAGAATGGGTGGCGGGTTTGTATAGATTATAGAAAATTAAATGTTGTAACCCGTAAGGACCATTTCCCTTTACCTTTTATTGATCAAATGCTTGAAAGGTTAGTTGGTCATTCTTACTATTGTTTCCTTGATGGTTTTTTCGGTTATTTTCATATTGCAATTGCGCCAGAGGATCAAGACAAGACAACTTTTACATGCCCATTCGGGACTTTTGCATGTCGTCGCATGCCCTTCGGCCTTTGCAACGCCCCTGCCACTTTCCAAAGGTGTTTTGGTTAGCATATTTTCATATTATATTGAGCATATTATAGAAGTTTTTATGGATGATTTCACAGTTTATGGGGACCCCTTTGATAATTGTTTGCATAACCTTACACTTGTTCTTCAAAGATGCATGAAAACTAACCTTGTGTTAAACTCTAAAAAATGTCATTTTATGAATGAACAAGGTACAGTGTTAGGTCATGTTGTTTCATCTAACAGAATTGAAGTAGACAAAGCTAAAGTTGACATTATTTAATTTTTACCTTATCCCACTAGTGTGCGGGAAGTTCGTTCTTTTCTTGAACATACAGGTTTTTATCGAAGACTCATCAAGGACTTCTCTAAAATAGCAGCACCCCTATGCAAGTTGCTAAAAAAAGATGTGGCTTTTGAGTTCAATGAAGTATGTAAAAAGGTGTTTAATAAGCTAAAGGAACTGTTGACTTCTACCCCAGTTATCCAGCCTCCTGACTAGAACGTTCCTTTCGAGATAATGTGCGACGCAAGTGATTATGCAGTAGGCGCTTGGGTCAAAGAATTGGAAAAGCGTCTCATGCCATTTATTATGCTTCCAAAACTTTGAATGATGCTCAGAGAAATTATACTACTACTAAAAAAGAACTTTTAGCTGTTGTTTTTGCTTTAGAAAAGTTTCGATCTTATTTACTTGGTACTAAAGTCATTATTTACTCTGATCATGCAGCTCTTCGTTATTTGATGATAAAGAAAGAGGCAAAACCAAGATTAATTAGATGGATACTTCTCTTGAGTGAATTTGATTTGGAGATCATAGACAAAAGAGGAATAGAAAATCATGTCGCCGATCATTTGAGTCGTTTCACTCATGTCGAGGATAAACTTCATTTATAGGAAACATTCCCTAACGAGCAATTATTCTCCGCAAATGTGACATTACCTTGGTCTGCAAATATTATAAATTATTTGGTTACTAACATACTACCTACTGGTTTGTCTAAAGCTCAGAGAGATAAGATCAAGAGTGATACCAAACACTGTGTGTGGGATGACCCATAAAGAAGGAAGCATTTAGTCGAGCCCACGACAATAAACAAAGGCGCTGCTTGGGAGGCAACCCAAGGGAAGTTCGTTTTTCTTTTTTTATTTTCGCATTTATATATTGGTTATCTCTGCCTTTTCTGTGCATTTTACTTTACATTGAGGACAATGTAAGTTTTAAGTATGGGGGAGGGGATTTAGGTAGTGTTTTTGTGTTTTTATTTGAAATTTGGAAAAACATAATAACGAGATTCAATTAAGCTTGAAGAATTCATAACATGATTGAATAAGTGATTTTCCAACTTAGAATTAATTAGTCTAGTTATTTTCGTTGAGATTGGAGTGACTGAATTTGGTAGACAAAAACCGGTGAGATTTTGAGCCTTCAGACTGACACATTCACATCAGTCACTATTTTCTTCCATGTGTGATATTCTTCCATAGATTTGTTTCTCTAGAACTTGCCTTGATTCTCTTCGAGGTCATATTGACACATGCATGCATGAACATAATTACGGTCATCTTTGTAATAAGCTACATGAGCCAAATAGCCTACCT
Organism: Euryodendron excelsum; assembly: GCA_033060915.1. Taxonomy (NCBI): domain Eukaryota; kingdom Viridiplantae; phylum Streptophyta; class Magnoliopsida; order Ericales; family Pentaphylacaceae; genus Euryodendron; species Euryodendron excelsum. Next base: position 22,616,945 of record CM065397.1, read on the forward strand.
TGTAATCAATTTTTCCCTTTGTAAACCCCTTTGAACTTTATATGTTATTTTGTCATTATTGTGAACTCACATTACAAGCTTTGAACCAGGGAGAAAAAAAAAGAATGTCTTTACCCAAGCCGTAAAGCTAGTGGAGCATTGTTTATCATTATGATATGTATGAGTGCGCAAGAAATAAGTGTGGGAGTGTCCGGAATTGTGGTAGGGCTATGGTTAGTGAAATGGAACATGTTTTCATTCTCAATTTGTGAGTTCCCTTGATGATGTATTTTTTAAAGAAAAAAGAAAAGAGAAAAAGAAAAAAAGAGAAGGAAAGTGATGGAGGAAATTGTTGTTATTGTTACAAACTATCTATACTCATAATCCCTCCTAAAATTCTAAGGAATGGGTCTGTTTATATGGGATATATACAAGACAGAAGCTGTTGAATGGAGTGATTGATTTAACATGTCTTATATATTCGAACTTGAGTTTATTCATTTTTGCTCCACTAGTTTCGATGGCTTTTGAGCTACATTCCCTAATATTTCTCACCTTGATCCTAAACCCCATTATAACCCTCGATAAGTCCTTATGATTCGTGTTATGCATGCGATCCTAGTGGTGGAGAATGAGAAGATATGCAAGCCTATGGTAGATCATTTCTATTAGAATGAATTTGAGCGATACACATACCCTTTAAACACATGAGGGATCGAGTGTTTATTTCCGTGAGGGTCTACATATTCAGTTTACTCCATCTTTAAGTGGAAATACTTGCTAAGTAATTGTGAGTTATTTAAGAATGTTGTTCATGATATGTTATGAGTTTTGAAGAGTTTGGTTGTTCTTTGTTGAAACTTTGATGTTTTGGGAAAGTGAGTTTGAGTTTTTCCCGAGGACGAGCAAAGGTTAAGTGTGGGGGAATTTGATGATAATGCAAATGTCATATTTTTCTCCCTTAATGTTCAATCTTTTATACTTAGTTGGTGTCCAAAGATACTCATTATTCTTATATTTTGATTTAGGTTGCTATGGAATACCAAGGAAGAGAATCCTAGGTTAAAAGGAATGAATTCGAGTTAAAATGCAAGTAGCGTTCGAAGGAGCGTTCGAACGGTCCTAAGAGGCGTTTGAACGGTAGCATATGCGTTCAAATGGTACGTCAAACAGATTCACGTCAAGTTCAAGCTCGAAGAGCATTCGAAATATACAGAGAGCAATTTTACCGTTCGAAGTGCGTTCGACGCACCATTCAAACGGTGGTCCGATGCATTCGAACGATAGTAAGGGCATTCGAACGGTTGTACATAGTTGCAGATTTTCTGAAGCGTATAAAAGCTGGGATTGTTTTTTTTTTAGAGTTGTTGGCGTTTTTTAGATTATTCTAGGTTATTATTTGAGTTATTTTCATGACCCTGCGTGATTAAACTTTGAATCTTGACCAAAGGAAACAGATGCCTCGGAATTAATAATAAACTGTGAGATCTAATTTGTTTTCATTATTCAATTTATGCTTTGAGTATCAGATGTTCTTCTGTGCCTATTTTTATGATTGTCTTGTTTAATCGCAAGGAGGCTTACTAGTTTATTATTCGTTGCAATCTACTACTAGATTAGATATCAAATCCATAATTGTTTGATTCCTCTAATTTGTGAAGCAACTAAGATTTAATGATTGCTACATCAGGAATTATTATATCTTAGGAAGGACATTCGACTAAATTAAATGCAACAGCTTGTGCTTGTGTTGTTTTGCTTCATCGATTTCTCTAATTCTTAAGGCTACTATTAGATTAAACCTTGCGTGTTTATCCTCGGTTATTTAATAGTTAGGGTTAATGAGATCGCTTATTTCTAATTAACTACGACTAAGGAGAGATGGGAAAATAATTTTGACGGTGAATATTCAATATGTGAATTGATATGCTTGCATCAATGATCAGTTGTAAAATTCTGATGGTAGATGTTGACTCAAACCAAGGTTTGTTCTTTTGATTGATTCCAATACTTTAATCTGAATTGTTTCGTGGTTGTTTTTATTAGAATAATTTTCATTATATTCAAAAACCCCCAATCCTTGTTCCCATAGCATAAAACTAGACTAAACACTTTCCGTGGGAACGATCCTTACTCACACTACTACACATTTATTTTTGGGGTATCGGTTTTACTTTTGGGTGCACGCGACAACACACCAGCTAGCCGATTGTGGAGAAGAAGAAGAAAGTGGCTTTAGCCATGGCTCCCATTTGATTCTTCTTTTCAATTGCTATAAATAGTTCTGTATGGATACTTATATATGCATGCGTATTTATATAATAAAACATAATTTTTTTTGAATTTTGCTAGGACATTTGTCCTACATGGCATACATTTTATATCTAATGAATGAGATTTATTTTTACCTTCATTCAACGGTTTGGATCAATTTAGGGTGGATCTCACTCACTCAAAATCTCGCCCAAAACATCTCTGACATGGGCCCATTATCCAAAGAACCTGCCATAGGCCACAACATCCACCTGCAATCTCTTTGGTAACACCCTACTTTTGTGTTGGCGTGCAAGTTTGGTCAAACAAACCTCTATCACTTGATTTGAATGGTTAGGATTTATTTCGTACAAAATTTAAAGGTTGTCATCACATTTGGTTTGAAAAAAATGTCAATGTTTTTGAAATGTTTTACAGCTATTACACATCATTCCAGCACTCTCTCTCTCTCTCTCTCTCTCTCTCTCTCTCAGTAGTTATCCTATCCTTATCTCTCACTCACCCATAATCAAATTCACTCGATCTCCGCTGCGCCATCTCCTTCTTTTTCTCCTGCGAGGAGCATCACCACCATAATGCTTAATCCACAACCCCAAGTGTGATGATGATGCCGTTATCTTCTCTCTCCCCATTCTAAGGCCACTAATTCTCCTCCTTTTACAACGTAAGTTTTAAGTTTTTTGGTTTTTATGCGCAGCTCCATCTCCTAAACTCTATGCCTTTCGTTTCTCTGAATTTATGTATGTATATATGTTGTTTCATACCTGTAAAATTGGTTTGTGCATTTTCATGCTCCTCTTTCTCTCCTTGATCATCTGATCCTTTCCTTTGTTTTCTCTCTTTTGGCTTCTTTTGTTGTGTTTCATTTTGTACAGAGAACTAAGTGGCCTATTGCATTGATGTCCTGTAAGAGAGAAGGTCACGGCACACTGTGCAACATATAGCTTTTTTGTTTTGTGGGTTTATTCTTCAGTTACAGTGTTTGTGTCTTATGATGACAAGGCCTTCATTAATAATGGGTCTCATTTCTGGATCCATTAACTATCCAAGAAGCACACCTGCCCCTCGAGGTATCATTGTCAATACAATGCGTTGGGGTTTGATTTTTCATTTATTTTTTCTGTTCTTTTATATTTTTGGTTGGTTATAGGTGAGGTAAAAGACGGAGAAGTGGATGTTATAAATAAATATCTTTTGGAATGTGCATGAGCCTTGTCCTGAATAGGTAATGAACATCCATTTTCTTTTTCACTTTTTTCTTTCATTCCTTCTTTTTTTTTTTGGGATCTGGTTTGGTTCACCAAAATCAATTATATCATTAACTAATATTGCAATTATGTATCAATCTGAGACTATTGATCAAAGTAACTCTCTTCATCACCATGAAATTTTTTATTTTGCTGATAGCTTCATTAACTCCGCAAGAAATGTGCTTTGACAAAAGAAGTTTTGTTTGTACAACAATATTGTGTTTCTATATCTTCTTGGATATAGGTTGCCACAAGATTGCATTACTGGTAAGATGGTGTTCAATATAGCTCCCAAAAGAAGTGTACTCCAAGTGTTTGAAGAAAGTTCTCTAAGAAACAAGAACTGCAGCAAAAGCCAATTGTTTAATTGGATTTAAAACTCCAAGTAGACTTGACCCTATGTTTTATCTTCTTAGATTCTTTGAATGATATCAAAGTTTATTTTCCAGTTCATTGCTAGACGTTATCTATCTTGACAAAAAGAATTAAATTTAGCAATTGGTATATCTAAATGACTCCTAAGATTTTTGAAAATATTGGACACCTTCATATATCATTACAAAATTGATTCTGTGTTTATACTCCACAACTTTCCCAGGCATACACAAACTCATCAAATATATCTCATTGTCAAATACTGAACTTTGCTGTAGACTTGCATTTATATGTGATATAATTTTTTTTTTTTTATCACTTGGATGTGTTTTTGTTGATTAGCTTGCTCAATTGGGCTTATGCTATTTGATCGCTCCTGAATAGTGCAATTTATATCCGCCAGTGTGCGGTTGCGATGCAGTAATAATATCTCGGTAAGTCCGAAGTCGAACCACAGGGAATATGGATGGAATCTAATAAAACTTACTTTGGGAAAGTATAATTCTCAAGAAAAACAACTTTAAAATGTAAAGGGAAATTTGATTTGAGATTTGGTTTGAGAAATTATTCTAGGCAATGAAAACAAATTTATACTAAGAAAACTTGATTAGATAACAATAAGTAAAAGGTCTTGAGAGGACTGATCCAGTTAATATGCCTACAAGTAGGTGTCCAAGATAGTTGTGAGTAAAAAATCTCAAGATTCGATTACCCTCTTGGAATTGATATTCAGTTATTTACTAGTGTTCATACCAGGGTCTCATTCATACTTGTCCCAGTTTATAAACCTGTCTACAAAGTATGTTTGAAGCTTAATCAAGAATAGTAGATTTCTAAAGCACTCTTAATAGGAATATATATACAATTATAATCAATATCCTTATCAGAAATTTTAGGTATATGTATCCCTGCTTGCAAATCAGTCTATACGTACATGCTCGATATGATCAAGAATATTGTTTTCAAAGATATTCATGAGCAAGAAAATGAATCTTGATCCAAGATCTTGAAATCTAGAAAAATAAAGAACTATCTTGAATCTCTACATGTAACCTACTTACCTTTTCAATCCATGCCAAAAAAAAAGATTTAACAACTTAAAGCCATAAGAAAGCAGATGAAAATTATATTGAAAGCTTGCAACAATTGGAAGAACATCAAATCTTGAATATGAAGAAAAACTAAATGAATACAAAAATTAGGGTTCTTGAAAGATGAAAAGATCAATAAAACTACTCCAACTCCTAAAAAAACTCTAATTCTAAGGTTTCCTAACTCCCTATAAAGTTTTCTAATTCTCCCTAACTTAAAAAGAACTCCTATGGGCTTAAAAAGACCTTAATTTTAACCCTAACAGGTTTCTGGCCCGCGGTAGGGCATCCGGACGGCTCTGGAGGGTGTCCCGACGGGTCTGGTGATGGGGCGACCGGACGGGGTCTCAAGGGCGTCCGGACGGGTCTCAACACTTAAAAAAATTTTCACAGTTTCACCAATACGGCCACTGCCCGTCCAGACAGCCCGTCCGGACACCCTGGACGGCCAGTGTGCCTTTATGAAAGTTGTAGATCTCAAAAAGTTGCATAGAATCGACATATTATGGGCCGTGATAGCCTTCTTGGTTTGAGAAATATGGCATTCCAAAGTTTCAGCTCTACGTCCTTTAGCAGCTTGTACTCTACCAGCATTCTCTTAAAACCTATGTCCAAAATGTATCCGAAATCCTTTCATTTGCGCTCAAAACCTATACAAATCATAATAAACTTAGTTAGTACTAAAACATAACTAAAAAGACATATATACTCATAAACTAATACTAACAAAGTACTAATTAAGGCCTTATAATTGCACTTTTGAAGCATAATCACTATTATCAATGAATTTGCTTATATTTTTTGTTTTTGTGTTGTTTTTAATAATGTTTTTAAGCTCTTATGTGGATTCTACTTCTCAACTGTGTATTCTACTATTTTTAAACTGTTGTTCAAATTGCATTGTTGCTAAAGGTGCGTGTATTCAAGCGTCCACCTGCAAATTGCAAGTGATTAATGGTTGCCAAAAACATTGCTGGAACTTCTTGGAATGTGATGGTGTTATACAAGTAGTCTGTAGGAAAAATATACTTTGACTGATTCTTTTCATTCACTTACTTTTTTTTTTTTTTCTCTTTTGCTTAAAACCCATTTGCATATAGTTAGTGCCATAAAAATAGAGCATCCTTATTTTGATGAAGTAGATTGTTGATCTATGAAGACTCCTAAAGTATGTGTAAGAGAAGGCCTTATTTTTATAAAATTTATGATTTTACCTGCAAGGCTGCTAATCATGATAAAAACCTGTAATTGTTGCTATGCTGGATAGGGACTACTGGAACTTATGCTTATAAAATGTTCTCTTTTGCCTTTTGACTCTTTCTATCCCAAAGCAAATTTGTGCTGCTAATCACCATCAATTTTGTGAGAGAGTGTTGTGGGCACGGGTCATCTCGTGTATATATATACCTATATCTACAAACAACTACCTGTATATACCTATATCTACGTACAAATCAGATTATCAGACACAAGAGGGAGTGAAGTAATGCATGCTTTTTAAAATAGAGCCAAAAGGGTGGTCATTTTTGTCTTTTCATCACAATCATGACGGTCCATCCAGTTTGCGCCATAGTCCAAATTATATGAAAGTTGTGTGTCGACTTTTGAAATATAGGGATGTAATGTATTTTTTGGTCAAAACCACAAAGAGTAGGGATGTCAATTTGGCTCGAGGCCTATGCGCCACCTAAGACCGGCCCGAGCCCGCCAAGCCAAAGCTCGACCCAAGCCCAAGCACCCTATGGGCAGACCTAAGCCCCCTATCTAGAAGCCCAAGCCCGTTGTAAGCTCCCTATTTTTGCCAGCTCGGCAATCTTCGGTCCGTCCGAACTCATATTCAAACCAACATATACATATTTAAGTCCAAATCAATTTTCCAGACTCAATCTAACCAATCAATCGCTTCGTGGGCCTGCCGAGCCCAACAAAGGCAAAATGACCAAAATGCCCTTGGGGCATTACTCGATCCAATTCCAGTTGACACATCTTCCTAAAGACGGTAAGTCCCCATTTCAATCTCAAATTCAATATCAAATCCAAGTCTAATTCAAATCAAATCTGGCATGACTTTCGAGAAAGTTGATCCCTCAGGCAGTAAGACCATCCAGTCCAGCACGTTTTCAAAGAAAACTCGTCGGAACAATAATTCCGTTCAAACCCGTCGATCGAGACCGAACCCAAGTTCCCGAGATGGTAGAATGGTCCACCTTTGGTGCTTGCTAGCCCGCTAATGAAGAACGTCGGTTATCCGGCATGTCTTTCAAGAAAGTGGATTCCTCAAACGATAAGTCCACCTAGCAGCTTCCTGAGATCAGGCAGTCTTCGGAATGAATGCGAACCGTCAGAGTGGCAGAAATACTCGCAAACATCGCAACCATCAGAATGGCAGAAACACTCGCAAACAGGTCAACATTAGGAATTGCCAACAAAACCCCTATATCACGGGACCAAACTCGCCTCTTAGCCATGACACATTTACCAAAGGACGAGATACTTTTGGAAACCAGCTCGTCACAGACCGTCAGAGTAGCAAAAACACTCAAAACCCGAGTCAACACCAGTGCATGCTAGCCCACTCTGGTGAAAAATGACCAAACTGCCCCTTAGGCCTTTTCCAGCATGCTTCTTGAGAAAGTACCTAAGTCCTTAGAGCAGTAAGTCCACCCTTCCAAGATTGTTCCAAAGACAATCCGACATGTTCAGATGCCTTCCAGTCAATTTCGGACCAATTCCGAGACCATCCGGTCAAAATGATCGTTTTGCCCCTAGGCGTCTGAGTGCCTCCGGGAACCACACCAGCTCTGGGTATCAAATTGGTTATCTCCCGAGGATACTTCTAATAGTATTCTCAATCTTCCAACACCTTTTCAGATCATTCCGAGAATATTCTGACTAACCCGGTGCAAAATGACCATTTTGCCCCTAGTGGGCCAGTCGCCTTTTCTAACCATTCCGGCTCTAAGTATCAAACCGGCAATCCCTTGAAACATTCTAATTAATGTTACCAACTTTCAAGTCCTCTCATGAGTCATTCCGAGTCCATTCAGGTGGTCTTTCGGTTTAATTGACCGTTTTGCCCTTAATAACTCGATCGACCATCCCGATGTTATTTTTCAAGCCCGTTACCCCCAGGATACTATTTCAAGGGTTTCTACCCATGTCCGGCCTTCCAGACCATTCTCGGCCACCGGGAACATTTTTGGACCTTTCAGAGTCACTCCTAGTGAAGGCAAGCCAAAAATTGGATGGTAGTCACTACTACAGGCACCCAAATCTGTTGCCTTGCGTATCAAGGGTTGAAATATACATTACTTACCGACCTTAAAACTTTCCTAAGTGGCTGGCGCCACTGCAAGCCAAAAATTGGGCTGAGTGATGCCAGAAGGAAATTTTTCTTAGCACCACTGCACAGGCGCCAAGTCAATCTTGTGTCTATAAATACAAAGCATCCCCTTGTGTGAAAAGAGTCCGCAAATTCAGTCCAAAACTCTGCTCTTCGAATTACAGAGCTTAAAGTCTCTTTAAAACCCTAGCCTCTATATTCTCTTCAAACCCTAGCCACCATATACTTAGCCTTAACACCTATACACACTCCATATACACATACACAAGCCTCCAAAATCTCCATTGAAGACTCAAGGTGCTGTAACTTGGAAGCTCTCAAGGATCAAGCAAAGCAAATAAAGCAAACAAAACAAGAAGAAAACAAGGTAGGCTTTCTTTTTATGTTTACGTACTTCCCCCTTTCTCTTCTTCCTCTTAACACACTTGGGTTTTCTTCTATTTTAATCACATATCTTCTCCCCCCTCCCACCCCCCTCCCTCCTTGCATGCATGGAACAAGGGAATCCCCGATTCATGTGCAAGAAGGATTGTTCAAAGTCACCATGTCGGGGGATTTCTTTTAATTCAACCTTAGACCATGTGGATTCGGCCTCCTTGATTATGTGGTGAAGCTAACCTTGTATGTTCACGACCCTACTTGCATTGTGCATATCATATCATAGATCCATTCAAAAATTGTTTTCAAAGGTTGTTTTCAAAGTTTGCATCAAAACTCTATTTTCAACTTGCTTTCAAAATCTCTCTCTCAAAACTTGTTTTCAAAATCAGTCCTAGAGTGATTCTAGTCATTCTATGGTTATGGTCGCTTTAAGAAAGTGTTATATTCATTGTGACCATTAAGGTCCATATTTTGGGTGTGAACCCTAGCTTATTTTTCATCAAAACCACAATCTTAAGATGATTCTAGTCATTCCATGATTTTGGTTGTTTTAAGAAAGTGTGATATTCAATGGGAACATATTGGTCCATATTTCAAATTCATGTTATTTTCAAAACCACCAACTTAGAATGGTTCTAATCTTTTCATGGTTAAAATCGTTTTAGGAAAGTGAGACATTCAAAAGGTTCTCAAAAGTCCATATTCAAATTCCTTTCCAAATTGCTTTCAAACTCCTCTCCAAATTGCTTTTCAAAATCTCTTTCTACAAGCCTCTTTCCAAAAATTCACTTTCTAAAACACTATCTTCAATTCTTCTTCTTAGAAACTTTCTTCAAAAGGTTTACTTTCCAAAAACTCTTTTTCTTAGAGTCCAAGTCAAGTCCTAGATTTCTTGGTTAGGAAACCCTAATTCTCTTTCTTTTTTGCTTCAAATCATAAGTTTCCAAAACCTCCATTCTTTTATATCAAATCTTAGATTTCCAAAATCTCTTTTCCTACACCAAAATCATAACTTTCTAAATCCTAGACTTTCAAAATTCAATCTTTCCAATTCCATGGCAAATCCAATCTTCCCGTTTAGGAAACTAAATCAAATCTTTCCATTTAGGAAACTAAACCAAATCCTCCAATTTTAGAAACCAAATCAAATCATCTATTTTTGGAAATAAAATCTAATCTTCTACTTTAAGAAACAAGAATCAAATCTTTCTTAAATCAAACGTTTCCTAAGTTCACATCTTTCTAAATTAAAAACTTTCCTAACTTCAAACTTTTCAAAATTCAAAATTTTTTTAAAATGAAACTTTCTTAAAGTCAAAACTTTCCTTATTTGGCACTTTCCTAAAGCGGAACTTTCCTATTTTGAAACTTTTTTAAATTTAAAGATTTTTAAAATCTAATCTTTCCTAAACCTAATTTTCTAAATTCATTCAAATCAAGTAATCAAGTCAAATCTTTCTAAATCAAATCAAATTTCTTTTCAAATCTTCCTTAAATCTGACTCTCCTAATTCGAACATTTCCTAAGTCGAACCTTTCCTAAATATAACTTTCTAAAATTGAACTTTTCAAATCTAAATCAAATCCTTTCCTAATTCAATTACAAGTTCCAACCCTAGGATACCTAAACCCTAGGAGGCCTAAATCCTAGTTTAACCCTAACCCTAACCCTAAAGTTAGGAAGCTTTAACCCTTTTCTAAAACTTCTTTCTAAATCAAGATGGTTTTTCAACTTTATTTTAAGTTAAAATATTTTCAACTCTCAATCTTTTCAAATCAAGTCCAAATTTTCTTTCAATGATTAAATCCTTTTTCAAGTTCAATGCTAAGTCTAAGTTCAATTTTAAATCAAATCTCAATTTCAAATCTTCAATTTTAAGTTCAAATCAATTCTTTTTCCAAATCAAACTCTTTTCTAATCAAATCTTTTCAAATCAAACTTTTCAAACCTCAAAGGGTCTACTTTCAATCAGACTCTTGTCCGAACTACGACTGACCTGCTCCTAAAAAAAGATACTTAGGCAACCTTCATAGCTACGGTCAAAACCTTTTTCAAATTTCTAATTCCACAAGCTTTTTCCAGTTTTCAATTCCATGATCTATTTCAAGTTTCTAATCCTAAAATTTATTTTCAAATCTCCAATTCCAATTTCTAAAACCCTCTTTTAAAAATCAAATCTATTTCCAAAATCAAATCAAGTCTTTTCAAATCTACTTTCAAACTCAAATCAAATTCTTGCACTTGTATATCATGTATCATGTCAAGCTTCTCTTTAAAAGTTCTTTTCTAAAGTAGATAGTTTCGGACATTTATTAATCAAAGATTCCGAATAAGTGAACCTAGGGTGAATAGACATGTAGGTACCGAAAAGGTAGGGTAGGGTGATGATTTAGTGCGTCATAGGTACCGAAAAGGTAGGGTAGGGTGATGGCTTAGTGCATCATCCCTACACATAACCAACCTCCAAACCTAGAATCACTGCTTTCAAAAACCAAATGGAATTATTTTCAAAAGGGTTTAAAACCTTTCAAAGGTTGTCAAATAACCTATTTTTTTAAAAACCCTCTCTTGAGGAAGTTTTCCAAACCTTTGTTAAAAAATCCTAAGTGTAATCTTCGGATTGTGCTTAGTTTTAGGTGACCTAACTCACCTTAATCAAGTTAGATGGCGACTTCAAACTTTTTTCTAAAAGCCCTTATTCAAAAATCAATTTTCAATTCAAACCTAGTCGCACTTATCCTTCTAGGATGAGGAGTTCTAACAAGAAAGCATTGTATTTTTTTCACTTGTGTGTATTTTTCTTGAGTACGGAAAATAGGGAACGCGACACCCGTCTGTGAGCCTGTGAACCCCCCCCCCCCCCCCCCCCCCCCCAAACGACTCTTTCCCTTTCAAATTCAATTTGAGAATTTTTTAAACACCACCATCCATACCCATGACCCTCCTTTTTAAAAATTTTTTTTTTTTAAGCACGTTCATTAATTTTATAAATGTAATTGTATAAATAATTTACCTTAGTAATTCTTATAAATTATATAATAATAAATGAAAGTGTAAAGTTTTTATATAAGTTCAAAGAAAATAAATATATATAAACTTACAAATAAATTTCTAATTCATAGAATCATAGTGTACAATTTATTATAACTAAATTTATTAGTTTTAAAACATAATGTTACAAAAAAAAAATGGGTCATATAGGCCCAGCTTAAAGATCACCCAAAAAACCCATCAAAGCTTGAGGCCTAAGTCCAAGCCCGTTGCTAGGGCCGTGGGCTAGGCTTTAGTTCCCTTTCACATTTTGGCTCCGGCCAAAAAATGACGGGAGCCAACAAAATTCGGCTAGGGTTAGGTCGGGTCCACCCAATTGACATCCGAATGGCTGTTAACTTTCTATATGTGCAGGGTAGCCATTAAGCAGAGCTTCCAGACAAGCCATTGTTTCTGCCGGAAAAGCAGTATGACAAAAACCAATCATTGCTCTCTGCTCCGTTCGACCTGTATCCGGCTACGCCCAACCTCGACAACTAGCAAATATAACCGTCTGGTCAAGGGGCAAAAGTAAAAGCCCCACTATAAGTGCTTTGAGTTTTCCGATTCATTCCCAATTCACCACAACACCAGGAGTAAAAGTGCCCCCACCCACCTTACAACCCTCAACTGTATTCACCTTGAGCTGAGCCTCTACCCATCCCCATCAGAAGACAACTCAAAACCACAAACATTGGTTCTACTCGAATCAAGCTCTGCTCTTTTTTCCATTAACAATACGCGTTCCATATCTCCTGAGACTCTTTGCATCAGTTTTAAAGTTGCATTGTGCAACACAGCAAGATTGTTATAGTTTTCTATCTCTCTCTCTCTATCTCTCTCTCACTCTCTCTCCCACTGAATAGGAAGTCACGAACCCTCCTTCTCTCTAAAATCTCTCTCTGTTAGTGTGGTCACTCCGGTGGCAGTGACTTTTTGTTTAGCACCGGCCTTGATTGTTCGATTGAAGACGAAGGATAAGATGAAGCTATGAAAGTCATAATTGTTCTCATATTTAGTCGTACTTTACAATTTGAATCTCCATCCGATATGAAAATTCGTCCAAACGATGATGACTATGAGATATTCTTATAGGACGAATTTGACAACACTCATTGCATCTTTTCAAGCATGTGCCCAACATAAGAACCTCACGAAAGGCAAAGAAATATATGCTTACATGCTCATCAATGGCTTCCTGAGCTCCCCGTTATCCACAACTAGCCTAATCAACCTGTACTCCAAGTGTAACAGCATCGCCGACGCCTTAGCAGTTTTTGATACGTCGACCCATAACCAAAACGTGTTTGCTAATAATACTATCATAGTTGAGTTTATTCGCCTACGGCCTCTTGATGGTTCCCCCGCTCGAATCATCAACCGATAATGGCACCACCTCGGGGAATGGGCCTAGGTTTGAAAATCTAGAAACTGAGCCTTCTTAGGAAGCATTAGTAAACCCTTAACTTCATGCTCATGTAGACACCATGCATAGTCGAACCTCTGTCGGATTTAAGACAGGCATATCTATTTCAAAACCATGGAGGAAAGGGCGACTACATTACTTTCCTTTAAATTTGTCTATTCCTGTTGTTATAATGCTTGTATTCCTGTTGTTATAATGCTTATCTAACTGCTCATGTATCCATGTTTATTTTACAATTGCATTTTCTCTCTCTACTCTATGCATCCATGTTCATGCATTCAATATTCCATGTCAAGGCAAGAGTTCCAAAGTAACTCAAGTCATTGCATCTTCATACATATGATCAACCCAAAGAAAGTGACACCAAGTTCACTCTCCCTTGCATTAAACCTACCAAAATCCTAAAGGTTCCCATGTAACTTTAAGAACTTATGGCATGCATTTCAAATCATTCCATAAGAGTGGCCCTAATCCCTCTATGCACAAGGAAATAGGCTTGCCAAGAAGACAAGCGACAATCAAACAAGGTCTCTCAATGACCTCCTCGACATCAATATCAAAGAAGGCAAATCCGAAGACTCAAGAGTAGTTTAGGATCTCAAATGTAAAAGTAGATAGGTGGAAGTCCTAAGGAAATTGTTCCTTCTCCCCCTATTAAAATGTTTTCCAATTCCATTGTATTTAAACTCCAAGGTTCAATGTATTTCTTTTATTTTTCATGAATACATGAATGAATGAATGTTCCCACTCAAATGGTAAGGTATCTGCATACAGGGGAAAAACCCCTATCTCCAAAAAGTGAGCCTAATCCATCGTGTTTAGTCTCCCTCTCAAGAAGGGACATCTCTAGGGCATGCATTGCATAAAGCTTTCCAAATGTCAAAAACTAACTTGTGACTTGTGTCCTTGTTTTTCTTTCCTTTCTTTTTCTTTTTACAGAAACTACACCATAGGAAGTCATCATTGCTCCTAAGAAAGACTGACATCCACCTAGGGACCCCATCATTGCCAGACAGAAAGCTACACTAATGGCCACCAATCCTGACAAGTCATCCTCTGTCTCTCGTGAGGAAGTCAAGGAAATGAGAACCAAGATAGATGAGATGATCAAGCTCATCCAGTCCATGGCCATAAAGGAAGCTGCTTTGGCCCCATCATCATTTATTGTTTTTCCCAAGGACCCAGAACCTTTTAACCCAAGGTTATGCTACAATCTGACCTTACGGGAAAGAACAAGGAGGATCCCAAAGGGGCCAATACTGAATAAGAACAAACCATACTGCTCTCGCCTACTCTAAAGAGAACTCCCCTAGACCCTCTCAGTCTGAAAATCCAATGGTTGGAGGATTCACTGTGAAGCCTTCATGGCCATGACAGCTCACATCCTATGACGAATTGTGCTTCTTTCCAAACCATCCAAGACCTGCCAAGTTCAAAATGCCCGACTTTCAGAAATACGATAACACTGGTAATCCTATTGCCTACCTTCGCCTTTATGCTGGGGCATTGAGTGGTCACGGCAACGATCCAAAACTCCTAATGTAACTATTCTAACACAGTCTTACCGGATCCGCTCTGCAATGATTTACCCAACTGGACCTAAGGAAAATCACGACTTGGACAGATCTGGTCAACGCATTTATAGCCCAATATCGCCACAACATTGATCTCACTTTTGACCATTGGTCCTTAATGACCATGAGCAAGGGAGAAAAAGAGAACTTCAAAAGTTATGACTTGAGGTGGAGAGAAGCAGCTACGCAAGTCAACCCCCCACTGAAAGAAAAAGAGTATGTGCAACTGTTTGTACACACATTCCAGGCGTATACTATGAGAAGCTCTACACTAGTGTAGGGAAAAGCTTCTCTGAGCTTATCATGCAAGTGGAAATGATAGAAAATGGCCTCAAGACTGGGAGAATTACTGACCCCCATGCGAAAATGGGAGAAAGTTCTGCCAATATAGCCAAAAAGGTGGCTACTACAAGGGGAGTAATTAAGAAAGAAAGCGAGGTGTCTACCATTTTTACCCGTTCAACCACCCCAACACCGTCCCCTAATTTTGTCTCACCCTATGTTACCCATGCCCACTCTAAACATACCTACTCAAGTCCCCAACTTTGGCCCTATTGGGGCACGACCTAACTTCAATCAACCGGCCTAACGCTTTCACAATTTTGATACCTTAGCCTGCGCCTAAATCGAAGCCTACCATAACCTCTTGAAGAACAATATCCTAAAGCCCATACCTGCTCGACCATTGCCTAACCCTCTACCCCCAACCTTCAATGGTACCCTCACTTGTGAGTATCATTCAGGTGGCCAAGGGCATGACATCGAAAGCTGTTTCTCCCTCAAACACAAGATTCAAGACCTGATAGATAACAAGACCATTGACTTACAACTGGTGAATCCTCCTCTTGCTCCTAATGTAACCACAAACCCTCTACCAGATCACGCTGTCAACTTGATATTAGAAGAAATAAAAGAGGGGGATGAACTGGATGTGATTGTGGTCGAAGACTATGATGGGGAAGAAGAGTTCTTGCCATGCCCAATCTATCTCTATGATCCTAACAAAGTACATGATCCCTCTGAATGGCCCGTAGAAGAAGTCGCCCCAATGGAGGGGGCCCCTTCCAAAGAGGTGGTCGCTGATGTTTGGGGTGAGGAATTCTTGCACCCTAAGTATGTTGTAGCTGAGCACCATCTATCAAAGAATCCTTAACCAGCGACTAAGTTTGACTATGAAGATATGAGCTGGGGACGTCAAGAGCCAAAAGCACCGATGGAGCTGTTCGAGTTGGAGGGAGGCGAGTTAGCCACCCTGTTTGTAGAAGAACCTACAGCGAAGGACAACAAGGAGGTCAATAAGGCTGATAACTGCACCATCACTGTCAACACACCCAAAGCTCTAGAAGAAGCCTTTTCTTGCCTTGCCTTGGCCGGAGATAGCAATCGTGGATGAAGTGTCAGACATGTGGGCATCGTCCCAAAACCCTAAATAAAAGGAGTACACTTCAAAGCGTATAAGAGGGGCATTTTCACCCATTTTCTTTTTATCCCTTTTATTTTGTGCCTTTAAATTACTTTACATTTTCATGCTGCTTAAGAACTCTATGTTTTTCATTAAAAGAATAAAATGATAGTCTTTCCATTCATTGCTGATATCTTATATTTCTCTTGTGTGCTTCCCACACAAAAGGCATGGACTATCTTATGGAGGATCTAACTTGAAGGGTATGATAGCATGAGTTAACCACTCGCCGATTGATTAACTTTTTGAAAAGAGAGAGGATGAGGATGAGTGAGGAAACTACCCAAAAGCAGCACTTGCAAAACACCGAAGCTAAGCGATGTGTGGGCAAACCATCAAAAGAAAGAGAAGCCATCTTTCATTTTCCTATCAATAAATAAAAAAAAAACTCTTGCTCAACCCACTAGTGCCGCACAGAAAGTGAATATTTCTTGTCAAACCCTGATCCAAGACCGTTCCCTCACACTTGGGCAGACAGAGAACTGAGAACCCTACAAAGCATGGCATTCATCTCTCGTCAAGTTGAACCAACGCAAAGGCCCTATAGATCAAGAAATCTGTTTCAAAATGAAAAGGGGCCTTCATTTCATTTCCCATAAGTCAAAAGCAACCTTTATCAAACACCTTGGAGCCGGTTACTTTTCTTCTCCAGAAAAGCCCCAACCTATGGATTGTTAAATCAAGTGATAACCCAAGAGGGGGGGTGAATTAGGTTTATAATTAAAAATTAAAATTTAAAATAATCTAATACACTTAATTTTCAAGAGGTGAGATGTAATAGAAAAAATATAAAATATTAATCTAGCTAAGTAATGAATAAGACAAGCCAAGATATGATCAATGTGATATTAGTACAAATGATTTAAGTGTGTGTGTGCGTGTGTGTCTCAAATATATCAACACTATATATAAGAAAGATATTAAGCAAGATATAAAGAGAGAAAAGAGAAGAGATCAAACACAACGATTTAAAGTGGTTCGGTTGGCTCCTCTTATGTCAAACCTACATCCACCTCCAAGGCTCCTTCCTTGGGCAAATCCACTATTCTTCAAATAGCTTTACACCACTAACTTGTCTGGTTGCTGGAAAACCTTTGCACCAAGTGTTTTGTTTCAAAAACACTCAAAAAATAACCCTTTATTTATGAGAATAGTATTAAATATAAAGATTACTTAAAAGGGGTCCATGAGTTGGAACCTTGAAGTTTACTAACCTAGGTTGGGTTGGCCTAAGGTTAGGGGTGACCTAAGGTTAACTAACTTGGGTTAGGTTAACCTAGGGTTACGGCGACCTAGGGTTAATCAACTAGGGTTTTATTAACCTAAGGTTTGGATAACTAGGGTTAAGTTGGACTAGGGTTAATCAACAAGGGTTTGGTTAACCCAAGGTTAAGGTGACCTAGGGTTAACTAAGTAAGGTTGGGTTAACCTATGGTTAAGATGACCTAGGGTTAACTAACTTGGGTTAAATTAATCTAGAGTTGGACAACTAGAGTCAAGTTAACCTAGGGCTGGACAACTAGGATCAAGTTAACCTAGATTAATTAACTAGGATCAAGTTAACCTAGGGTTGGATTGGAAGATAGTTATGAAATGTGGTTTTTATGCATTTTTGAAAAGAGTTTTAGAAAACAAATCATGTTATGCAAAGGACTTTGGTAGATAACCCTTTTGAAGATCATTTCCATGAAAATTTGACTCTAGCCAAGGATATGGTTTATATGGTTGGTGCTTAAAAATCATTTCAACGAAGGTTTTCTTAAGACCATTATAACCTTTATCTTGAAAAGAGTAGGGATTTCAAAAATCAACACAATGATTGCAACTTTTTGAAAAACCATTTTTAATACAAAGATGGAGAAAATCAACTTTTGAAAACCATTTTTGAGAAGAAGATTTTGAAAATAGTTTTCCAAAGGAAACTTTTCTAACAAGTTAAGATTCCTATGGCCAATGTAAAAGGAGACCACTCAAGAGAGGGTCCATGGGGTCATTCCAACCACTAAACTTGAGAGAATAAAAACCTTAGAAATCAAAGAGTTTGAAAATCATTTTTGTGCAAGAATAAAAAGAGAAGAGAACCATTCTAACAATTTAGGGCTCTTATGGCCAATATAAAAGGGAGACCACTCAAGAGAGGGTTCCATAGGGCCATTCTAACCACTAAACTTGAGAGAATAGAAACCTTGGGAATTAGAGAGTTTGAAAACCACTTTTATGCAAGTTGGAATGCAAAGATGCAAAAGTGTAAGTTAGGGATTAATGGGGAGATTGCCTAAGGCATGATTTCTTAGAGTCTCATTCTAAACTTCAAGGGGCCAACTCTTAAACCATTTTTAAGAGAACATTTGAATAGGAGGCTTGGAGATGACATAGAAATGGGGATAGTGAAAACTTGATCAGTGTGGTCATAAACATAAAGACAAAGCCAAGCATACAAAACATGGACTATATAACTATATGCAAAGGGGGTCATGAATTCATACAAGGCTTTAGGCTACACCACATAATCAAGGGGCTCCAAGGCCATACCATCTTAAAGTAGGCTAGTGAAAGATTTCCTTACGCAGTGGCTCTCACTAACTTTCCTCTAGACATTAACTAAGAGCCCTCTTGCTTCAAGCATGCAAGAAAGGGGAGTAGAAGATGGGGATTAAAATAAAGAATAACCTAATTAGGCTAGGAGGGAGAAGAGAGGAGTGGGGGAGATAAAAACATAAAAGAAATACCACATTTTGCCTTTAATACACTTGCAATCTTCTATGGATGTTTTGACTTGAGCTAGGATGCCTTTAAATGTGCTTGAGGGAGTGGAAAGAGGTATTCTATGGCATGGAAGACTATGTAGGTGAAGTGTATGGGATAGGGGGAGGTGGAATCTACCTTAAGTGATTGAAGTGTGAGAGATATATAGGAATTTGAGGTTCTGGAGCGATTTTTGCAGAGCTTCACTATCAATTTTTGATCCTAGAATATGTAAAGGGGGAGGCCTGTATTTATAGGCAATCCTGGAGAGGCCTAGCGCATGTGGTACATATGCCTGGGAAAAATTTGCCCTTGTGCATGTAGCACATGCACCATTACTGTTCCATTGGCAGAATGCCACGTGGCACCCATTGTACTGGCTAAATCTTGATGGTTGATCGAAGTTTAGTCGATCTCATTAAAATCTGGGCGCATGTAGCATATGCTCCATCACCGGGAGTGTTCATTTAAACTTTGCCTCAATAGTTGAGCCAACTGGAAAGGTTTCGGAGGAATTAGTTGTATCCACAATGTTCTTCTAGGGTTTCTCGTGAACTTTTGAGTTTTTGAAAAGTTGGAACGGTGTTCAAAAAAGCAAGATATCGTCCCGAAAAGTGTGCATGAAATCGCATCTCTACAGAGCATCTATGATACGCTCCATGGGGGTTCAAAAGTAGCTGTCTTTGTGTCGCATGATCGAGACCTTCGGGAAGCGATCTCTCCAATCGGACCGTACCGATAGAAAGTACTCTGATAATACTTTCGAAAATTCCCTAATTTACTTATTTCTCAAGTATTTTGATGGTGCGTGATAGTTAGGGAATTAGGGAAAAAGTCAATCTTGGCAGAGCATTTGTGAGACACTCCAGGGGTGGTTAAAAGTAGCCGTTTTTTAGCCAGGCAATGAGGGACTTCGGGGAGCGATCTATCTAATAGAGCCGTATCGATGGAAAGACTCATGAACAAGCTTTTGGAGATTCCTTGGTTTACGCATTTCTCAAGTCATTTGATGGTGTGTTATAGTTAGGGAATCAGGAGAAAAGGCAATTTTGGCAGAGCATCTACGAGACGCTCTAGGGAACTTTTATCGAGTCAGGGGTGTTTAGTGTTGTAAGGTCCTCCTTAGGTTAAATAAGGGTGTATGGAAAGACCCACCGTTCAATATTCTAGGACCGGTGTAGTTTTCGGGGCGCGTTCGGGTTGTTAGGGGTGAAATGGTCATTTTGATCGGGTTTGGTTAAAAATGGTCAAGAATGGATCAGAATGTTATATTAAGCGTACCGAGTCATTCGAGGATGATCCCGGGAGAGTCTTTCACTGTTTGGTGCGATTTATCCAATGATAGGGCATTAAGGGGTAAAATGATCATTTTGATCGGAGTTAGTCGGAATGGGACCAAAATTAGACAGAATGGCGTGTTGAGTACGCCCAACTATTTAGTAACACTTTAGAAAGGTTACTGTCTTGAGGGATTTTGAACTTTCTCAAGACGTGCCTAGAGGCTCAAGGGGCAAGTTTGGTCATTTTTCACTAAGTCGGGCTAGCAGGCGCCAGTCTTGACCTAGGTGTTGGTTCCCTAGACCGCCCGGTCTAGGAAAGTTACTTGTGCAGTGTTGGTCCCTAAGACCACTCGGTCTCAGAGAGCTACTTGTAAGGTGGTGTTAGTTTCTGAGAAAGCCTGGTCTCGGAGAACTACCAAATAATGGACATTCTACATTGGCGGGCTAGCAGGCGCCAGAAATGAACCGTCTAGAATTTGATAAAGTGATGATCCCCAAGATTGCCCGATCTCGAGAAGCTACCTGGATGGCGTTGGTTCCTGAGACCGCCCGGTCTCGGAAAGCTACCTGGAATGCCTAAGGGCATGATGATGTTTATGGCTTCAGTTAGACCTTGTGGGCCCGGGAAGTGACTAGTTGACTGGATTGGAGTTTAAAAGACCCATCCTGGGCTTGCATGATTTGTGATGTTTAAAAACTGGGTCCGATCGGGCCAGAGATTGCCGAGCAGGCAAAAATGGGGTGCTTACAAAGATTAGACACATAATGTTTACAAAACAATGTTATCTTAAGGATGACACACCATCCATTAACATATCATGCATATGCAAAATGATAGTGCAAATGGAATATATATATATAGAGAGAGAGAGAGAGATATATATATATATATATATGGAGAGGAGAGGTCAGGGGGAGAGGCTGGTGGTGATGGGGATAGTTCAACTAGATTAGATGCAGTGTTGGAAGGACCAGATCTGTATCTCGAAGTCAGACTATATCTCAGTCTTCCCAAAGATTTAGAGACAAGTACAGGTGATGTGGCTTTCTTGGCTTTACCAGCTCACTTTCTTCTACCATCAGATATGCTATCCTCATACTCATCCTCCGTTTCTTCTTCTGTGTCCAGCTTTTTTGAACCTTCTTCTTGTTCCTCTATAGCAATCCCTTGAGCTTTTTTCAACTGATTCATATCTTTCTTAAGACTTTTTAACTGTTTTAGCCCACTGTCAAGTTTTTGGTTCATGTTGTGAATCATATCCATTAGATTTTCCATGAATTTTTCAACATGAGTGGCCTCTAGAGATTGTGCTAAAGGTTTCCTAGGTCCAAAGACAAATGCTCTGCCATGGGGAGTGCTACCATGTGCAAATTTCGTAGGTCTGGGAACCCATTGGCCATTCATTTTCTTATAACCCATCCTGCCCAGTGTATACTTGTTGTATTCATCTCTATAGGGGTCAAGTTTTCTGTAGTTTTCATCTGTCAGGTCCACTTGAAAGAACTTAAAAATCTTGGTGAGCAACATACCCTAAGGTAGATTTTTGGTGAATATGGTGGAGGCATGGTCCATGTTTATGAGGATGTTGTAGGGAATATCAATTTTGGTATTTGTCAGGTAAGCCTATAGGAAGAACAGATCTTTTTCACTCACATGCTCAAAACTTCCAACTTTAGGCAAAAAGATTTTAGAGACAAAGTGGTGTATCAACCTTAGTTCTATTGGTAGGTCATTGGATATAGGTTGGATGGTTTCAGGTATGTCTTGACCATAAAAGACCTGTAATTGCTCTTTGCTGGTTATATTCTCAAAATACACTTCTCCACCATATCCAGTTCACATAATTTCATATAGAATATACTCATTTAGGGTGATCTTCTCTCTCTTCATATAACTTGTCAATTCCACATCTCCAACTTTCTTCAATAGATTGGAGTAGAATGCATAACCGATTCAGGGTATACATTCTCTCGAATCGAACTATAGGGTTTCCACCCCAAGCTAGTGAGGGTGTGAGGAAATTCAAAGTTCTCATTCTCAAATTACTGAAAGTTAATCCATCGTCCCAGCAGAATTTTACAGAGAGAGAAAGTGTTTAAAAACCTTTCTTGAGCCATGTCGTCTCTGAAGTGTACAGCATCCTAGTCAATGTGGTCTGATGAAATTTCTTCAACTGATTCTTGAGCCGATGTTCCAACTTCCATTTCTGACTTCTTGTAGAAGACCTCCTAAGGTTTTGTTGCCTCTGATCGATTTTGATTAAGGTTTCTAAAGTGATTGGAAGAGAGATTTGTGATGATTCTTTGGTGACGATTTGATCTGGTGAGAACAGGGGAGCGAAATAGAGAGAGGGAGGGAAAGTTCAAATGTGCGTAAAAATGGGCTTCTTTAAAATATATAGGCCCAACTTATGTATCGACGCATGTGTGTCAACAAATCATTTTGAGTCCACTGTCGTGATGTGTCAACACATGGAAGATGGAGTGTCGACATATGCAACCAAATTAGGTCAGATTGAGTATTTATGAATTCAGGAGATGGTTTTTCAATTGGAAGAGGGAATATGTTCTATTATAAGCATGTAATGAATTTTAAGAATTAGAAATGCAACTTATACAATCAATCAACACATTTGTTCATAACTAAAACACAAATAATATGAAAATTACACAATTTTAATTGAAGATCAAGACATAGTATCACTCATTTCTAATTCTCGTCTTATCATACAAAATCTATTTTCACTTAAGGGTTTTGTAAAAATATCAGCCAATTGCATGTTTGTACTTACAAAATCAAGTTCAATATCCCTTTTTTGTACATGATCTCGTAAGAAATGATATCTAATTTTAATATGTTTTGTACAAGAGTGTTGGATGGGGTTCTTAGTCAAGTTTATAGCACTAATATTGTCACATCTAATAGGAACATGATCAAATAAGATACCATAATCTTCTAATTGTTGATTAATCCACAATACTTAAGCACAACAACTACCAGCTGCTACATATTCAACCTCAGTTGTGGAGAGAGCAACCGGATTTTGTTTCTTGTTACACCAAGACACAATCATGTTGCCTAGGAGTTGGCAAGAGCCACTTGTGTTCTGTCTATCAACTCTACTCCTCGCATAGTCAGCATCGCTGTAAGTAATCAAATTAAAGCAAGTATCTTTTGGATACTACAATCCAATGTTAGGTGTGTGCTTAAGATAACGAAAGATTCTTTTCACAACAATCACATGAGATTCTTCAAGATTTGATTGAAATCAAGCACATAAGCAAACACTGAACATTATATCTGGCCTATTAGCAGTTAGATATAATAAAGAGCCTATCATGCTTCTATAAAGCTTGTTATCAACTGATTTACCTTTCTCAACGCTGTCCAATTTTATTGTAGTACTCATTGGAGTACTTATGGGCTTTGCATCTTCTATGTCAAACTTCTTGATCAAGTCCTTGATATACTTGGCTTGGTTGTAAAGATGCCTTCCTTTGATTGCTTAATTTGAAGACTGAGGAAGTAATTAAGTTCGCCCATCATACTCATTTCGAGTTCTTCCTACATACACTTAGCAAATTCCTTGCAAGGCAACTCATTAGTAGCACTAAATATGATGTCATCTACATATATTTGTACTAAGAGCATATCATTATTTTTTATTTTGATAAAAACAGTGGTGTCTATTTTTCCTCTTCAAAAACCTTTTTCAATCAAAAACTTGCTTAATCTTTCATACCAAGTCCTTGGGGCTTGCTTTAAACCATATAAAGCTTTTATTAATTTGAAAACATGGTTAGAAAATTTTGAATTTTCAAATCCGGGGGGTTGCTCAATGTATACTTCTTTGATGGAAAAACCATTTAGGAATGTACTTTTAACATCCATTTGATATAGTTTGAAATCTTTAAAACATGAGAATGCAAGTAACAATTAGGCCTGTCAATGAATCGGATTTGATCCAGATTTTATCTAGACCCGATTTAGTAAGGCCCGATCCGATTATCCAAATCTGGTATGAGATCCGATGAAATCCAGATTCGTTAGATTCGTTTATTATTGGACCGGATATGGTCAAACCCGATTAAAGACTTGATCCGCAAAACTTATTTTTACTATTTTTTTCATCTTCTTTACATTATCTATATCGAAAGTTTTGAAGAGCCAAAACCCTAATCTGCCACTAGCTCCTCTCTCTGCGCCCTCTCTCTTTCTCTCTCTCTCTCTTTCTCTCTCTCTCTCTCCACCATCATCGATCTTTCTGGATTACGTTGTCGCCGGCCTCTTTCTCTTGAATACCGATAGACAGTAGCTTCTCCATCTCCGGTCTCTCTCTCTCTGGAACACCGACGACTCCTCCACCTGCGACCGTCGAGCCACCTTCTGCTCTGTCTTCTGCTTCGTCACATCGAGGTATTTTTAGAAAAAGTCTCACTCATCCCCGTCTCTCTCTCTCTCTCTCTCTCTCTCTCTCTCTCTCGCTCTCTCTCTAATATACAAGAAAATTGTTAAAAGCCCATTTGAAATCAGATATACAGTAATACAAATACTAGGCATAGGTGTTAGAATTTAAATCTCTGATATTTTCTTGTTATTAACAACTTTTGAAATGGGTTATGAATCTTGGTCTTCTGATTTTGTAAAAATTAGGAAATGGGCTTCGAAGTTAATTGTCAAATCTGGTTTTAGAACAAATATTTCAATGTATATTAGTTTAGACTTCATTGTCTTCATTATCAACGAATTTAAAGATAATGCTCTAATTTTGATAGGGCAAAGGCTACCCTAAATGAGCATGTTGTAACTTCAGAAATCAGAAATAGTTATTATTGAACTATAATATTTAATGGTAGATAGGAAAAGGTGTTTGATGCATATTGTACTTTTATGTTTCTGTATTTGCTTCTGTCAAATATTTTGAGATTAGTATATTGAGGAATCTTAAATCTTTAAAATCATACTAGTACTTCTATGTTTCTGTGCTAGTTTTTGGAATTTTTTCATAATTTATATTGCAGTTTTGATAATTATCTGTGAAGATTAGTTCCATTTGTTCTCTCTGAGTTATCTTCTACAGGTGTTTCCAAAATCATGAACACCTCTGTATTTTCTTTGTTCGAATCAATATGAGTCATACTAGTGTTCTACAGTGTTTTATCAGTGTAGAACACACTTTATGATGACATTTGCTTGAATATATGATAAAAGGATGTTGCATTATTGAGATCCACATGGATAATTGACTTCTGTTTGGGTAATTATGTTGGTGAAGTCAAAGAGAAGGAAAGACAGAAGACATTGGAAGAGATAAAGTATTGTTTGATTGTACAAAAATTTGTAGA